>WFIU01000018.1:0-172357 GCA_009756545.1 Metschnikowia dekortorum | reverse complement strand
AAAAAAAAAAAAAAAAAAAAAAAACGTTTAGCATACCCAGCCTTATTGGACGTTTGCGGTCTCAACGAGCTAGCGAAGTAGAGTGTAGAGACCATAAATAGGGTGCTTATGGCGCGCATGGGCTCCATGCAGCATCATGCGAGTACAGCCGCCGCCGCTTCAAATAGACGTATGTGCATGAGTTATATCCAAGATCTCGCCCTTTAAATATGTCTAAGGGCGAACTCGCGCTAAACTAGATCCTTAGCCACTTCCGCATCGACGTCACTGCATACAAGCTGGTCCATGCATTTCCCACGCCATTGCCTGCGTGTGCTGGCCAGATTTCTGCCCGAGACCCGAGGCCGCAAACCATCATTGCCTGACCACAGTCCAGCCCGCTTTGGTTTCAAGGACCGCCAATAGGTTTTGACCCCAAAGTTTCCGGCAAGACCAAGACTTTCCGCTTTGACCTAGAGTTTCCGCTTTGACCGAACAATTCCGCCTATTACTGCGGTTCACGCCCTGTACTGTGTCTTAGTAGCTGCTGTATCATGTGATGAATGGAGCGGGCTCTAGCAAGCTTGACGTTTTTTCCGACTTCGTTCATGGAACCTTTACTTTCTTCGAACAGTGGTTTCAAGAACTTTGTCTCTTCCAAGATTCCGCGTTTCATAGACCTTTCGCCATAAGACTTTTTCCGGCAAGTGACTTCCATACATTATGTTCGGAAACCATTTTCATAGAATCCGTGAAACCCCATATCCATGAGACTTTTTCCGGGAACGACCATTTCCATAGGCTGTTTCCGGGGAATATCATTTGCATAAACTATTCCCGGGGAATGACATTTCCATAAGACAGGTTTCCGGCCGTTTCCATAAGACCTGGGCCTTTGAGTTCGAGATTCCGAAATCAGGTGCATCACAGTTGTTGAGTGCTTCTATAGCATTTTCTGGTCCGAAGCCATATGTGGATTAGTGTTTATCAGCCAAAGCGTCACCCTCGAACTATTTTCGGCATTGGTCTCTTCGTATTGATCAACTTCATCTTCTAGAGGACATCATAAATGTGGGGGCTTGCCACAGGCAAACTGGATGAGGTGGCGCTGATGCCCCTGTTTATGATCTCTAGCCTGGAGTGATGGCAGCCTTTCTGTCAACCATTCACAAGAGAAACGTTTAGCCGGCGCCTCAAATGACCAAGGAGAAGCATGGATTTCGGCATAAGCTTCGCTGGGGGCGGTACAAAGTACAAGGCAACACTCCAAGCTAAACGTACATATTTCAACAGCTTGGAGAGTGGATTGGAAGGACCATTCATGGTGACGTCCCAAGGGTACATCCTAAAGGGTTCCGATAAAGTTTTCATCGGAATTGTCTTGCGACATACCAAGTACACGTCACTCGTTCTTACGCTTCTATATGAAACTCACACCGTTTGATAAAGACCATCTGCAAAGACACTCCAGGCATTTGACGTCGTCCACAGTCAAACAGGGGCAGAAAAACGGTTTCGATACTGGAGCATATTGGAACTTGTGACAGTCCGAGTCAAGCACCATACCAGAGCTTATTCTGCGTCATCTTGGAATTGATTCTGCATCATTTCAGACCTTATCCAGCGCCATGTCAAGGCTCATTCGACGTCATATCAACGCGTGTTCTGCGCCAATCAAAGCTAATGCGGATAGCTTATTCGGCCGCTAGCTTAGTCGCAGCATTCAACGCCCTCCACCACCAGAAATTCGAAGCATACGAAGGTTCATCCCGTGATGGATCCATGTCGCAAGTAATGCTGCAATATCCACCAATTCCAAATTGATTTCCCCCACCGTGATGGTGGCTAAAGGTGTGGTGAATGTCAGCCAATACACTCGCAAGAACTACTTGTATTACTGACAATACTGAAACACTGGGTCGTGTGGAGCTTCTGAAGGATACCCTAACTTGGACGTGACCTTCCACGCTTGGCTGATACACTTGGTAGACTGTTGGCAATGCCAGGCGTGCATCCGTCAAATGCAGTATCCGAGTACAAGTGCAGTATTCCAAGTGCATTAGTCAAGTTTTGATCAAGTTTCAGTCAGGTGTCAGCCACGTATCAATCAAATTCCCATCAAGTATCAATCAAGTGCATCGCATGCCAGCTGTCCAGCGCGTGCAGCCTGCCACCAGGTGATCTGCAAAGCCAACACTAAGTCATGGCCTGCATAGACTGGTCAAACCCGCAGCCCGCTCATGACTGTTCAATGACATATCGATTACCCGCACATCACGTGGCCCACGCGCCGCCACACCACGCGAAAATTTCTTTCCATCTTGTTTCTTCCTACCATTAACCATGTCCCAGGGTACTCTTTACGCTAGCGAAAAAATCAGAGGAATCATCGCAAAGTCTCTCGTCAAGCACTTTAGCTTGGATGTCAAGGTGGTCAATGCCGACGAGAGCGCCTACTTCAAAAAGACCTTCCCTTTGAAGAAGGTGCCTGCCTTCGTGGGTCCTAAGGGTGTCAAGTTGACTGAGGTGATCGCCATTTCGATTTACTGTATGTATCTTTTTGCTCCCCATCAGCCAGACGGCTGCCATCTGTGTTGCTCATATGATGAAAGGTTTTTATTTTTACAGTTATCCCTGTCTTAACATATAATGTCGAAACTATGTAAATCTGACATTGCACCAATGGCGTGGCCCGCTCTTTGACTTCAGTCTTACTAATATTCAGTCCTTTCTCTTGTTGACAACCACAAGTTGTTGGGCAAGAACAACTTGGAGTACGCCGAAATCCTCAGATGGTTGTCTTTCACCAACTCTGAGTTCTTGGCTACCTATGTTAACCTTGTCTTTCCTATCGTCGGAAAGCTTCCTTACAACAAGAAGCAAGTCGACACAGCCCAGGAGACTTTGAAGACTATCATGTCCGTATACGAGGACAGATTGTCTAACTACACTTACTTGGTGGGAGAGAGATTGTCCTTTGCTGACTACTTTGCCGCATTCCAGTTGGTCAGAGGGTTCGAGACGTGGTTCGGCACCGAATGGAGAAAGCAGCACCCTGCTGTCACCAGATGGTTTAAGACTGTTTCTGCTCAACCATTGTTCAAGGCTGGTGTCCCTGAAGTAAAGTACGCTGACAAGCCAGTTGAGTACGCCCCACCAAAGAAGGAGAAGAAGGCCGCTGCTCCAGCTGCAAAGAAGGAGAGTGCTCCAAAACCAGCTGCTAAGGAGCCAGAGGATGCTCCTCCAGCAGAGGCACCAAAGCCAAAGCACCCATTGGAGGCTTTAGGCAAGCCTAAGCAGGCCTTGGACGAGTGGAAGAGAATCTACTCCAACGAGGAAACCAGAGAAACTGCCATTCCATGGTTCTGGAAGAACATGTACGACCCATCGGAGTGGTCCTTATACAAGGTTAACTACAAGTACAACGACGAGTTGACCATGACCTTTATGTCCAACAACTTGGTTGGAGGTTTTTTCAACAGATTGTCTGCATCCACCAAGTATTTGTTCGGATGCTTGGTTGTGTACGGTGTCAACAACGACAACGGTATCACTGGTTTCTTCTTGGTCAGAGGCCAAGACTTTGCCCCAGCCTTTGATGTTGCTCCAGACTGGGAGTCCTACGAATACACTAAGCTCGACGGCTCCGACCCTGAGGTCAAGAAGTTTGTTGACAACATGTTGGCTTGGGACGAGCCTGTTGAGGTCGACGGCAAGAAGATTGAGATTGCCGACGGTAAGGTTTTCAAGTAATTCATATATAGCAACAGAACGAAGATATGGCATGGTCTCATCAGGCATGCGTTTTCTTGACCCCGAGTAGAGCATGAAGTAAGAAGCACATGGACACGGGCGCAGTCCCAACGGCTGGGCTCGTAAGCTGCCGCCATTCCCCGGCCAGACCATCAAAAGCAGGCAACAGGCACCTCGGGTATGAGATGGGCCTAGGGAGTACTTCGGATAACAGAAGCATCAAGATCAGTACCAGTAGAACTGCCCCTGATGGGCTTCATGGAGTAGGTGATCTACGTTTATGTGCAGAACAACGCGATTCATGGTGATTTTTTTTAGCCGTTATATGCCAGAGCCACAAGATATTCAGTACACCCAAGTGCGAACATATCCGAAACATCACCACGTGCCATGATGTCCAAAAGCCAAGTCCTAAGGGCTATCAGGAGAAAGCCGCTTGGAATAATCGGGCTTGTGTCTTTTGCAGCATTAGTTTGCTATATGTTGTTCAGCGGGTCGAGGTCATCAGGTCTATACTCGTCCAAAAAGGCCAAGTACTCCTACAACAAGAAAAGCAACGGCTGGTTAGGCGGAGCCAATAAGGACACGGCAATCTTGCAGAACTTGCCGAAAAACCATATCATGCATTACGACTTGAACTTGTTGGAAGCCAAGGCGAAGGCGTCCATGTACACGTCAGAAGTTTTGGTGTTGACGCCTATGACCAAATTCTTGCCATCATATTGGGAGAATTTGATCAACATGAGCTACGACCACAAGCTCATGTCTTTGGGGTTCATTTTTCCCCGAAACGCCGAGGGCGACGAGGCTTTGAAGCAGTTGGAGAAGGCCGTCAAACAGGTGCAGCTGGGGCCGCAGAAGTTCAAGAAAATCACCATTTTGAGGCAAGACACCACGTCGATAGAGTCCCAGCTCGAGAAAGACAGGCATGCTTTGAAGGTACAGAAAGAAAGACGCTCAATGATGGCACTAGCCCGCAACTCGTTGGTGTTCACCACCATTGCCCCGGCCACATCGTGGGTGCTTTGGTTAGATGCAGACATTGTCGAGACGCCCAAAACAATAATCCAGGACATGATGGCGCACAACAAACCGGTGCTTAGTGCAAACGTGTTTCAGAGGTTCACGGACGAAGGCAAGCCAAGCATTCGGCCATACGACTTCAACAACTGGGTGGAGTCTGACATAGGATTGCTGATTGCCGCGGGAATGAATGAAGACGAGATTGTTGTGGAGGGATACGCCGAGATCGCCACATACAGGCCTTTGATGGCCCACTTCCACGAGGAGGGCGGCGATAAGGACGTGGAGATGCAGTTGGACGGAGTGGGCGGTGGGGCAGTGTTGGTCAATGCAGACGTGCACCGCGACGGCGCCATGTTTCCGTCTTTTCCTTTCTACCACTTGATTGAAACCGAAGGTTTTGCGAAGATGGCCAAAAGACTAGGGTACGAAGTCGTGGGCTTGCCCAACTACTTGGTGTATCATTACAACGAGTAGCTGGCGGGGTGGTATACATGGAGTTGCATAGCTACGACTAGTACTGCTTGGTCACGCACAGGGTGCTTGGCCATTATTAAATTCTTTCCAAGGCCCACGACCATGATTGAACCTCTTAATAGGAGACCCGTAGTTGCGGTCCCCATAGTAAGACAGGAAGCAGGACGCGGAGTGGGTGCAGCTGAAGCGGAACCAGCTGTGGGAGGAAATTAGGTGTTGGCGGGATCAATTAGAATCGAGTAAAAAAGCTGCGGTGTTGGAATGTGGGAATTCCCGAATACGATGTTCTGGTTTTGTTAAACTGTTTGGGTTCGGCCAAACTGCACGGGTTTCGCCCAACTGCCAGGCCCCGCTGGTCGTAAAGAAATCATTTAAACCTCGTGCGATGCCCCCATATGCAGTCCCCAATCAAGACCATCGCAGGGAAAAAAAAGTGCGATGCCTTTGAAAATCCCCTGACCGTCACTTCCCACAGTCTTCTCCAAGGTCAGAACTCCCCCCAAAATGCAGCTTACCTGGAAAGACATTCCCACGGTGCCCACCGCCAACGACATGTTGGACATCGTCCTCAATAGGACCCAGAGGAAAACCCCCACGGTCATCCGTGCAGGCTTCAAGATCACCCGTATCAGGGCCTTTTACATGAGAAAAGTCAAGTTTACCGCCGACGGCTTCGCCGAAAAGTTCACCGACATGTTAGCGGGTTTCCCCAATATCAACGATGTGCACCCTTTCCACCGAGACTTGATGGACACATTGTACGAGAAAAACCACTACAAGGTATCATTGGCTGCGGTGTCCAAGGCCAAAACCTTGATCGAGCAGGTAGCTCGCGATTACGTGAGATTGTTGAAGTTCGGTCAGTCATTGTACCAGTGCAAGCAGTTAAAGAGAGCCGCGTTGGGTCGGATGGCCACCATCACCAAGAAGTTGAAGGACCCCTTGGTGTACTTGGAACAGGTCAGACAGCACTTGGGCCGTTTGCCATCCATCGACCCCAACACCAGAACGTTGCTCATCTGCGGCTACCCCAACGTGGGGAAGTCGTCGTTCTTGAAATGCATCACCAAGGCCGACGTTGAGGTGCAACCTTATGCATTCACCACCAAGTCGTTATACGTGGGCCACTTCGACTACAAGTACTTGCGGTTCCAGGCTATAGACACACCAGGAATTTTGGACCGGCCCACAGACGAGATGAACAACATCGAGATGCAGTCCATCTACGCCATTGCCCACTTGCGGTCGTGCGTGTTGTACTTCATGGACTTGTCGGAGCAGTGTGGTTTCTCCATCGAGGCGCAGGTCAAATTATTTCATCTGATCAAGCCTTTGTTCGCCAATAAGTCAGTGATGGTGGTGATGAACAAGAGCGACATCATCAAGGTCGAGGACTTAGCCCAGGAGAAGCAGGATCTCTTGCAGTCCGTTTCGTCCACGCCTGGCGTGGACGTCATGCACGCGTCGTGCTACGAGGAGGAGAACGTGATGCAAGTCAGAAACCAGGCATGCGAGAAGTTGTTGACGGCCCGGATCGAGCAGAAATTGAAGGGGACTGCGAGAGTAAGCAATGTTTTGAATAAGATTCACGTGGCCAGGCCGCAAGCGCGTGATGAGATGGCCAGACCAGCTCATATCCCAGACGGTGTCAATCTCATGGAGAAATACGACCGCGATGACCCCAACAGAAAGCTTTTATCGCGAGACATCGAGGAGGCCAACGGCGGAGCGGGTGTTTTCAACATCAACCTCAAAGACTTCTACATGTTGGAGGATGACGAGTGGAAGCAGGATACCATGCCCGAGGTGTTGGACGGAAAAAATGTGTACGATTTTTTGGACGCGGACATTGCAGCCAAATTGCAAGCATTGGAGGAAGAGGAAGAGAAGTTGGAGGCCGAGGGTTTCTACGACTCGGACTCGGACATTGAGGACGACGAGGCCGAGCTCATCCACGAGAAGGCACAGTGGATCAGAAATAAGCACACGGTGATGAAGGAAGACAACATCACGAGGAAGAGTCTCAAGAACAAGGCCTTGATTCCGCGCGAAAAGGTCAAAAAGACCTTTAGCCAGATGGAGAAGCACATGGAGTCCTTGGGCCACGACACCAGCGCGTTGAAAGGCAACGCCAACAGAGCAAAGAAAGAAATCAGTGGAGTGGAGATCTTGAAGAGAAACCAGGGCATCAGGAAAAAGATCCAGGCAAAGAGACAGCCCATGGACCAGCCCGACCGGTTCAACGATGGTGTTGCCGATGGGGCGGTGCGGTCACATGCTGACCGGGTGCAGAAATTGCACAGAAGAGAGAGAAACAGAATGGCCAGACAAGGTGAGGGAGATCGTCACACTGCAGCTGCCATGCCCAAACACTTGTTCTCTGGTAAGAGAGGGTTCGGAGCCGATCGTCGTTAAGGCGTGCGTTGTGTGGTTTTGTATAGTAAGTTACATTTGACAATTCAGGTAAGAGGGGCCTGGCTCTATAACCCTGGCTACTATGTATAAGAGAGGCGTTGAAGCGGGCCCTACCTGCCGTTCAAGTATGCCAGTGAATGTGAGTAGTAGAAAATAGGAAACAACAACAGTACATGGTAGACGGTAATAGTAGGCCGTTACCAGATATATCGTTTAGTGTCGCTCTTTTGCTTAGTCGTTTATCTAAAAGCCACCAGGAACTTTTGGAAAGGGTAGGTTAGTGCACGGGCTCGCAACCCCGAAACACCAGTCGTGTTGGACCACGATTACGATGGTCTGGCTGGCAAATTTGCCATGTCTTAAAGCATCACGAGGTGTGGGGTCGTGCACCACGCACCGAGGGGCTTATTGAGGACTGACGCGATGTTTGGTGAAGAGCGGGGTGCAGAAGTGTAGTGGTTTTTGCTGGGGCTTATGCGTGTCTGCTAATGCGCAATGTCATGCTCGGAACAGAGCGAGATGCACACCTGATGGGAAGGTAAGCCGCGGTGAAACACTTCAAAATCGTACACAGAAAGTTACTCGACCGAGTGCAGGATCCCAAAGGAGTCTAGAACATGAGGATCTGCTCAGCATGAGGCAGGGCTTGCATTCGCGATTCTTTCCGATGCGTCCGAGTTGCTTATACGCACGAGTTGCACGTATGTACGAGATTCCGTAACTATGAAGGTGTCTTTAGTCATGCGGAAAGAAACTCGGACTAGTATTTCTCTACATATCTAAGGGAGACGTAAGCCTAGAGCAGGAAGTTCTCCAAATCTTAGATAAGTTACAGGCACCACAGATACTCCCAAGTAACTAATGATCGCCATGGTAGTCCTTGGGAGACTTCCGACTATAATTAGCCGGTCTGACTACTCGGTGGTCAGTCGACTCCCCGGAAAAGATATGAACAATTTAGGAGGATGTTAGAAGCTTGTAAGTCTTGCCACTATGGGCTAGCGCTCCAGGTTGTACACTACTTGTAACCGAAAATACAAGATGCCGCTTCAGGGATTTGTGCAGGAAAGGGTCTTGTTAGTGTCAGCGCGCACTCTATGCACAAGCGCTTAGCGAGTTTCTTAAACAATGCCTCTTGTGTCTCCTGATTGAGCGGTTATAATGACGACGGCGCAGTCCTGCCGGCTGTGGTTAGCGAGGGTCCTCTGTGTTGTGAAAGGACTGCCGCGTTAGCTGAGAACTGTAATCTGGTTAGCAGTGGACGCTTAGTAATGTGTCCACTAAAGCCAGACCCACGAGAAATAGGAGAAATAGTCCCACAAGAAATAGAAGAAATAGGCCCACAAGAAAAAGAATAGGCCCGGAAGAAACAGGCTCACTGAATTCAGACACTTGAACTCTTTGAAACTGAGCTTCTTTTTTTACGGGTCCAGCGTGCCCAAGTGCTCGGACCGGGCCGACCTTTGAGATCAAGTCGGGGTGGTATCCTCTGTGGCTCTGAAGACCGCTTCATGGTTTCCCTGCACCTCTTTGGCAATTCGGCCTGAAAATGCAAGGCAATTTATTTTCAGTGCTGGCACGATACATCATGCATCATTCCACCCTCCTCTTCGTACAGGAAGTGGCCCCGTGAGAAACTACAAACGTGCATGAGGAATGGACGAACATATACTATCCATAAGGGAGAGAACCTATACTTCAGTGGTTTCATAGGCTTGTAATGACGATGTCCGTGTGTATAAGTGAGGAGCCTTGTATTATTAAAAGCTGGTTGTCGGAACCCTCCTGGGTAGTGCGCTACCCATGGATCCACAATAGGATGTGCGATTACAAGCTGCCAAGATATGTAATAGATTACACAGCGACAAGATGCCAATGAGCAATCGCAAGAGGCAATATCTACAGGCCTCCCAACCGCTGCTTTGATAGACTGCGTCACGATGTTCCTCATAAGAGGCGCACACCCTAGCGCAGTGCATACAGGGCGCGGTAGTCTGATACTGCCCAACATGTGCACCAGTTATGCACCTCGTTTAATAGTTTGTTTTCGTTGGATATACGAGCGCTCAGCGGCGCACGCGGGAGCTCCTGAATTAAGGTAGGATTGGCCCTGGCACTCCCACAGAGTACATACCAAAAGGCCCTCTATCAACCTACCAAGTTCAATGCCAGGATGCCGCCAAGAAGTCAAATGTTTGGGTAGCAGGGTGTAACACATCGGGCTTTGAGTCCGTGTCATTTGCTTTTGACTGGCGGACCCTTGCTACTATTTTAATGCCAAGGATACTCTTACATGGATGTCCGCCAGTGTCGAGAGGATGGCCATATGATTAGACAAAAGATCTGGTATTCCTCGGTCATTGTCGGGGCTCGCGTGAACTCAAGGCCTCAGTAGAGCAGCAGTCCTCCAAAGAACTCAAGCTTTCATTCGCGAAAGTCAGACAAGCAACTTGCGCAGTGAGACATCAGAACGGAATGCCGCTTCGATGTCCGCTGCGCGCAGGTGCAGTGCGCCTGTTCGAGTTCCCTGTGAAAAGGGCGAGCGCCGCTCTCGCTCCTTGACTTAATAGGCCCGGATCCATGGCATCAACTTCTCAGAAAACAAGCAACGTATACCCGATCTCATGTATTCGGTGCCGACGAAGAAAAATCAAGTGCAACAAGGTCAAGCCTTGTAACCATTGCTTGCATAAAGGCACGCCCTGTGAGTTCCCCTCCACTTATCGAAACATCCCCGTGACCGATGAGGCGGTGGTCAAGGAAGAAAGCACATCCGAGAGCTCGGAGGGCTTGGAAAGAACACAATCGCAATCTCCCTCCGTGGACAAACTCGAGGAGGAATTGCAACAGCTCCGCGTTAAGAGCTCTCAGTTGGAGAAAGCTTTACAGGAAATGACCAGAGATAACCAGAACATGTCGTCGGAGATTCATGACAAAAAGAACAACTCTAATGATTTCAAGGTCAAGGGCGAGACTTCCGAAAAGGGCGAGAAGTACTATGGCCCTCTCCTGTCGAACAACATGGTGGAGGAAATGCAAGATATCTCGGAAAACAACCTGACTCGCTGCAACAGCCTTGGCCGTCATTCGTGGACCACTAATTCCCAGCGGCAGCTGTCGGCATCGGACTCGGACTCTGGCCATGAAACCGTCGATTACCCGTTCCACAAGAAACCGTTACCATGGGTGCTTGAAAACGGCGCTGCTCATCAGAAAAATTCCCGTGCTCTTAAGTTGTTGATCAACAATTTCTTTGATACCCGCAGTTACGACTACTTCATATGCCGCCGGAATATGCTTGACTTTGTTGACAACCACCCCTCGATCGAAGAACCCAGCGAGATCGACGACGAGCTCCTTGTCTTGTACATGATATTGCTTCTACTGGTTGCTCGCCTCACCCCGGCCAAGTTCAATGAAATGGGTGGCGCCCCTGTCAATGACTTTGCTGCGCTTTCGCTAAAGGTGCGGCTGCTCAAGAAAAGCCTCTTCAAAGGCTTTTCCATGCTCCGCCACAACCTTCTTAACGAGTCTCATGTCACCGTGCAAGCCTACATCTTGTGCATCGAGTGGGAGTTCTTAGAGGGCCGTTACGAAGAATCGTGGTCCATGATGTTCCACAGCTGCTCGATCGCTTATGCTTTGGGGCTTCACGTGGTGTTGAAGCCCAACAAGTACCTGAACACGTCGCCCAGCCACCTTCTGTGCATGCAGGGGCACCCGGACGAATTCGAAAGCTTCGAGCAATACAAGGACGACTATTTCAAAAACAAATTGCCCAAAGTGAGGGTCTGGTTTTCCTTGCTCTATATGAGTGCCCAGATGTGTTCCATCCTTGGACGTCCGAACCCGATTTTGTTGCAGACAAATCCGGTGTCATTGCCAACAATCAAAGCCACAACTCCATCAGAGGAAAATGAACACAACAAGTTGGTAAATGCGCTCTTAAAGTCTGGTCTAAGTGAGTGCTTGCGACTTTCCAACTTGAACCTCATTGAAAGCTTCATGCAAGAAATTTCCATGGACAATGTTTTTAACATCGATAACAAGTATCGAGAAGAATTGGAGGCTCTCACCTATTACTTGAGTCCACAGTACCAGGCTCTGATTAATACAGGCATGAACTACATCGATGAATTGACCCAATTGCCGAGCTCTTTTAGAAGAAATGATGCCCGCGATGATTTGTTGGTGCTCCATGTCAATAGGATCAAATACCTTGAGCCGCTTTTAGACAGGCCGCAAGATACAAGAGTTCTACTTGCCCTGATCCTGGAGTCCATGATCAATTTCCTGGACCACTTTATCGAAATTGCTCAGATGTTTACTAAAGAATACATCCCATTCCTAACAGATGGCGACAGGGTCACGGGGTCCTTTTCGTTGCAGAAGATTTTCTGTGCAAAGGATCCATTGCTCACATCGTTTATCTACCAGGGAGTGGTGGTTACTTTCATTGTGCTTCACACCAGAGCCAACCAATTGGTGGAGTTCAATGGTGTCGACTATATCGCGCGATTGAGCCAAAAATTTCATACCCTTTTGGAACTTCATTACTTGATTGGGGGTCTTGTGGGAAGGAACATCAACCTATGGTCCTCGAAGCAGTTGGTATTGATGCACAAAGTCGTGGAACACACGAATGTGCTCATGGACCATTTTCGGAGTGCTCAACAGTCTAGCCAGGCCAATTTCCAGGGATTTGGCCATGACCCACAGGTGACGGCATTGCTCGGAAACAACTTGAGAGACGCATTTTGGGTCGAGAACCCAGAAAACTCGCCTTATTACTTAGGATTATCCCGAGACGAAGGCAACGCCAACCAAAACACAAGCACCATGATGGGCGACTCAGGCTCAGCCAACTTCGAGAGGCTACAGTCCTTTTCGGAAACAACCCAAGCAAACTTCACAGGGGACGCGATGCAGGATGAATCGGGCATTATAAGGGAGTACGAGACATTGCAAAACAACATGAGTATGCCGCCCAGTTACCAATAAATGGCAGAAGATGTCTGTATTGCATGCGATCGGAATAGATGCTCTTTTCTCTCAAGCCAATCTTAGTCACTTCTGGATGCGGTCCTGCACGTAATCACGACGCATCCCCGCGGCCAAAGTGCCCGTTCTACCGAGACAAGTGAGCATTCGCACCGGAAGAGAAATAACCTCACTTATCACCCACTCAATGTCGTTCCGGAACATATTCAACAAGAAAACATTCAAGTACATGCTCACCACCCACTTCTGGGGGCCTGTGTCCAACTTCGGAATCCCCGTGGCTGCAGTTTTGGACTTGAAGAAGGACCCTGAATACATTAGTGGTCCAATGACCGGATCCTTGATCGTGTACTCGTTGGTGTTCATGAAATATTCTGTCTCAATTTCCCCCAAGAACTATTTATTGTTTGCATGTCACGCAGTCAATGAGGTTGCCCAGTTGGCCCAAGGCACCCGGTGGGTTCAGTACCACTTCCTGGACAAGAAGGTCAAGTCCACATAGATACTAGATTTTGCACACTGTGTTCCCCCCAAGGAGGTACGTAATAAGGCAAGAAAATAAATTCAATCGAATAGAGAAGCTGGCTTCCCAACGTTCTGTGTGGGCCCAAGCACCGTAACGTTTTCGTCTTCGGATGTGGAGTAGTCTGTTTCCTCGTCATCTAATAGTAGGCTGTTGGAGTAGGTCGAGCCGTGAGTAGATTTGACGCGGCGCCGTTTAGAAGCAGCAAGTGAATCATCGGAGTCTGCCTTGGACGTTACGTTTGCATCTTGGATGGCTTGCTGCTGTAGTTTGGGAATGTTGAGAACAAAAGTGGACAGATTGTCGGCTGTCTTGCCATCAGCATCGTCAGCGGTGATTTGGAGGAAACGCACGGCAAAGTTTGAGCGGATGTGCTGGAGCAAAATAGGCGAGGCAGGCTCCTTGAATATGGCCTCGAAAGTAGGCTCGGGCTCGATGGAGTCGAGGTCATGGCTGGTCTCAGCCTTTAAGTTGGAGACCAAGTTGATGAAGTTGCGGAAGTCTTTGAGGCGGAAATTTAGGCTCGTATTCACGTCGCCTAGCGTGGAGTCCGGCAATTCCTCTGTGGCCATCAGAATCATGATCAGCATGGGGTGCTTGAGATAGTCCCGGTCCTTCATGACCTGTTTTGTGTATGCATTGAAGCAGATTTTGTTCAGCTTGATATCGATGCCAAAGTCTTCCGTCAGAGCAGGCACCATGTCTAAAAACAGCTTCATGATTGAAGTCTGAAGGGCAAACCGATTGGATTGGCTGTGGTGAAGGGTTTCGTTGTATCGGTCCAAGTTGCTGGCGACTTCACTCAACACAGGCTGGAAGCTGATCTGGTATTTTTTTAGAACGAGCTTCTTGGAAGACATTTCCACATTGAGTTTGAACTGCCGCTGGATCGGGATGCCGATGCTGCTCTCGACCCGGAGGCAGATGTAGTTAAGCCCATGGGGGTCGAGGTTTTTAAAAAGCATCATGAGGTGTTTTGACGACACCACGATCGGCGATCCTATTTCAGCAGAGTCGCTTCCCTTCTCCAAAGCCAAGTCCCGGAAAAACGGGCTTTCAAAAAGGACTTCTGCGTGGGTGGTTCTGCTGGAATTGATGGCCTCAATGGCTAGGGAAGACTCGCCAAGCAGAAACTGGATTTGTGATGCTATACCTGCTAGAGATACGCAGCTCCGGCACCAAGTGGCAAGATTTCTAGGACGATCGATCACAGCGATAAACGACATGGTTACTCCGGTGCATGGGCGCAAGGCTTAGGATGTATAGGCGCTGATGAGTGGATCGGAGGATGAATAAGTTAGATAAGAGCGTAGAGACGAAGCTTAGTGAGACGAAGCTTAAAGTGAAGACGGTGGACAGAATGTTGAAGCAAGAAAAGAGTGGGTGAGAATATCAACTCCAGCTGAATGGAAAGCTTCCGTTCCAGGGGCCACGGCGTCCCCAGCTAGTCAAGTCGTTGTGTACACACGCGGCCATTCGGATGAAAAGTTAAGAAGCGCGCTCACCACCAGCCCTGCCTCCCGCCAGTCCAACCCAAAATGCCCTCCATCTTGGTTATCAACCCCAACTCATCAGCACATGTCACAGAAAACCTTCGCCAGACAGTTGCAGCGCCCGAAGGAGTTGTTTTACACTTTTACACTGCGCCTGCGGCGGCGCCCAAGGAAATCGATGGACACGAGTCGCTGATTGTCTCGGAGCAGGTGGCGCTCCCAGATATATTGCAAAAGGGCCTCCACACGCAGCACGACGGGTTCCTCGTATGCTGCTACTCCGACCACCCCCTCGTGCACTCGCTTGCCGCCCAAACAGACAAGCCGGTCATGGGCATCATGCAGGCCACGCTACTCTATAGCTATGCCAATGCTCGCCTCCACAAACTGTTTGTTTTGACCAGCACCAGCGGGTGGATCGCCACCCTCGACCAGGCCATCACCACCTTTGCCGGTAGCGACACTTTTCCGAGCAAAAAGTTCAACCCAACCAGGGCGTTGGATGTGCTGGTGTTGAGTTTGGCCGACCCGGCCGAGTTCAGCAAGATCACTACGCGCGTGGACTCCATTCTCTCGGAATTCAAGCACGACCATGTGGACTGCGTCTTGTTGGGATGCGCAGGAATGGCTGGGCTTGACGAGAAATTGACCGCCTTGTACCCGGGAATTGTGTTTGTCGACAGCGTGAAAATAGGCGTGGAGTTCTTGCTGAGTCTCATGCACTTCAGCACCGCTGCTACACCAACCCACAAGTGATGTGTTCGGGCTCAAACTTCCATCCTGCCAATTCATACGTCTCCTTTAAACCTTTCACCATCTCCTTCACCTGTATCCCGTTCACCTGTACCCCACCTCCCTAGTCCCTTCTCATGACCCCCTTTCGAATGCATCGCATCCATATACAGGAAAGGACTCCGCAATGTATTCTAGACCCAATGCGAGCCACGCTAATGCCCGCCCTTGATCATGACTCCCACTTCTTCGCCTACGGGCGAGCCGACAAAGCGGCGGCAGTCGTTCCTTGGGCGCATGCTCCGGCCCCAGAAATCTCCGCTGCCCTCGGCCTCCGCCAAGGCCCCTGCCGCCGACGACTCGCCACCTCCACTATCCCTGTTGAACCTTAAAGGCTACAAGATATCCGCCAAGCACAAGCTTCTAAACACGGAGTTGGCGTCCGATATCCGGCTCTTGCTACCCCCTCGACTTCAGCTATATGATGATTGGGAGTTGGTTTACTCTTTTGACCAGGATGGCATCTCCTTGAATACTCTCTACCGCAACTGCGATCCCCAGTATCAGAGGCTCAAGTACAAACAGCAACGCGGCGAAAAGGCAGAGAAGGGCTTTGCCGAGGGCGTGGTTCGCAATATGGTCTCTTTCGGGTCTCCCGACACCCGAGGCACCAGACCCATGAGCTACGTGCTTGTCATACAGGATGAGAAGAGGAACAAGTTTGGTTGCTTTCTAAACGAGAACTTAAAGGCCACGGACCACAAGCGCTACTACGGAAACGGCGAATGCTTTTTGTGGAAATGCGAATACTTCGATAAGGACAAACTAGCCAAGTCTCGTGAAAACGATCCTGAAACCAGGCAACGTTTCAAAGCTTTCATGTACACTGGCGTCAATGACAACATCGTTTACTCCAACCACGACTACATAGCTATTGGTTCCTCCTCGGGCAACAACGGCTTGTGGATTGACAAGTCCCTCTACCTGGGGGTATCATATCCTTGTGAAACTTTCGGGAACGAAATATTGAATGAGCATGGGGACACGGGCCACAAGCTCGGCAAGTTTAAAATTATGAACATGGAGCTCTGGAGAGTCGGAGATCTTGTATGAGTAGTCGTGGAAGGCCTGGTGCATTTGTTCGGAGCCGGAATCTCCACAACGCACGGGTCTCCATTAGGATTGCAAGGTGCGGGTCGCCATTGGAACTAGCATCTACAAGCCCTACAGGCCACCGCTCACGGCTCCAGCAGAACTACAACGCTCGGGCCCATCAGGACTTCAAAGCAAGGAATGGCCATGTAAACTACCCTACAAACTGACATCCTGCAAAGCAAGACTCGTATCGATTTGAACCATGCCCATTAGAAGGTTATTCTTGAAAGCTTTGGGAGATGCAGAAGTAATAAAGATGTTAAAGATGTGAAATTGATGTCCTTCCAACAGGGCAATTTGTCAAAAACACCCGAAATCTGCGAAAGACTGAATTATCGCCAAGTTGAATTAGATAAATAACGAGCCCAAATATAATCATAGGGTAGTGGAATGTTGAATGATTTCACGGGGATAGCCGGTGAGATGCCTTTTTTTGGCCACCCTAGGTAGGGTTCTTTGATATGCTATTTTGAAATGCCTAAAGGCTTCTCAATAAATTGAAGATATCCTCGTTGTCACTGGTGAAGTCGTTGTTGACCAAATTACACAAGACAAAGTCGTTACCAAATGCAGTCATGAACTCGGAAAAGGTTTTGATCTTTTCTGCCTCCACTAGCTCACTCAAGGTCTTGGACTGGAAAATCGTCACCCATTCGTCTATCAAGGTGAACACTTCGTCTTTCCATGCAAGGAAGGATACTTTTTCCACAATGGTCGGCTGCAAGATCTCTTCCCCGGGGAAAACGCCCCATGTGACCGCATTGATATCATCATTCTTGGAGTTGGTGGTCAAGGTGCCCTTCTTGTCGACCATGTAGTAGGTCACGAAACCGTAAGGGTTGGACCGGTTATTAGCCTCGACAGCATGCAATAACTTGGGTAGTTTTTCCTTGTGCACCAAGAACTCCAAGTATTGTTTTTGATAGACGAAGCCATTTTTAGGCCCCCAGCCGTGCACCGGGTCATTTGACCGGGCTGCAGAGAGAGATGGCTGCGAGTTCAAAGTGATGAAGCCATTCTGGTTGATTTCAATAAGAGACTCTTTCAAAACCTCAGTGTCTTGGCCAATTGGCCCGTCGCTCCAAGGCAAGGCTTTGGTGACACCTTTCAAATAGTTGATGACAATGCTAGAGAGATCAGCGAGATCTTGCGGACAGCCCCACAACTCGTAGGCTCTTTTGGGTGATTGTCTCAATAGCTGAGACGCAGAAAGATCAATATCTCCGAAGGCAGGCGACCTGGAATCGCCCCACCTGCCATTGGGGAACTCATCCCAGCCCGATGTCCGCGTGATGTAGGAGTACTTTCTGTTCTGCCAGAAAATGGGCCGGATGGCCTCTTTGGACCGGTTCGGATGCAAGGATTTTCTCCAAGGGAGATCATCAGCCACGGCCTCATTGTCCTTGACGCATTCGATCAAGTTGAGTTTTTCCAACAACATGATGCTGGACCTCTCCAAATTCATGGTGTAGAGGTGCAAATGGTTGACATGGCCCGAATCAATGAGCCTACGGCACAATTCCGCCACGAGCTCGCACCCGAGTTCCCTCACGGCGTAGTCATCTTCCTTGATGGGATCCAAGCGGTCCAAAAAGTGTTGGGGAATATGCACCTGCGACCAGTTGGCTCTTCTAATGAACGCCGAATATGTGGATATGGGCATGATGCCTGGGATTATGGGGATTGAAATGCCGTGCCGCCGCACTTTGTCACACCACGCAATGAAGTTGTCTGCATCGTAGAACATCTGCGTGATGATGAAGTCAGCGCCGGCGTCGACCTTCTCCTTCAAAAAATGCAACAAGTTATCGTTGTCGGCTTCTTCGGGGTGCCCCTCGGGGTATGCTGCAATTCCAATGTTGAAATGTTGGCCATACTTCTTGCGGATGTAGCTGATCAAGTCCTTGGCATACCTGAAGTCGCCGGTGGACTCGGAACCGTCCAAAGGCGGATCACCTCGCAAGGCCAAGATATTCTGGCACCCCGACTTGTATGCCTTTTCCAAAGCCTCATCAATATAGGAGACCGCCATGTTGGTGCAGGTCAAGTGCATACACGTCTCGAGCCCCAACGTGGATTGCGCCGTGTAGACCATTTCGTTGGTTAAGCTGGACGAGCGGCCGCCGGCGTTCCACGTGATGTCGACGAAAATAGGGTTCAAGTTGTACATGCGGTCCATTCTGTCGTAGAGGTTCTGGACACCCTGGGCGGTTTTGGGCACGAAGAACTCGAACGAAAACGTGGCTGGCGGCGCGTGGGCGCTGCCATGGGCCTGCTTCAATTTCTCTTGTATCTTCATGTGTTCTACGACGGTGCGGAGCTGAAGGGGGGATCAAGGGATTTGGGGAGTAGGAGGGGTAAGTAGTTGTGTTTGAAACTTTTCACCTGATTCCCCACCAAACCGTAAGTCCTGCATGGATCACCTGATTTCAGGTGACTCACGCCTCCATGGATTGTGCATGTCCTGCATATAGCAGGCGGGCCGTTCAACAGCTGCTTTAGGCTTATACAAAAAAAGAGGGACCGCCATGGAGAAAGGCCCATCAAAAGAAGACTCTCACTGCCTCCATTGAGTGGCTCCGGGGTTTATGGGAACACACCAATGCCGAACTGAAGGAGGTGTAGCCAACATTAAGCAGGGACACGTGCCAAGGCTGCATCGCGCCGCATGCAGGCTAATCTCGGATCGGCCCTGGAACGGGGGCGCGCGGCCGCACCTTTTCGGCCGCCGCCGCGGCCCGCGCATCTCCCCGTTGATATGCTACCCTTCACGCGCTAGAGCTCATCGTGCTCTATTTCGAGCTCGCCTTGCCCAAATTGCTGGAGCCTCTTATTGTAGTCGTCCCATTCCGGAATAATGCGCCTTGCCTTTTCCAATTTGCCCTCGGAGGAGCTTGGGTCATTGCACATGTCAATCATTTTGGCGGTGCTCTTTTGCTCGCTGGAGCACCAAGTTTCACACCAAAGCCATTCCGGCGGCAACGAGAATATCGGCACCACTCTCTGTAGGTTGTTGGGTAAATCCTGATCCAAGTTGGAAAGAGACCCGGCGTCCGACGATAGCTTTTGGTAGTGGCTCCGTAATTTCTCCCCCACTCCTTGTTGCCGAAATGCTTCGAGATCAACCACAAACAACGCACTGATGTGGTACTTGAGATCGTCCTTCAACACATTTTTCCAGTACCCTTGCTTCCAAAACATGAAGCCCTCCATGTCCCGTCTAGTTTCACACATTGGTGTGAACCCGTAGGCTGCCCCGTTCATATCGATACTCATGAGCTCCGCCACATCGGCCCTGGCCACTTGGTCGGCGTCGATGAAAATGATCCGATCAAGGTCTGCAGGGAAGAGCACATCTAGGAATAGAATTTTGAAGCCCCAAACTGTCCGAATGGGCTCTCGCTGCTGCCTTAGCCAAACTGGCCACTTGTACGATACGAGCTCGTACTCAAACCCAACTTCTGCAGCCAAAGCAGGCAATTGGTCCTGCATTGTCTTGCTCAAATAGTCCTCCAAGAGCCAGAACTTTACCCTTTTCGATGCGTATTTCTTCACTGAGAGCATCATGATCGCCATGAGCTTTTCGTAACTTTGACCTCTCGCTATACTGAAGATGTTTATGTCGCCGCGTTTTGCCTTGCGATGGGCCTTGGGGCGTTCTTCAGAAACCATCGCCACAACGTCATCTTGGGGCTTGTGCCGTATCCGTGCATTGTAAACCGAGGGGAAGATGGAGAAGATAGGCACTTCAATTGTACCTAGAGCCGCATCATTGGCCATGTATTTATTCTGATCCAATGAAAGCAACTCGAACAACTCCTCGCTGGTGCTGTCTTGAGCAAGGCTTATCCGCCATAATCCCGGCTCAAGTTGCATCTGATTGTACCCTAAGGCGTTGAGAGTATATCCTTCACGTGTGACTGCACCCTTGCGTGCCTGTAATTCTAGTCCTGTTACAGAGCTTCCCGTTTGAACATCTTTGACAAATGTCTCCACACTAAGCCTCACGAGCGTGAAATTTGCGTGTATATCGTCATCCTCAGAAATGCGCAACAGGTCGAGGTCCACAAGGTCAGTCCCACTGCCTCTCACGTATTGCCAATTGAGTGGCGCATCAAGATCAGCCACCACCGCACACTCCGGAAGGAATTCGAACTTGGTGCACAGTGGTGCTTGGAACTGACCCGCAGAAGAAAATCGAGGCGTCAGTGAAACAAATTGTGAGACATAGAGCCTATCCAACGGAGCCGGATCGTCAACTTGAGATAGTGGCTGAAGTAGGATTCGAACATTTATGAAATCCAAATCCTGAATGGACAGGGTAATGGCCAACAACTTTTGGGAAAACTCATCAGTTGGGTCAATAGCAACCAAAACATCCAACAATTTATTCGGGTCTGCTGGATTGACGTCGATGGAATTGGTGTAATCCAATGACGAGAAATCAAACCGCGATACATCAGTTCTCACTAAGGAATCTTCGGCATTGAAGGCACAAGTGATTCTTGAGGTCAACAAGTCATACCAATCAAGACTGTCATACGGAAACGCATCGCTCCTAAAGTCCATAATCGAATTGTCCTGCAATTGGGAAGGATAAGAACTGCATATTTCATCCAATATTCCTAACCTTTGAGAATTTTCGTATTCCAAGAGAACTTCTAAATTGCGGACCGTATAAATCCGGTCGAGGCGGAAATACCTCGAATTGAAGAGAAGACCTGGCTGATGCGTTTGTATCTCGTGCTCTTCGAGAATTGAAATCTTCGTGTCATTTCGAGGAGTAAGGCTTTGGATGCTGACGTCACCAATCATTCTTGACATTTCACGAAGTTTCAGCGATGTAAGCCGAATCAGAGAATACTTTGCTATGAGTTCCTGCATCAAGCCAGAGTTCTCCGCCGTATTGAAAACTCTCACCTGGGAAGATCTTCCATTGTATTGTCTCATGAACTTAAAAATCTCCTTCAATTGCTCTAGAAGCATCCGAGAGTTCAAATCTCCTATGATCCAAAAATTCACTGATGGTTGATCTTCATTGACAAGTTTTTTAAATGCAATGGAATTATCGATCATTACCGGGGTCACGAGCTTGTATCTGATGTTACCTGGGTCTTTGGGAATTAAACGGGTGTTGCGTTCCGATTTGGAGCCCTCATAAAGGAGATGCTTTAGTTGTACACCGCGATCCAAGCCTTCTTGGATGTGCCCTTTCAAACGAGTAACATCGTGGGCAATTTGATTGACCATTTGCGATTGCCAAGTAGGGGACCGCATGTCAAGAATAATTCCATTGATGACAACAGAGGCCTCGGTCAAGTCGAATTTCCCAATCGTTTTATTGTACTGGGGGTACTGAACATCGCCAGTTATTGATACCAACTCCAACAATTCACTTTCACTTTCGGAAGTTGACTCATAGTACTTGTAAAGAAAGGCAAGCGCCTCGTTTTGCTCACCCACCTCCAAAATGTGGTAGAACCTGCGGGCTATCTCATCATCCTTATCGCTCGCAATAAGAGGGAGAACTCCTAACTGTTGAGCAATCCCCTTGTCCAAAATTATCTTGGACATGGCAAAAAATACCTTCAACTGATTCTTATTTGAGAAATTCATGACAAATATGACATCGTGGACATTTTCCTTCAATGGTGGCACTTGTCCCTTCTGCAACCTGAATGCATTGTCGACATAGACTTCATAGCGGTCAGTTGAATAGTGCTTGTAGTTCGGGTTCACCTCTATATCATTGAAAAACACTACCCCACCCAGTTTAGGATTTCCAGAGTCAAACACATCTTTATACAAGGAAAACCTATTATGCACTGAGCCTTGGCGAAATTCGGTTTCTTTAACTGCACTAAATAGAGCGAATTTGGAAAGTAGAAGCTTTGCCTCGGAGGGAGAAAAGCCAAAGCCTGTTATTGCCTCCATATGCTCGAGCTCGCGGTGGATTTTGCTGATGACATGAGATAAATCGGTTTCGAGACGGTGGACAGGGGCCCCGTTCACGGATAGACCCATCATGTCACTCGAAGCGCCCTTCTTTTCATTAGCCATGGCAGAGGATTTCACTTCGCCTAGGTTTGTTGGGGCCTTGATGTTGGCCAAATACGGAGCGTAGCGGGGCAAGTTGTAAAGGGCATCAGCCAACAGAGCAAGCCTATTGGGTTCCGGCATACCCATAACCAAAGCAGCGAGATTCAAGGAAATCGAAGGCAACTTATCATCCTCGTACTCGTAAATAGGGCTTTTTTTGGCCACCTCCAGGATCTGCGATAGAGTCCCGAGACTGGGCACTTTCCCTTTTTTTTTTTCCTTGATGAGCAATGTCTTACCATAGCCCGTTAGCGGGATATTGGAATAGGAGTCTCGGGGAACATATCTCCACACAAAACGGAGGTTACCCTGCTCTGCTAGCTGGTACAAGGTGGAGAACATGGCACCAAATCGGTCACAAGTGGGATCTCCATACAAAGCTAGGAGAGGTGCCGCATCATTCTGACCCACTATTCTATCGAAGGCGTACACCGTTTCAGACGTGGCGTCGGTTTGGAGAGCGTAGAGGTCCTGTTCGGAACAGTATACCTTCGAGCCGTACTTCACCCAAGCACCCGTGGGATCGTCCAAAATCTCGCCAAATGAATCCTTAGCACACTTTTTGTGGAGGCTCTTCTCGCGGGGTTTGACTTCCACTTCATAGTGGTCGTAATGCATCTGTATCCGTGGCGACCATATGTGGTTGACCAAGTTAAGATTGGCCAAGCCAAGCTGCGCCGGAGTAAGTCTTTGGGAGATTTTTTGGTACCGGCCAAGATCCAGGGCCAAAGAGCCTTGGTACCAGTCATCGGCTTCGGTGTCGGAGTCGGGATCAGAATCCAAGAGGTGATCTGAATATAGCGTTAGCGCTGAGGCAAGGTATAGAGAGTCATTGACCGCCGCAACGGCCTCGATCAATTGCACATCAAAAGGGGCGCCAACCCATTGAGAATAGAGCTCAAGGGATACCGAGGCGGCATTAGCCGTAGCTAGGAAGCCGATCCACGCGTTTAGCTTCATTGGGAAGAACGTGAGTGATGGGGAATCACGCGAACACCCTCAGCAGTGCGCGACCCGCCCACTGGTTCATGGTGCTCCCCATTAGGAATACGTTACTACTGGGCGACATGAATCGTGAATTGCTCTATCGTAAACCTTAATTTTTCATGGCCAGCCAGACCTACCACCTGTCTTGACCACCGTAGTTATCATTGCGACCGGTATTGTTCCGGCCATAGTTGTCGCGACCATTATCGCCTCGACCATAGCTATCGTTTCCGCCATAGCTATCGTTTCGGCCGTAATTGTCATTTCCGCCATGGTGTCTGTCACCGTGTCTTCCATGCCTGTCATCACGTCTATCCGATCTGCCACCACCATAGCCCCATGAGTTATCCCCATCACTATAGTTCATACTGCCTCCACTGCCTTGGTTTCCACCATGGCTTTGACGACCATAGCCTTGACTACCGCCTTGGTTACCATAGCCTTGATTGCCATAACCCTCACCACCATAACCTTGACCGCCATAGCCTTGATTACCTTGACCACCGTAGCCTTGGCCACCATAGCCTTGGCCACCATAGCCCTGGTTGCCACCTTGGTTACCACCTTGGTAGCCTCCATAGCTGCCACCTCCGCCGTGTCCCTGGTTGTGGTGGCCTGCCTGGTTGCCATTTTCATGGCTTCCTCCCATGTATTGCTTTCCAGCGTTGATGATGCTACCCATCAACCCTGAACCCAGGCCTTCATGCTTTCCACTGTTATTGCCGTTACCATAACCATTGTTTCCGTAGTTATCGTTGTTGTTGTTGTGACTGCCGTGGCCCGTGGCAGCGCCGATGATGCTGCCCAAAACACCCGAGGAGCCACTGCTGTGGCTGTTGTTTTGGTTGCTGTTGTCATGCTTGCCTGTCAATTGACCCACGATAGCCTGGCCGATCATCCCCTCGATTCCGCTCAGTTTGTGGTTGCTGCCGCCGCTGCCCATGGCAGCACCAATGGCGGAGCTAAGAAGCGACCTGTCGCCATCTTGACCCTCGCTGGTTTGCAGGGCCTGGCCATGGTTTTGCGATTGAGTATTGGACATGTCAGATCTTTCGCCCTGGTCGCCAGAGCTATAAAATTCGTTGGCGGACATGAGGATGAGATGAGTAAGCTGTCAATGATGCGGCTGGAAGAAGACACGGCCTCAATTTATACTTGCCCTAGCCACATGCACCCCGCGCAAAGGCACGCCGTTCTCGACTGACTGCATGGCCGCGTGAGCAACCGCCGCGCCACTGGACCTACGGCTTATTGGTGGTCATCCAGTGCAGTGTGGTTGTATGCAGTGCAGTTGAAGTTGGGCTGTGTTCAGTGCAGTATAAGTCGAGTTGTATTCAGTACAGTTGCACTGATCCTAGTAGGGCTGTCGTAGTGTGCACGTGTAGTGCACGACACCTTAAAGGCTGTTTCTGGGAGTGTATATGAGTAGTGTCTATACCAGTGGCTCTCTGTTCCTTGACATAGTTTCGAATGCTTTGTTAAACAGAAAATCTATGCTACCAAATCCACAGCCTGGCGCCGATAAATATTGCCACTAAGTTGCGATGCCGCCAAAAGAAGATGTCAGAGGTGAGCATGTGGTAAGTTGCTGTTGTTTCCCTAGGGTTATTTTGATGCTTCACTCACGTATACAGTTGAAGTCGGCCTTATATATAAATTGGTTGCTCTTCAAGAGAACATGACACCTACTTATTCTTTAATACTTGGTCTACAAGATGTTTTGGCTTCTGGAAAAGGACAACCTAACATAGGTGGTCTGCATACAGCGCGGTGAAGCACCAGGTCTTGTTGACACCTTGCCACAACCATTTGTTCACCCTATATTTAATTTACTCAGTAATTCTTCTAAACTCACTTGATGTTCACCCTACATTTATCCCATGTTTTCCCATACTTAGACCCAACCTGGGTGGCGCACTACCCATGGGTGCAAAATTGATGTGCGACGAGAAGCGGATTCACCAGTCCCTGAAAAACGAAAACACGGCTTGACTCACCGCCTCCACCTGAACCCGACCCTCGGAGCGTATAGCGACCGCTACCGATACCCGATATTTGCAAGTGGTGTAGGACTCGCCACACCATTCATGCACGACATTGCGATCTTTGACCGGCACGGAACTGCTCGGGCCTCGGGTCGGTCTCGGACTAGTCTCGGATGGCCCTGGATAAGGATGTTTTGTGCACAAAAGTTAAAAATTCCATAGCCTTCAACGAGTCCATCTTTCCAAGCACTAGCAGTCACTAAAGAATACAACCATCTGCAGATTATTGTAATGAATTACTATATGCAGAGGGTTATACTCTTCACCTTTAGGAAAGATGTACTCTATGATAGGCCGAAGGTCATCCGAGGCGGTTTTAAGGTTGTGTATGATAGGCTGCAACTTGCCGCATCTCGTATAACCTTCGAATACAAGGTAACAGACCGTAATGAACCTCGGTTCATGCAAGTTCACCACCTCTTCCTTAACCCGCGCACTGCACGTAACTTGGCTTCTGTGAGTAGGACTGTCGATATGTTAGTGCATTTGGGAGTCCATGTATGTGCGTGTAGCCTTGGTGCCTGCAATCCGTCTCGATAGTTCTTGAGCCTTTAGTAAAGGGGAGCGGTGGAAAAAATTCTTCTACGACAGATTTCTGCAACTACCACTGGGAGATGTGCAAAAGATTGCTTCCTTTGGATTGCGGCAGCGCCACTGATTTGTATTTGACTGGGGGTTTAGATTTAGCGGCTTCCAATGGCCCGAAAAGCTCGAGTGGAGTTTTGGGATTAATCTGGACTGGTGGGTCCGAGAGCCCTGATGGACAATAGATATCCACGTAAAAGTTGGTACACCTCGAAGCATAGATCCTTGTATTTGCAATCGTGCCATGTTTTCGCTTTCTCAAAGGATTCATGATGGGCCTGCGTGGACTACTAGACTATTGGAGTACTAAATAGATTGTTATAAGATAGATTCCTATAGAAAGTAGACTTGAAAAAAGTAACTAAGCACGGGACTGTGCTTTAGAGTAGTATAAATTGACAACTCAAATCAACACATGTAAGAAAAGTACTATACCGTCTGAAATGAAGGCATCTGAGAAAAAGGTACATAGTATTAATCAAGACATGTTAGGAAGTAATACGTATTGCTAGAAACAACTAAGAAGAGTGCTGCGCTGGTTTGCTTATTCTGTACTAGACAACCCACCAGTCTACTCACTTGTTTCAGTGATGCTTCACACGTAGGCCTAAATCCTAAGCTGCAATTTGACACAACAGAGTGCCTGGCGTCCAATGAACCTTAACGAGCTTGGAGGGAACTGAAACAACCAAGGATTCACTCTCAAGCAATTGGCCGGCGGCAACAATGGGACTTTACCGCCTCTGGAAACCCAATCTAGGCTAACTTATTGGCATGGTAGTGTTGTAGTCATGGCTGTGACTCTGCACTGCACACCAACGACACCACAACACTGCTAACCAAATGTTTCACAGCTGCAGAAAAGTGACTGCTGCACTAGATACTCATACACATTGCCATGCCCAGTTCCACTAGACCAATCCTAAGGAGAGGAATCGTCTAGTATCGCCCGAGTGATGCTTATAGTATCCACCTTTACCTAGTACATGGCCTGCCAAAGTGTCATAGCAGATGGGCCCTGTAAGATTTTTTGGCGTTGGTGCTTGCTTGGTGGGTTGAGCCTAGTGAGCAGTTTGAAGGGGCGCGGTGTGTGAGCCTTTCGGTCAGTAAATTTGCGTAGTCTGTACCAGTGGTCCCAGGTGTAGTGCGAGTGGTGAAGATCATCTGCCGCGCTCCACACTTCCAGCAAGATCCAGCAAGACATGTCTGAAAGCGAGCTAAGCCTGGATTTCAGCGATGAGGATTACCAAGATATGATGAGCATCGATCCGGGGCTAGGCGGCCACATCGACCCGGAGCTAGGCAGCCAAGTCGGTCCCGGGCTCGACGCGGCACAGCAGGGTCGGGGCCAGCTCATGGATTACGGGCCCGATGATGATTTTCCCGAGCCGCTCATCTTCTCGGACCTGGACGGATTCGAGCTGGGCCATGACGACTTGAATGATGGCTTCACGCTCCGTGACAACATAAAGGCGGCGTCAGGATTCAAGGTGCGCAGGAAGCCCAAGTCGACGCAGTACCTTAAGAGACGCTTGATGCGGGCCTCGGATAAGTCCAATGACCCCGAGGTCCGGGATCACTTATCCAAGGCCAACGAGGCGTTTGTGCGCTCGGACCTTACCACGGCTTGGAGGCATTATATGGAAGTGATCAAATTGGATGCCAAGAATTTCAATGCCTACCGGACGCTAGGCGAAATCTGCCAGATGAGAGGCGACCTCAATCGGTGCTGTCTTTATTGGCTTTTAGCGGCGGAATGTGGCGAAGCTGACGGGGACTTTTGGGGAATGGTCGCTCAGTTGAGTGCCGAGTTGGGCCATGTGGACCAAGCCATTCATTGCTACACCAAGGCCATGACCAAGCTGGACCACCCCGTGCCCGTGTTCATTGAGGAGCGTGCGCTTTTGTACAAACAAAAAAAGCAATACGGCAGGGCTTTGGAAGGCTTCCAGCGCCTTCTCACCCTCTTCCCCACCGACGCATCCATTATCAAGCAATTGGCCAACATCTACGTGGATCAAAAACGTGAGAACGACGCAATCAACTTGTACATGCGAGTGCTCGAAAATAATATGGAGGCCCGGGAGAACCTCCAGTACCCTGCTTTTACATGGACTGAGCTTAACATAACCTGCGATTTGTTTGTTGCACAACAATCGTGGGTTCCTGGCATCAAGCTCATCAAGTTGTTTTCGAGATGGAAGCAAAAGCGCCAAGATGAGGCCTGGTGGGATGCTGATGATGATGATGCGGAATTTGACCTGGAAAGAAGATTGAAGGTGGTGCTGAGTATCAGGCCGGCGCACGCTGCCTCAATCTTGGCCAGAAAAGTGTGGCTTCCCATTGATATCAGGTTCAAGCTTGGATTTTTCCGCCTCCAGCTTGACCAAAAGGAGGAGGCTCTCTCGCATTTTAAGTACCTATTTGAGGAAGAAGATGTCCTCGATCTCTGCTATGAAGCTGGTATTCATTTGGAGGAGAAAGGTCTTTACGAAGATGCCATTCAATACCTAGAATGCCTGTACAAGCCTCAAGAGAACCTTGAGTTGGCTTTTCTACTCGGCAAGTGCTACTTGGAGATTGAAAAATACGCAGACTCCAAGAGGTATTTGTTCATGGCATTAAGGCTTCAGCCTGACGATGTTGACACCAAGCTCACCTTGATAGAGGCTTTGTATCACACTGAAGACATGGAAATGGCTACACAGTTAATGGAGGACGTCTCGAAGTCCGAGGCTGCTCGTCTAACTAAGCAACGACTCGAGGACGACTTCGGCTCCACGCTGGACATTTCCGAGGAAAGTGCACCGGCAGCCAAGAAATTGATTTTGTTCAAGAATCTGGACTACTACAAAAGCTTAAAGAGTCAACAAATGACCAACACTGAGCGAGACAAGCAGGAGCTGAAGGCAACAAGACTTGTTCTCGATAAGTACCATCGAATGTTGCGGTTGCAAGAGGCCATCGACCAAGGACATCGAGCCGCTGCAAATGCGTGGATCAAGATAGCTTCGCAGCTCATCGAAATGTTCATGGAGGTCAAGAGTTTCTTTCCCAAAAACAAGAAAACCGCGTTCCGAGGAATTCTTCGCTATAACAAAAAAAAGACCATGGATTTCGATGATAAAATCCTCCGGATCAGCAACATTTTGGAAGGAATCACCAAACCAGAGAGCTCTAGAACCGAGCTAACATCCCAGACGGAATTCCGAGGCCTCGATTATGATACGTGGCTCTACATTTTTGTTCAACAAGCCCTTTTGATCCACCAATTCGAAAATGATGCCGAGGACGCCGCCCAAACAATTGAGGTTGCTCTAGACGTGAGCGTATTTGTGCAAGATAAAACACGGAGCCTTTTACTTCGATTGGTCCGGCTCATGTTGGGAATGTTTCAGGGAGACTATGCGACGACAGTGTCAAACAATATCCGGTATATTTTGAGCACCACGCAGTTTTCTCCTACCATCTACGATTTCTTCATGTGTTGCTTCAGCTCAGGAGTCGGCGCATGGGCTGCATTCAGCAATTATAACCATCAAAAGTACTACTTGCGGCAGCTCAAAGCGTACGACTCCCTTTTGACATGCACCAAAATCTCCGGCGCAGCACAAATTACCATTGACTCCAACACCATGAGCTTCCTGCACGAGCACCCCCATTTACTCTACATCTACGCATGTCTTCTCGGTAGCAACCGGACCTATTCGTCACCAATTGTCTACTTGACGCGGGCTTACAGGCAGTACTACAACGACCCAACCATTTGCTTTGTTTTGGGCTTGTCACACATCCATCGGTCCATGCAAAGAAACAGTGCCAACCGTCACATCCAGCTACTCCAGGGGATCAGTTATTTGATGGAGTATAAGGCACTTCGGTTGTCGCAGGCAACTATTTACGAGAAGCAAGAGACGGAATACAATTTTGGCCGCATGTTCCACATGATTGGGTTGACGACTCTCGCCATCAAACATTATGAAAATGTATTGGCGTTTCACGAAGATCTCATCGATGACCCAGACTACGATATGCTGATGGAGGCCGCATACAATTTGACCTTGATCTATACCATCAATGGAAACACACGATTGTCGCAATCCATTTGCGACAAGTATTTGACTGTTTGAGCAGTTTCACTGTGTTTGACCGTGTGACCAGTTCTACCGTGTTTGGCTGTGTGACCAGTTTTACCGTGTTTGTGTGCAGTACGCAAGCCATACATGTTTCCGCGATGTCAGTCAAATTAGTCCCACAACGATGCGATGGTCCGCCTCAAAAATAGGTACATTCTCTTTGAAGTGCTCTATCCTCCGTCGTCAGTGCCTAGTGGGCATGAGGAGCGGGTGAAGTTCCATGCGTTCGCTTCCTCTCCAAGAGACTGCTTGGTCAATCTACACTCGTCGTCCCAAGCTTCCATCAACCCCCGAACCCTCTCGGCCTTGCTCAAGAAGGTAGTTACCGACCACTATGGCGAACTTGCAGCAGGAACAGTTGGGCAGCTGATTCTTGTAAAGTATTTCAGCAACAAGACGTCCACAGGTATCATTCGGTGCAGTCGAGCGGACTTCCACTTGGTGGTTGGTGCATTGGCGCTCGTGACCAAGGTGGAAACCCGCCAAGTTGTGTTAAGGTGTGTGCATGTGAGTGGGACCATACGCAAGTGTGAGGATTTCGCCATCAAGCGATCAAGGCAACTCATCACGGACTTGGGGAAGGAAAGCGAGCCGGCGCACGGGCTCTACGATCTCGTGTACATGATCCAGGCCGACGAAGCTGGCGTTTGATCTTGCACTTAATAAATGCCCTGGCATGCGTATTGTAGGCGTAGGCGTAGGCCCAAAGCCAATGTGGCCCATTTCTGGTCAAAGAGCGCTCCTGCACACCGCTGCATAACATACTCCGCATCAGAAGGCCACCAAGCCCACGATAACCAACACGTACCGTGCACCATCCTTTGCCATGCCGGTTTCCGAGATTCTTCAGAGATTGCAGAAACGGGCCCAAGTGGTGCATACGCCTCTAAATAAAGAGCCCGAGAATAAAACTGCCATGGCGCCGCCGCCTCGGGCCAGTGCCAGCACCGAGAGGGTGATCGATCCCGTGGTGGCCCGCCTTAAAGCGGCCCGAAAGAGGGAGAACGAAGCCAAAATGAATCAAAAACCAGATAAACACCGGCAGGCGGCCAAGAAACCTCCTAGCGGCACCCCACGAGCCGCCAGGGCTCCTCCAGGTCCCAGGACCACTTCTGCACAGACCAAAGCGGGTGCCAGAACCAGCAGCAAGCAAGCGGCAACGCCGGGCCCGGTAAGCCAACGACAAAACTCGGCTCCAAAAAAACCAAAGATGTCATTCAATGAGTTGATGAAGAAAGCGTCCAGTATAGATCATCTGAAAATGTCCATCAACTTCAAGCCCAAGCCCAAATCACCCGACCCTCAGCAGGCCAGAGACATACCAGACCAGCGGCTGAACAAAGGTAGAGCTGACCCACAACAGGCTAGGGACAGGACAGACCAGAGGCAGGCCAGAGGCAGAGCCGACTCTCAGCCGACGCTCAGCAGACCAGATAAAGTTTCCAGGAAGCAAAGTCCCGTTCAAACAGCCGGACGACCCAAGTTGCGGGCCGAACAGGCCCCCATCAAGCAAGCAGCCAAGGCGGCCCCACGGAAGACACATATGGCGGCCGTGGCCAAAGCGCCCATTCCGCTTCGAAAGCCGTCGTCGGGCCTCGAGCAGCGGCTCAAGTCCACTCGTGCGCCGCAGCCTCTGGAGAGCGAGTCGGACGACATGGATTCGTTCATCGAGTCGGACGACGACGAGAGCGACCATGCGAAGCGAGACTACGACCGGGACGAAATATGGTCGATCTTCAACCGCGGCCGCAAGCGCAGCTATTACAACCATGCAGACGAGGACTCGGATGATATGGAGGCTACCGGGGCTGAGATCCTCGAGGAGGAAATGCGGTCCAAGCGCAACGCCTTGGAGGAGGACAGGCGAGAGATGGAGGAGGAGGCGCGGTTGGCCGCCTTGAAGAAGTCAAGGCGCAGATAGGAGTTATGAAGATGGAGTTCGAGTCGGTGTAGCTCATCAGGTATAGAGTATAGGTGATGGCCGATGCTCTGACGACAAGCGAAGAATTAATTTAGCATGCGTGTCTGGATCAACACTCAAGACAGGTGGACCGGTGGATGGGCTTGAACAGGTGGGCAGATTGCCTAATACTTATTGGAGCTCACGCCCGCAGTGAGATTTGCATGCACCAAGGTCTCTCATTCCGTGTGATTCCAAACAAGACTGAATAAAGGTTTGGTCTTTCATTTATGACTTATTATGACTCCTTGAAACGGTCACTCTTTTGTTGCAGGATTTTATGCTGTGGTGCAAGAAGTTGTGCGCTCCACTAAAACAATCCTTAATGTTTTCCTTCAAGTTTACAAATAGGAATTCAGGCTAATGCCCACTAATACTAATGAATCGTTGAAATCATCTAGAACCATCAGCCTTAGTACTGGTCATTGGCAGCCCACTCTAGCTAAAGTTTCAAGCAATATCGTGTATTTCAAAGGCATGAACCAGCAAGCACAATTGATCGGGGCTCCCCTGTTCCCTTTGTAGTGGTTCAAAACAAGAGGCAGAGAGTTCGATCAACGTTGCATTGTGTCTATGGAAAAAATAAATCGAGTATGATACTAAATGGGAGATGGTATGAGGGAAAATTCGATAAACTTTAAAGAGTTTGGAAGTCCATGAAGTATAAAAATGATAGGTTCGGAAATGCGGGAAACATGTAAGGTTTCATCAATGTGGAATTGCAAAAAACGGTATTTTACACCGCAGTTTCTTCAAAATATTCGAAATCAAACCATTTTATATATAAGGCAATGCATTTCAAGAGTGTTTTCTCCAAGTTATGGTGAAATACACAGGTTTCAACGAAAAATTAGCATCTTGAACTAGATGTGATTCAAATCCAAAAGACAAAAGCAGTAAACAATAAGACCACATATTTTAGGCTCAGGAATCTGATCTCTGTCACAGGTGAGCCCAGTTTTTTGCTTTACACTTTGAGGAGGAGCATTTCGACCAGCCTTAGTTTTCTGATTACAGCTTCGTACCTCGGACTAAAATGGAAACTCTTTGGCTGACATATCCTCCAGCTTGTTCCGTTTTTAAGTGGTACCTCCGAAATCCCCTCTAATCCTCAGCAAAAGTAGTTTTCCATATACTTCTTCGAACATTTCAAGGATTATGATGTTCTAATGAGTTTACGTATTCATTCCTTTCATGTTACGTTGCTCATTAGTTAAGGCTCTTTCAGTTCATAAAGGTGCAGATGCATTTGTTTTCTGTTTCCGGGAAACATAAAATAACGTTACTATTTTGTCTACTTTTCCGTATGCCATTAGTCAACTATAAGGCCCTTTTTCAAACGTCCAACTTAGCATCGTCTGCTACTACCACTTTCTATGTGTAACACAGAGCAAGTACAATCTTTGGAACACTCTCAGAATGAGAAGGGTTTGAATCTGGCGCCGTAGCCTAGTAATGGGTCTTGCATTGCGAATGACGGAGCAGAGGCGCACCAGAGAAGCCGCATTCGTGCATTGCAGTGAAGAGTCACTAGTTCAAAATAACCTACGGACCTGGTAATTTTCTCCCAGGCTTGCATGCAGCTGATAAGCACAGCAGGCTCCCAAACCGGATCAATAGAAGGTCCCTAGTCTTTGTCTAATCCAAGGGTTCGCTTCCCCTATGATTGCATGTGTACATCTTGAGGACACACACCACGGGACATTGTCCTCAGTGATATAAGGCGCACCATGCGCTTGTGAACTGGACGCGGATTTGCATGTCTTCACAGCTTGGGTGTAAGGTCTAACCTAGCGCATATTTTGTGCGCTGGAATTGCCTTGGTCCAGGTGACATAGCATGCGTCTAGTATCGAGATTGACTGCCACTACACTACTACCTCACGACAAGGCTATCTTCTACACTGGTCAAACCAACCATCGGTAGTGCACAACCCATGGGTGCAAAAGGCAGGATGTACTTCTCTTTTCGGCTCGTGGATCTGCCTGGTTACAGCCGACGGGGTCTATTTCGCCTAATTGGCCAGGGAGAATTTGCGTTTAGTCTTGAAGTAGACTTTTTGAATCCACGCAGGGCCCCTCGAAACCTGGGTGCAAAAAGTAGGACAACACCCCCAAAAGGGTCCAATCGAGCATTATAGAGACCAAGACAGCCTGACTCAGCTCTGCTAATATGGGTTACCATCGCCTACCTTGAATGCTCCAAACGGCTTCCTTGGGAAGAATTCCAAGCAGTCTGCCCCATGAATTTTATCACATTTTGAAAGGCAGTCATCAAGAGACCATGGGGTATGAATGTGGCTCTGAGGATGTTTCCTAGGATGCATAGGAAGGCTGAATACATCGGGTTCCAAAAAGTGGAGTGTGCTTTGCAAAGAGTAAACAGGCTGTAATAACTCCAGTAGTGATAATATAGTGACCGAGTTTGGTCAAAGTTTCATATTGCACAAGAAAACTGTTGTTAATAAAGCAGCTTAATTTTGGTCCTGTGTATGTCTTTTATGCTTTCTGCTGGAAAATAGCTGATTAAATTCAATCCGTTAAGGCCCCAATAGTATTACTGCTACCATTATGTCTAAAGTATTGTTTTGAAGAAGGTGTATCCAATAAACCCAAGCAGCAAAATTGAATACAGTATTATAATCAAATCTATGGGCTAAACTCTCTTTGCCTAGAGTTCATCCGTCCAAAAATTGGGTCTAAGCGTATGTCTGGCTTGGTGTGACCTGGCAGTTCCTTAAAGTCTCTCCATCAAACTTCCACTTCTTGATCCCGTGTTTCAGCCTTCTTTTTAGATCTCAGGCGTGACGTTTGGATGGTCGTGGCGTGTCTTTTTGGGCTTAACCCATTGGCCGCGCTGGTCGAATGTTCTCGAGAAACATGGCAAGGTATCCAAACATATAAGCCACTCCAGAATTTCTGCATGCTACATGGTCTATACTTCCCTATGATCAAACTATCGCTTTGCAAAAGGCGCATAGCACATGGGTTCCGGAAGCGGCCCCTGGCGGGTGCAAAATTGTGACATCACAGTTCTGGCTCAATACAGTACTTGCGTGTGCACGTGCAGAAGCCATGCGCATCGCCCAACACCACAACATGGAGTACCAGCAGGTGCTCAAGGAGCTCCGCAAAGAGGACCAGTCGGTCCTTAGTCGGGTGCAGTCCATACTCTACGACGCCAAGTATGTGCATGAGTTTTCGCGGTTTCCCTTGGTGGCCAACGAGAGGTGTGGCTTATGGTATGTTCGTCCGCTGGAGGCCGTGGACAGTGCATACTTTAAGTCTAGCGACGGCCACTGCGGCCAGTGGATGTTCTCGCTTCGCAGGCTCAATCTTCACCTTCTTCCTTTATTCCATGACTCCGGCGTGCTTGTATTGGTGGACTCCACCAAGAAGGGCAAGTTGATGCCGGATGCCATGCTGAAAACCGTACCCATCTGGTGTGCTGTGTTGAATTATATCATGTTTGAGGATGAGCCATGTGAGGGGCAGGCTGCTGCATGTAAAGAACGGGCGCCTGGTGAACAAGTGCTGGAAGAACAAGCGCCGGAAGAACAGGCCGCCGGAAAAGAGGCCGCTGGCAAAGAGGCCGCTGGTGAAAAGTGGGCCCAGCTTCGACGCCACAACTGGCTCGCTACGCCGTCCGCCATGGTGTCGGACAACGAACACTGGTCTATCGTGGAGCGCATCCCACAGCACGCGGCAGCAGCACGCAAATTGGGGCTCGTTTCAAAGCAGGCCTTGGTCCAGAAGCTCGGCGCCCGCAAACCGCTAATTCCTCACTGGGTGTATCCAGGGAAAGCAACCCAGAGCATCCCACAGTCGCACGACTACTTCACGGTGTGCTGCTTGACTGCGTCCATCAAAGCCAGTGCGCACTCTAGCTTACCCGGCTGGAACCACGTGGTGCCGTATATCCAGGGTGCGGCAGATGACCACGAGTTATGGGTGCCCAAGGACGTATGCGAAGGTGCGCTCGACCATAAGCTCCTATGGGACCATATTTACCCCGAGAAGTTGCCTGAGTTGCTGGTGGTGGACCGTGGCTCGGCCACGCTACATGCTTGGCTAACAGAGAAGGAGTTCGTTGATCGAATTAATGAAATTCATCGAAACTCCAAGCAACGCCGGCCAGGCGCCGCGTGGCAGGCCTCTGCCTTGGGGTCTACGGGCATCATTTTTGGCAAAGTCAATGGAGACATTAGCCGAGATGATGTGAAGAAAGCATACCCCTCCATCAGCTCCATCATAGTGATGTCGGAGAAATACACCATTGTCGATGTCCCCGAGAAGTGCTCCGAGTTCGTCTTCTCCGCCTGCATACCGTCCAACAAAAAGGGCTCCAAGAAGCTCCGGGAGACGCTTCCGGAAATCCTCCGCGACTTGGGCCTCGTGTCCCTGGACAAAAGTGCCCTTGTGTTATGTGACACCGGCTCCGACATAAGTGTGGCGGTGGTGTTGTGTATTCTCTGCCGGTTCTTCGACTTGGACTGGGTTCCCACCACATCGCCTCCACATGTGAACAAGGATGTGATCAAGCAGCACCTCCACTCGATTCTGAACTACCGCAAGTGTAACCCTTCGAGAAACACTTTGCAGAGTGTGAACACCTGTTTGATCTAGGTGAGCTTCTAATGGCCGATGATGCACTTTGCCTCAGTTGTCTCATTTGAAGCGTCAGTATCCAAGTTGATACCAATCCCGGATCTTTGCTTGATAACTCGTTGTTCTATGCGATATCTGCAATTGGATCTTGGTCGTCATGGCATCCCTTTCTACTGCCGGTCTGGATATAACTACACTAGCATGTTTCAAACCTTCTGCTAATGCGACGCCTCATACCAGAGTTCAACTATTGATATCCATCACCAGGACTGCCCGGCTAACGTCAATGTCAGACGAGACCGGAAGCTGCCCCACAAGTTCCACGACCATCGCCACAACTGATGGTTAACTATGTGAACACATCTGCTTCATCTGCACCGTGCATTCTTACCATTGGACCTGTCAACCATATAAGTGCAACCTGCGTCTAGCCATGCCAAGGCAAACTAGGAGCTACACGAGAAGTGTTTCCTGTGCATATTTATTGATGGATATATTGGTAAGTCTCCCCGCCATTGATATCTAGATTACTGTTCTAAGCTGGGGCGAAAGCCCCCTGCATTTTATTGGAGTATGTCTTCATTAACCACGGCCTGGCAGTGTAGTAGGGCTGTGGCGTTGTCAGGACCACTTCTTGTCAGGAAGCATAGGCAGTCAGGGCCCTCGCACCGCCCTAGGCCTCCAACAAGCCATTGCACTGCTCCAGTGCACCGCAGTTGATAATGACAAGTATAATGTAATTTCAGATACTGTAATCTCCAGAAGTTGTACTTTCCAGAATACAACATTGCTGAAAACAATGTCTAGACTATCTCCTGGATACTATGTGCAGGATACTGTAATGCCCAGTCTTTTCGTGCACTAACGTGCCCTTAAGGCTTTTCTTTTCACAACCGAGAACCCTCTCTGATTCCTCCTAGTGGCCCATAAGTATTGCACAGCTCTGCATTTTCCGTGTCTCACGAGTTCCGTTTCGAGAAACGATGTCCGCATTAGAGTCCAAGCAAAGTCCCACTTTGAATGGCACTGATTCAGAACCCATAACCTGTAGAGCACTCTCATACACAGTCCTATTCTGCATCTAGACAAATTTCTTTAAATTGCCGGGTGTTTGCGTAGTCACGTCCCCGTAACTGCAGGGGGTCCTGCTGACGGCGCCTTTTCGGACTTTGGGTATGCAATCAAAGTTTCTTTCGGAGGAGCGATCATCGTAACAAACAAAAAAATCTAAGGAGTGTTAGCAGCTAGCTCTGAAGCTTTACATTGCATTATAGTCTACACATATTACTGTTTTCATAGTCTAGGTAGGTCTTTTAGCTTCTAGTCCAAGGAAAAATCCCTGGATATGCGGGTCTGTTTCCAAAGACCTGCCGCTTTGAATAGATCTGCCGTTTTTACTAGTCCTGCCGTTTGACTAGTCCTGTCGTTTTGACTAGTCCTGCCGTTTTAACTATAGTCCTACCGCAGGTTTGATAGGTTCCACCCACGCACTTCATACTACACGCGCATCTGTCTTCTCCAGAGGGTCCTGCACCGCATCGTACCCAGTGGCTCCACTTTGCTGCGGAATTGCTCGCTTCCGCCACTGTCCCTATTTAGCGACGGAAACTGGTGGGCCGTGCTCTCATACATCACACTGCACTGGAGACAACCACACTCTATTCAACAAAGTTGTCTTGTGCAGTGGCAAAAAAGCGTTATTAACATCGTGGGCAACAAACCCACCCCGAGATGTTTGGAGGTGTTTGCTAGACTCTGGCATGCAGTAATAAGTCAATGGCTATTGACGGCGATGCACTTGGCTGACAAGTGGCATGGCTGCGCGGTGGGTGCAAACCAGGGGGGCCATCAATGAGCTTCGCAACTACCCAGCGGCCGCATTAACTTCACACATCTTCACGCATCTTCGCACCATCATTCTTCATCCATGCCTCGTATCCTTTGCCTCCCCGGGTACTTGCAAAGCGGCAAGATTTTCGCCGAAAAGTCGTCGGGATTAAGGAAGATCTTGACCAAGAAGCTCGGCTACCAACTAGAGTACATCGATCCTCCCATCTTGCTCAACACCAAGGAAGAGCTTCCTTTCAGGTTGGCCGCCGAGCAGGAAAAGGAAAATGAGCTCTGGGCCAAGATTGTCGAGGGAAACTCGAATCGGTGCTGGTGGAGCCACAGTGATGCCAACGGATACGAGGGCTTCGACGAGGCCGTCACCTATCTAGTGGAACACCTCAAAGCCCACGGGCCATACGACGGAGTCTTGGGGTTCTCGCAGGGCGCAGCCATGTCTGTGATTCTCCACAATTGCATCTCGTGGCTTGTTCCATCTCACCCGGCCTTTCGAATCGCCGTCTTGTTCTCTCCGTTTGCCTTCACCGTGCCCAACAACTCGGCGCACACCATGGCCGAGATCAATGAGTCGGTGCTGGATATAGAGGAGTACTCCAAAGTGGCTTCCTTAAACCCCGAGTATGAGAAATACTTCCGGCCTGGCCAAAAGGGCAAGGCAATTGTTGTTTACGGCACCGAGGATGGAGTGGTGCCGCCGGTGCGGACGCAGTTCTTGCTTCGTTTGGACCCGAGCCTCCTGGTGACGTGCCACGATGGCGGCCACTACGTGCCGAACAAAAAGCTGTTTTTGAATCCAATCGTGGAGTCCATCCAGGAGGCGCTAGAGGAAAAACCCCTCTTGTAGTGGGCCGCACTTCCCTCAGCATCACGCTGCCGCACTCCCTTCAGCTGCCGCTTTTCGCGGTTCTTCTTTTTCGGAGCTGGCAAAGACGCTCAACCTGACACTGCACTTAGACATATTTGACACTGCTCTTATAAACCACCTCTTCCGACCTGGGATTAGTCACGCGACACATGAGCTCTGGCCAAGAAGAACTTGCCTCCGCTGACCCGCCTGCATCTGTTGACACCTTCGAATCGGTGGACACCGGGTCTGTTGGCACCGGGTCTGTTGGCACCAGCCCCGGTCTACCGTCCTCCCAGACTAAACGGCCCGTCTCGCACACATCAGAGGCCGACGAACTGGCCAAAAAGCTCCGTCCAGATGAGTCGGATTTCAGCTCGTCCCTATCCAGAAGAAGCGATAATTTTGCAACGGCTGCCTCGTCAACTTACAATGATGTCCCAACAGAGGTGCCCGCGTGGATGAAAAGCAAGCGCCAAGTTAACGAATCTAACAAGTACGACAAGTACGGAGCCAGGCGCTTGAGAGGAGACCACGCACCCAACGATTCCGGCCTGAAGGACCTTCCTTCTCATCGAGAAGACCGCTATTCTCGGTACGGCGCTCCACCCAGGAGCTCTGGGGACTCGCGTGTGATCCGAAGAGAACCGGAGCCAGAGACTAGAAGAAAAGACACGGTGGTGGTCGAAGAGCCTGACGAGGAAGCTACAGGGGTCACCGCTTACACCACAGTGCCCAAGATATCAGGCCCGGGACTCGAGTCTGACTACCGAATGTTCCACAGCAAAATCTCTCATAAGGAGAACAAGGACATAAACAGCATTGTTCGCCAGCATTACAACCAAAGAACATACCACTCCAAACATCAGGGCTCCAGAACAAAGTCGCCCATCTACAAAATGAGAAACTTCAATAACGCCATCAAGTACATTCTCTTGGGAAACTGGGTCGAAAGAAGAGCGCCAAACGCTCCCTTGGTTCTTTTGGATATGTGCTGTGGCAAGGGCGGAGATTTGAACAAGTGCGAGTTTGTCAATGTAGACCAGTACGTCGGCATTGATATCAGTGACGCCTCGGTCAGAGAAGCCTATTCTCGGTACTCGCAGAACAAAGCCCGCTTCATTCCCCAGAATTCGCAGTCAACGCGCTACCGGGATTCCAAACGGTACAATTTTGAGGCGTGCTTTGCAACTGGCGACCTCTTTACTTACTCAGTCCCCGAGGTCTTGGAGAAGAACTTCCCGGGGATCATCGATGGCTTGTTCCCCGTTGACAGTGTTTCAGTACAGTTTGCATTCCATTATGCTTGGGAAACGGAATCCAAGGTTCGGACTGTCCTCAACAATATCACGCGTTCGTTGCGCCCAGGAGGAACATTTATCGGCACCATCCCTTCGTCTGATTTCATCCGCGATAAGATTGTCAAGAAAGAATACATTGCCGATAAGACGTTCGGCAACGAGCTATATCATGTGAAGTTTGAGCGGGACCCTCCCGAAGACGGCATTTTCCGGTCTCCGTACGGGAATAGGTATGACTATTTTTTGAAAGATGCCGTTGATGATGTGCCGGAATATGTTGTTCCCTTCGAAACCCTCCGGTTGTTATGTGAGGATTATGGCCTCACGTTGAAATACAAGAAGAACTTCTCGGAAATATTTGCACAAGAGATTCCCAAGTACTTTAAACGGCTCAATAAGAACTTGGTCGATGGCATGAAGCGAGCAGATGGCAAGTACGGGGTTGAGGGAGCGGAAAAAGAGGCGGTTGCATTTTACATTGGCTTTGTCTTTGAGAAGGTCGGGGGTTGAACCAGTTTATTGCATGCAATACACGAGCAAGACAACTAACGCAACACCAAAAATCCACAACCGCCCCTTGGGTGTTTGGGTCAGCCATAATCCATAGCCTATGATGGTATCTGATAAACAACGCAATATCTTCTGTTGCACAAAATCAATCGTGGAGTATTTTAGGTAAATCTGAGTTGGCCCGCTCACTGAATTCTTGAGAGCATCAAATTGAACACTAGACACCTTAGGGCCCCTCGAGTACTCCATTGGCAAAATTAAAAGGTTTCCGTTTGGTGCTATTATCGATCTGGGGGCCTGGACTGGAACGCTGATATGCAAATACACAGGTCGATGGTCGGAACCGAAATAAGACAGTATGCAGTCGTACGCATGGGGAGTCGCCTGTTTTTTCAGGCTGTAGGTAGCTTGGTAGAATATCCGGTCACACCACAGCGGGCATCTCTTGGTGTTATAGATTGCTGTATTGACGTGAAACTTATAGGTGGGCCTGAAGGCGATGACAGGCTCGTCAAAGCCGGGTAGAACTTCGCCATCTGAGCGTCCCAAGGACAATTCGTCATACTTTGCAACGTAGCGACTAATTTCATTGCTCAGGGATCCGTCGGAGTTGTCCTGAAGTGTCGATAGCTCGAACACAGGCAGGTGGCGGGCCTTAATGTCTTGAGTGGTTCTAAAGTTCATATCGCCGAGAAGAAAGGCATGGCACTGCGGCTTGATGAAGCTGAAACCATCGCCAAAGTCCAACGCCCGCATGATGGTCTGGAGGTCGCTCAATCTCTTGCGATAATAGAATTCTCCTTCCAGAGCACTTAGATGAACAGCCGCGAATGTCAACTCGGTGGGGTCGCCGTTGAGCTGTTCAAAACTGACTCTCAAGCCTACTCCACCTTTAAGCAGCGATTTTCCATAGCCGCAACTAGCACGGGCAAATCGGGGGCTTTTAAACTTCAGAGCGAATGGCGTGATGGCCATTATTCCCGTGGAGCCTATGTGGTGGATGCCGATAGTGGTGAAGTTGTACAGCTGGCCCAATTCGAACGTGTACTTTGATTTGAGTGCCTGCAAAAGTACCTCGTTGATCTGCACTAAGTACTTGTTGGCGTAGTCTTCAAAGCAACCGTCAAGAATAGGACATAGCTCCTGGAATCCAAACACGTAGATATCGCAAACATCTTGAGGAAGCACCTTCGCGAGATCGTCGGTGAAGACATCTGCATCTAGCTGGGATTTCCCTATATTGAAGCTGAGTAGGAAAAGTGGTATGGTCGAATTGGCAGTCATGGTGTCGTGAGAGGAGCAGAAGCACGACTAGCGCTGGAGACCACCGGTCATATGCAGTACGTTGCCGGTCCCGAGCAACATATATTTGGGGTATCATACAATGATGTTAAGTCATATACAGACTACAGAATAGCAGAGGGATTGCACCTAAGTTTCTGGAGGCGGTGGTGTCGACTCATGTCTGACGTGGCCAAGCTATCACCCACCGGGTCACGTGCGCGCCATCGCATCTCCAAGCCACGCTCGTATCCCCCTAGGCCAAATGTCTATGGAGATCAATCGGCAACTCCTCGAGGAAGTCAATACAATTGAAAATGCTATAGCGCAGCGGTTCCAGAGAAACCCCGACTTGAGGAACGCAGCGTGCGTGGAGGTATTCGATGAAGCGTTGGCCTCGGGCGCCAAACGAAGCCAGAAAGAGACTCTAGAGCAAGCCCACGAACTAAAGTACTTTGCCGACCAAGCAGAGCGGAACTGTGCTCGTTTGAAAAATAGCCTAGAAAGTGAAGCCATGCAGAAAGTCATCTCTGACATGGCCGACCCAGGCATGAAGTTTGCCCCCCTATTATCAGCGGTGAAGGCTATCAACGCCAAGTTCCAGGGCGCCGCTCCATCTGATGCAGAGTCGTTGGCCAGCCAATTCGCCATGTTTCTGAGTGCGCCTCCAGAAGAGATTGAACTCAGTCGCAAGAAACGGAAGGTCAAGCGAAAGTACCATTTGGCGTCGGCGACCAAATTCATCGGCGCAAAGGTGGCTTCCTGTTTCAACGAGTCGGAGATGCTTGGAAAATACGTGGACCTCACGTTGTTCTACGAAATGTACAAGTCACTCTCAGGGTCCAAAATCAGCTACCAGCACTACTTGCGGTCGTTTGGAGAACTCAACGTCTCTACCAAAACTCTCGAGTACACAAGGTACCTTGAGTCACTATTGTTGTATCTTAGGAATTTTGCTGAGAATGCGTTTCCTCTTCGAGAATTCAAGTTCAAAGAGCAAGCAAGCTCTTCCGAAACACCCATGGACGACGGCCAAGCTAACGAGAATGGGGAGGTGTTTTGCAAGGCATGCAATAAGTTTTTTTCCAAGCAAACCGTTTACGACGGACATCTCAATGGAAAGAAGCACAAGAAGTTACAGGCATTAGGGGTGACAAGGGCGCCCTCGCAGCCATCGCACAGGCCATCGCACCAAAACATGGAAAATGAAATCCGCCAGCTTCTGGAGATGTTAGCGCCAGTGATCACCTTGACGGCCAACGACCACGAGCGCAGAAGCCGCATGTTCGAGAGAGAGAAGCAAATTGAGTTGGATGCCATCGAGGGCAATCAATCGGACTTTACTAGCATTGAGTCAGACTATGGTGACCAGTCTGGCGAAGACGATAATCTGTCGGAAGATGATCTCAAGAATTCATACGAGCGAGACTTGCCCATCGGATCGGATGGTATACCCATTCCTCTATGGCTATACAAGCTTCAGGGCCTTCATAAGACGTATACGTGCGAGATCTGCGGCAACCAAGAGTACAAAGGCCGGCAGCAGTTTGACAAGCATTTCGGACAGACCCGACATCTCCATGGGCTAAAGTGCTTGGGAGTAGCGGATAATGCGGTGTCACTTTTTGCCAGTGTGTGTAGCATCGAGGAAGCGCAAAAGTTGTGGCAGAACGTCAGAAGCAATTTACGGGCGCAGGAGGAGGAGACAACAGGAGCCATCGAGGTTGAGGATGAAAATGGCAATGTCATGTCCCACACCGACTACATGGAGTTGAAGAAACAAGGATTGATATAGGGGCCTCAGTCCATCGCTGTGCAAGCCTTCATATAAGCCATGCGGAGCGCAGCGTCCAACTCACCGATCTTCCAGTGTGCATGGGCCTACGTCTTCCGCCGGCTATTACTGCAGCACTAAGGAAAATGTCTTGTGAAAAGAGGCCCGGCTCTGCACTGCCTCTGGCCAAGCCACGTCCCCTGGACAGGTCCCAGAACGAAGCCAAGGCCCCCCGGGCGCTGCGCGGTGTGAATAAGCTCAGAGATGAGATGGGCTTCCGAATGAAGCAACAGTACGTCGATAAGACGCATTTGGAGGCCACGGGAGAAGGGTCGAAAACAATCGAGGAGGAGGAGACCGAGGGCGCCAGCTACTCTATCCACAACCACCTCCGCCGAGTCACGCCCTACTACTTCACATACCTCACATACTGCAAGCTCCGCTGGAGAGACCGCTCGCTCATCGATATCTTCACGGAGGAGTTTCGGGACAAAGAGCCAGACCACTACAAGAAGGCCATAGCCGAGGGAAAAGTCATGCTCAATAAAAAGCCGTCCACGCTCGACTCCAAGGTCAGAAACGGCGACCTCATCAGCCACCGGTGCCATCGCCATGAGCCCGCGGTCACTTCTCGGCCACTCAAGGTGGTTTTCGAAAACGACCACATCATAGCCATCAACAAGCCTTCCGGGATCCCGGTGCACCCTGCGGGACGGTATCGATACAACACCATCACCAAGATCATGCAGCACGAAATGGGCATCACCGTGCACCCATGTAACCGTCTCGATCGGCTCACGCTGGGGTTGATGTTTTTGGGCAAGAATGCCAAGGGCGCCGAGGGCTTCGTCAAGCAGATCCGCGAGCGGTCGGTGAAAAAGGAGTACATTGCCCGTGTTAAAGGAAAGTTTCCTTTGGGCGTGCTCAAGGTGGACGAGCCTTTGCACACTGCCTCGCCAAAGCACGCCTTGAACGTGGTGGACCGCGAAAATGGGAAACATGCTCTGACTGAGTTCGTGCGAGTGTCTTACGACCCAGTTTCAGACACTTCCATCGTCAAGTGCCACCCTTTCACCGGCCGGAGCCACCAGATCAGAGTGCACCTCCAGTACATCGGGCACCCTATAGCCAATGATCCTCTCTATCTGAGCCAGTATATTTGGGGAGACTCCAATTTGGGCCAGGGGAACGTGGGGCTTGAGGATCCATCCATAGTGGACAGACTAGACACGATCGGGAAAACTCGAGCATGTTCTACGTGGATTCACCCCAATGAAGACGGAGAGGTGTTAAGCGAAGAACGGTGTGCCGAGTGTGACGTTGCTCTCTACACTGACCCGGGGCCTAATGATCTAGACTTGTGGCTCCATGCCTTCAAGTACGAGGACGCTGATAAGAAGTGGTGCTACCAAACCGAGTACCCGGAATGGGCTTTGGAACCATCTAGACGCTTCATGATGCTAGCTCTTGAAAAGGCAAAGCAATGCGGAGAAACCCAAACCCAATATAATGTGGGGGCCGTATTGGTGCTTGACGGACAAGTTCTCGAAACCGGCCATTCCAGAGAGCTTCCTGGAAACACCCACGCAGAGCAGTGCGCACTTGAAAAGTACTTCTCCAAAGTTGGCAACAGACTGCTTCCGGAGGGGACTGAACTCTACACTACGATGGAGCCTTGCTCGCTCCGCCTCAGTGGCAATTTGCCATGCGTGGAACGGATCTTGGAGTCGGGCATAAAATCGTGTTTTGTCGGAGTGGTGGAGCCTGACACCTTTGTCAAGAACAATGAGGGCAAGTCAAAGCTCTCTGAAGCTGGTGTGGAATACGTCCATATTCCCGGCTATGAGGAGGAGTGTTTGCGGGTAGCCACTCTTGGACACGATAAGATCCAAAATTAGGGTTACCCTCTATCATGGAGAATGTGCTGTGGTTTGGCTGATTTGCTTGCGGCTTGCCTGTCATCAGTCTTCGTCAAAGTCCACTCTCACTGCTTTCGTAGCGTATACATAAACGTCTCTATCACGCCTCGTGTTGGAGTCTGCGGCACTTGCGCCTGGCAAGCCACCATCTGGCATAAAGGCTTGTGGCACTTCATTCAGAACGTGTGTGTTGATATCTGCACCACGAGTACCATGGTTCTCAAAAGAACTTCTCGCACTGACCGACCTCGGAATCGCCAAGCCAGTGGCTATCACGAAATCGGTGATTTTTATACAGCCGTCCCGCATGCGGTTATACCCATTGGTGAATAGACGCATTGCAGGAAGGTTGAAACTTCGCGATGGGTAGACCCGGTCGGCTGCTGGGTCATCATCCCGAATGGGCTTAGTGCGAGTGGTTTGCACTTTGTCATGTCCAGGCGAGCTTGCGTTGTCGTTTGAATGCCGGTACAGGGACTGGGAAGGGCTGAGATCGGATTCTTCTTCCACAAAGAGGTCAAAGCGATCCAACTCCATGACCTCGTCCTCGTAGAATCTCCTTCCAAGAATGCCCTCTTCTTCCTGGACTTTTTGGATGAGATAGAATTTGTTACACCACTCCCACGGTATCACCACACAGACGACATACGTCACCACCGAATACACTTCTGCAAGCAAGTAAATCCACGACTGCGACAGGTCTGCAATAAAAAAAGCCACCGGGGCCTCTATGAACAACAACGACAACACGGAAATGGCCCATAAACTCTTGTGATGGTAAATCGTTTTTAACTTTGTCAAAACGAATGCGGTGAATATGGCGGCATATGTTATACTCATTGCAATGCGGATGAGGTAAGTGAAGACGGGTATAATCTCCGCTGCCTCGACCTTGTCGCCGAACTTGTGGAATTTGCTGATACTCCATAGAGTTTGAGAAGCAACAGATGTCATCAAGCCACAGAGAAAGACTTGGCGCTTGTCACTCTGACGCAGGAACAACCGCATAAGCACTTGGACCTGATTGATGTGGAGCAAAAATGTCACGATCAAGTCAATGATTTGAAGATAGACTGTGTTGTTGATACTTTGCAGAAGAAGATGCCCGTGGAGAAACCCTTGTTTCTGCATCTTATGAAGAACCACGATCGACTTTACCACCGTTACTAGCATGTAAGCCGACGCAAAGACTACCGAAGTCTTGAGCAAGTGGGACGGTTTCACCGTGTAGTTTGCAATGACAAATATGGTGAGAAACCACGTTACAACGGCCAGGAGAGCTATGGAGTATATCATGGGCGCCACACTAGACATGAACCCGCCGGACGGGGATTTCTGAGTGTACTCATCCCACGAGTGCTTCACCAAGGGGAGGTTATCGGAAAACTTGTTTAACACCAAGTTGATATTCGTGTTCAACATCGGTGCAGAATCCATATAGCATGACTGGATGTACTGCGCTTGCAGGATATACTTGACCGCAGTGTCAAAGTCATGGGAGATGAGGATGCCCTCCGGTAAATGCATCATTTTGCACAGGTCATAGACCTTTCTGGTCTGACACGTCCTCCAGAACATTAGGGGAGGGCCTGAGCAAGGATATATGTGGCGGATCTCGAGTTTTTTGGCGTTTTACCTGGGCCGTTCTCTCACGAAAAGGGGTAGTTAAGATGTGGACGAGAGTGGCATCAAGAGAGGGTGATGTAATTGGGATGCGCGCCGTATTCTTCGTACAACAGCCCGAGCTGCGACTAGACACTAGACACTAATCCCTTCGGACACTAACATAACGACAATAAAGAAAACGACAAAAATGAGATAACGGTACTAACGACACTCAGGGACCCTCGGGCGGAATGTCCTGTAATAGACCCGCTCTTGGTGATTGGCGGCCAGATTAAGCCTCCAGTCACGTGAGGGCCAGAACGGGACATCAGTCTCTGTACATAGCCTTCTCCGGCTGCAAGCCCTCACCCCAGCTTCGGTAACTGAAGGTGCGCAATACTACAACATTTACTCCATACATGGATTCTCCGGAAAGAGCCTCCTTCCCCTTCCCAAAACAATTTACATAACTCGGTCATAAATAAGACCCCTCGGGACCTGTATTGGTGTCACGGCAATCCGGGACCCTTTCCCCTACTCCTCCCAGCGTTTCCTTAGAAAGGGTTTCTCATAGTCGGACTTTTTGATTGGGCAGTCACAAGCGCACATATTTAGACCACCCGAGTGCGTCTACAAACGGAGGTACCACTAGCCACCCTTCACATAGAGTTCATTTCGGTCATCATGAATGACTCCGCCCTAGCTGCAGGAAATCTTTTAGATGTCGAGGCGCTGCATGAACGTTCAAACTCAGGCTACTCTCACAACTACTCTTTTCTTGACTTCTACCGGGACGACATCACAGAGAATATTGTTCTATTGAACAGCCCCATTCGAGCACCCAGCGACGACGGAAATGCCGACCGCGATACTGACGCCTTCAAAGACTCCACTACCCTAACCGAATCCGTCTTTCTGGCGTCGTATGTGCCTAAGCTTCCTGTGGTGGATCAAAGCCGCATACAAGCTATCCTCGAGAGTGACCACGACATGTATGGCTTCAACAAAACATCTTCGCTATTCCAGTCCACCAAAGCGTCGTATAATGAGTGGTTTAAAGCATACCTGCCGCATTTCATAACCCAAAAGAAGAAATGGAGTCAGATGATGAAAAATGATGGACTCTCGTACCTAAACGCTTCAGAGTGTCCAACCAGGTTTCCTCCCAAATCAGATAAAGTCAAGAAGCTAATCAGAAAAGGGATTCCTCCGGAATGGCGGGGCAATGCGTGGTTTTTCTACGCTGGTGGAAACGAAAAGATGAACAGAAACGCTGGCGTTTACCACAAGATTGTACTGGACACCGCTGGGCTCCACAGCAAAGAAACCGACGTTATCGAAAGAGACTTGGACCGCACCTTCCCCGACAATAAGGAGTTTAAACGAAAAGACTCTGATGACAGCACACATGAACCAATCATGATCACGACCTTGCGCAGGGTTTTGACTGCATTTGCCCTGTACCAGCCTCAAATTGGGTATTGCCAGTCACTCAACTTCATTGCCGGGCTTTTGCTTCTATTTATGCCCGAAGAGCATGCATTCTGGATGCTTGTCATTATGACAGAGCGAATAATCCCAAAGGTGCATTCCGCAAACTTAGAGGGAGTTCACACTGATCAAGGCGTGTTCATGATGTGCATCAAAGAATATATTCCCAAGCTTTGGGCTATCATTGGTAAATCTTTCGACGGAACAATCTTATCAGAAAACAAAATACTTACTCGGTTGCCCCCTTTGACTCTCGTGACCTCGCCCTGGTTCATGTCAGTCTTTATAGGGATCTTACCAATTGAGAGTGTTCTTCGCATATGGGACATTCTATGGTACGAGGGTTCAAAGACGATATTTCGCATCTCCCTCACCATCTGCCGCTTATGTTTGGATGACCCCACGTTCAACGAGGGCCATGAAAGGCTTGCCAATGCAAGCCCAGAAGCAGAGCAGATCGAGGTGTTCCAATTCATGCAACGGCACCCCAAAAGCTTCACGGACCCCGATCTTCTAATCAACTGCTGCTACAAGAAGATCGGAGGGTACGGGTACGGGTTTCTCTCGCAGAGTGAAATCCAGAAATGTCGGGAATTCGTGGCCAATGAGAGGAAAAAGATAGAGGTTAAGAAGAGCGGCGTTCTCGAAGCGGAGATGAATGAGGATGAGCGTTTGGCTATGCAAAGGCTCGGTGATACCTCCGACGATGATATCCATGATGTGTATGGGTTCAACAAATCCATCATGAGTGGAGTAGCTTGGAATAAGCACATGAGCGGCATGATGCGCAAGAAACTCGCAAAAAAGCAAAAGTAACGCCCATGTGTGGTGGGTTGATGCTTTATCGTATCTTGTTATCTCTGTATACCAGACGCTCAGTAACATGCTTCAGCCGTAGCGGCGTGCGCGAGGACGAAAATTGACTCAAGAAAATCACTCTCCGGCCAAAATGGAATACAAGTACCTCATATCAAGACTCGTGGACCCCGTTGCCGCTATATCGATTGGCATTGCTGCCTACTATGTGCACGAGAATCGAATTGGAAGACGGCCAGGACACACGCTCAATGAGCTAGTGAAAAAAAGGTGGGCCCACGAGCCGGTCCCTTCGATACATTGACGATTTGGGATGTTTGAACTACTTACCCTTTTCATATATGCTTCCTTCCTTTATGTATGTGGCTTCTACCTATATAAATTTATGGAGTTGACACAGTTATGATTCTAAAGCCAATTTGAACGTCTTCAAAACCTCATGTGCATCTGAGGGGCTCAACTCTGCACCTAGGACGGCGTGGATCTGGGACCAAGCAGCGTCGGAAATGGATACGGGCACATGTGAATCTTTGGCCTTGGCTTCAGCAGCGACAGTGGAGGGGGCAGCGGAAGGGGCAGTGGAGGGGGCAGCGGAAGGGGCAGGTGGAGATACCATCACAGTGATGGAGAGTTCCTGGCCAGCATCCGCCACAGTCGAGAGCAAGGTTGTGTCAGACAAGACCTTGGACTTGATCATGAACTTCAAGTTGGCAGGCGTAATTGCTGCCTCTTTCAAAGAAGCCACATCCTCCACTAGCTGGGACTTTATCTTGTAGATTGTCTGATCAAGAGACGCATGCGCTATTTTTGTAGAGAATCTGAATGGCGGTTTGATGGATTTCAACGTAATGTCTGCGCTTGCCTTTTGTTTGGTGTGCTGTGCACTGGGAAAGGGAAATTTCAATCTTGGCAACGAGGGGCCTAAGGTGTCGAGCTTGTAGTAGTCCTCTGTGGAATTGAAAGTGTGGGCAGGGGCATCCGGAGACAAACTAATGAGTTGGGAGTACGTCTGGGCAAATGTGGACGACATGGTGTGGATCTGGCGGGCTGCTTTCAAGGGACGAGAATCAGGCTAGCTTTCGGCTGGAATTTAACGGGTCTGCAATTTACCGAGGGCCCACTTTATACGGTCTGCGTCGACTTTCTATGGGAGACAAGTGGTGTGGTGGGTCGCTGATCAAGGCTGCGCGACCTGACATAGTGCGACCACACCTACAAGCCCGCAGGCCAGCTCTGGGGCACTGAGCTTGTGGAAAATATTGGCACCATGAACCCAAAGTTCATGACGTTCTAGTTATTAATCATGCCCGGTTGTTTGTGTAAAAACTGGACTGCTGTTCAATTATTTTTTTGGCAGCCCTCCAGATCTCTCTCTTTTCCACACAGGCGCAGTACCAGGATATAATGCGAATACCATCAGATGTAATGATACTACTACCCTGCGCAAGCACTCAACTCGAGCCTTCACTAACCTAGCAATCACATCTTGACGAAGACATCACATATCAACCAAAACTTCTCATACCAACCAAGACATCCCCCATGAGCTTCTTCAAACCGTTTTCAAGCCAAAGTGATGGGGCACCTCTACCCCCTCCCTCCACGCACCCCAGTACGCCTTCCAACTCGTTTCACACTCGGCTCCAGCGGCTCAATCCGTTCCGCTCGCAAAGCATCTACTTGCAAGACGACGAAAATTACGTCACGTCAGAGGGAGGCTTCTTGGAGTTGTCCAGATGGGACCGCATGCTCATTTTTGCCGTCACCTTTGCGGGGGCCGTGCTGTGCTACCTTGTGTGCATCTTTCTTTTCCCGGTGCTTTCTCTCAAGCCCCGGAAGTTTGCCCTTTTGTGGTCGTTGGGCTCCATCTTCTTCTTGGTGAGTTTTGGCGTGTTGCAAGGATTTCAGGCGTATATTGCTCACCTCTTCTCGCCGGCCCGTCTCTTGTACACCATCTCGTTCATCACCAGTATAGTCATGACCTTGGTGTCGTGCTTATCCTTGAAATCCACGCTCCTCTCTATTCTCTTTGCGGTCGTGCAACTACTGGCTGCAACTTGGTACGCGGTCAGCTACTTTCCTATGGGGCAGCAGACCCTTAGTCTAGCTTCCGGGGTGGCCCGCTCTCTGGTGGAGTCTTGGATCAACAACTAGGAACTTGGCTGCAAGGTCCCTCTTTTCAATTGCAGTATACACTTAAGAATTGCTCGTTTCCGTCCTCGATGCCGGGGAATGCGGAAGCAAGTCCCTTCTGAGCCACCTTAACGATTGCCTGGTTTGCTGACGTGTCTGCATCGATGGCTTGCTTCAAGGCAACAACTTTTTCGCCCACGAGCCTGCGCTTGATGTTCTGGCCATCCGCCAACTTGGCCCAGTTCCTCAACGCCTGCAATGCCAACACGTACTTAGACTCGTTCATATAAACGTCCATGGCTAGCTGCCACGTGTACAAGTAAGAGTCTGCTTCCTTTGTCAATTGCTTGGCAAAGTCTTCCATCTCCGCAAGTAAGGTCTTACTCTTGAACTTTTCTGTGTAGAGCTTCTGGCCTAGCGGGTCTTGATCGTTTTTCTCGGACTCCACCCTAGCAATGAGGTCAATGCGCTTCTTGGCTGTGGGCTTAGCTCTCCCGGCTTTTGACTTTTTTTGGGGCACTGAAGGAGCTTCGTCTTCAATCTTCCCCTTTGAGGCGAGGATTTCCCAATACATATTCATCAATCCTTTAACTGCCCGCACATAGATGGATGTAGCATGGATCTTGTCTTCCCACTTCAACATGGCCACGTAGTCTCTTGGAGTCCCCCGTCTCATGCAGTAAGAATGGTAGTCAAACTGATCCGAATAGTACACTTGGAACACTTTCATCACTGCATGAAACCGCTTGAGCGCCAACCCTCTATTAGTCTCCATGGTTTCTTTAACTCCTGCGTACTCTTCAGACAGTGGGTCCATACTTTCGAGTGTTTTCTGGTTCTCCTTGTAAAGTCTTTGATACGCTTCAGCACTTTCAATCAAAATCCAATTGACCTGCATGATGTGCAAATCCTTGAGTCCATTGACGGCCCCTTCTTCCAATTTCGTAAAGAGAGAGATACAGTCGATAGCTTCTTCGACCTTGTTGGCTCTGAGCAAATACTTTGTGGCTTTAGAGTTGACGAAGCGATCTTGCAAATCCAACTTGCGCCCCTCTTGCATTATGTCGCTTGCAGCTCGCACATCGCCCATGTGCTTGACAACACGGGCTTTCATGATGTATAGCTCAACCAATGTGGGAGAGTGCTTCAAGGCCTTATCTATGTGGGAGGTAGCTGCATTGACATCGCCCAAGAAAAGGTAGTGCAGGGCCAAGAAGTATTCGGTCCAAACATAGACAGTCGGGATCGACGAGGGTACTTCCTCATTCAAAAAGTTCTCCACAATGGACTGAATTAAGGCAATTTTTTGGCTATTCTTGTATAACGGCTTGATGTTAACAAATGTGGCCGGTACCCCACGTTTCAACTGACCGAGAATGTACTTGGTTGCACGTCTGTAGAACTCAGGATGAGACGCAGGAAGAAACGTCAAAGGAAGAAATTGAGGGGGATCCGACCGAGGATAAAACAGAGCCAATTTGTCGTACACTTTCAAGCGCACATCAGGGTGACCATTGGAGATGCCCAATGCCTCTTCAAGCAAAAGATAGTAGTCCTTGTCGTCAGGGTTTCTCTGAATCAACTGGCGATACAACACAGATGCGTCTTTCTGCTTGCCCAAAAGCATCAAGTACTTGGCTTTATTTTCCATGAAAGACACTCTATCCCTGATCTCCAGCGAGTCTTCATCAAGCTCCTGAAGGGCCCTATCGTAATTACCCGACTCGGCGATGATCTCGTTTTTGTACAAGACGCATTCACTCTGCTCATACCGGTCCTGCTCCTGCAAATGCTCCTTAATAACGCCTTCAATCTTGGTCAAGGTTTTGACCGCGGCATCGTAATCTTTGTTGAGGTGGTGGGCCACGGCCACGGCGGTCCAATTGGCTCGGTATCCCGGCTGGCTCTCCAAGAACTTTTGTCTGGACAGAACCAAGTGCTTGTAGTCTCTGATCTGCGTTTGAATGAACGACAAGTCTCTCAAGATGGGCGTGTTTTGCGAGCCATTGTCCACGGCGGCCTGGTACCATTTGGCGGCCTCGACGTAGTTCTCCACGCCTCGATAATAGATGCCCGCCAAATGATTGACCAAGTAGTTCGAAGACCCTTTGGCCAATGCCTTGACAATATAAGTTTCTGCTTCTTCCTTGTGACCCAACTGGAAGTTGGAAACTCCTTTCAAGGCCAACGATTCTGCATGGGACGAGTTCTTTTTCAAGTTCTGGTCCACGAGCTTGAGCACCTTTTTGTACTGCTTGTTTTCGTAGAGGACCAACGCTTCTCTGGCATTGGCATCCTCCTTATTGGCGAAGATCGGCTTTCTGATGACCATTCCAATTGGCTTGCTGATGAATCGGACAGTCTCGAGCGCTCAACGGGTACCTTTGCCTGCGCGTGTATGCAGGAAAACACTTCATTGTACGGCACCTGCTTTTCGAAAGGAGCGGAGTGGTTTGAGTAATAGATGCATTCAAGCACTTTGAATAGAGAAGCGGCCAGGCGGGTAACCACATTGCTGTAGGAATTCGGGAAGCCCTCCAAGTCACATGTTGCACGGTGGCTGGAGGGTGGCGTCTGCGTACTGCACATTTGGTGGCATTGGTAATCGGTGATGCGGCCCGAGACTGGATGCGTTATCCGCTTCCGCTTTCACGCCGAATATCGGAAGTTCTTTTATTATGATGACATCCAGTAAAAAAGGCCGTGTTCCCGTGGCATGTAACCGGTGCCGCCGGGGCAAGAGGAGATGCGACGGAGAAAGGCGGTGCCAGAACTGTGTGGCGCTGAATGCCGAGTGTCAGTATGAGCGGCAAGACCGCAAAACCGGCAAGAACATGGAAAGGTACCAAAAACACGACAACTTGATGGGGTTGATGACCAAAAGGCTCGACCGACTTGAAAGCATTATGCTCAGACTAGCTGACAAATTCGGCGAACTGGACAAAGAGTCGGACTCGGTTGCAGGAAACTCAGCTAGTGTGGTTGATGACTTGAAATTTGAATCGGAAGACGATCAATTAACAGCGCTGGACTCTAATCCCGAGAAAAGCGACCTCGAAGATTCTTTGCCGAAGAATCGATTAGTTCTCAAGCCTTCGATCCAGTGCGGCGAGCTCTACTTTGGCTCTCACTCGTTCTTCTCCATCTTGTCCAAGAGCAGTTTGGCGTGGATGAGGGAGCAGCTTGAGGAAAACTCCACATACCTCATTTTTCCCTTTACAAACATGCCAGCAATGTTTCAAAGGATCACCCGAAATCTCTACAAAATATGGCTAGGCAGCCTGAACTTGACGCATGCGGAGAAATTCCGAGTCTTGAGGAGCCCGATTTCTCAGAGCAGGCAATTCCTTGAGGGGTTGTTCCAGAATCACGCTCCCACTTTTTCGTGTGCCAGCATTTTCTTTACAGCCGACGAGTTCTTGAAGTTCCTCGACTGCTACTACGGTGATGGTATGGAGCGTAACCTCGATATCAATACCTTGTTTCGGGCCACCACCGTGATCCTTTTTTGCTTGTCGAGGGCTATTGATATGAAACTAAGTACGGCCCAGACTCCTTCAAACACAAGCTCACCTCCTGAAGAAGATAAATCCCTCGAGGACCTCACCAAACTTAAAGATGAGTACCTCTCCAATTGCTTCTACTACACGCACCAGCTCTCTCTTCTAGGAACATCAGTTGAGTGTTTACAGGCCCTTGTGTTCTTCATAATCTTTATGGATGCACATGTCCACGCTCCCGAGATAGCCCACTTGATCCTTATCCAGGTATCATCCAAGGCTAAGGATCTCGGACTTCACCGCATCGAGACCTACGGAGACTTCGACGATCCTGCGACAAAACTCCGACTTAATCTTTGGGCTATTGTGAGCTACATCGATGTAGAGATATGTTTCCGTAGTGGAAAATGCCCGTTGATCAACTATCTGGACGTCAGCCCCGAAATCAGACAGCACTACCACATAACAGATTTAGCCCCGGCGGGTTCGGCCACATATGAGTTTCATCAATGGCAAAGCCATATGTTTGACATCCGGCTCGAAAGCTACAAGCGGCTCTTCTCGGCCACGGCCAATGTTCAATCGTTCGAGGTGTTGCTGAATAATCTTGATTTCTTCAACTCGGAGATGGCTAGCTTGGCATTGAGCTTATCGAAAAACAACAGGCCCCTCTTTTTCTACGACCCGAACTTCACCCTGTTGAAGGGCATTGAAAACGATTTTGACGAATTGCGGGCCAGGTCCTTGCTCACGTTCTTCATGCACACAATGCTCATCAACAGAGTTCCTTCAATGTATGGCTTTCAAGAGATGTACAATGAGAAATGTGGCGCTTACACGGAATTGTCACTCAATAGTGCCCGGACGATCCTTTATCTTTTGAAGGATTTTGACCATAAGAAACAAAGCCCATTCCCGCTTTCGATAGCCTATCTGCCGATCTCCGCGATTCTTCAACTCCTGGCTGCATGCATAGCCTACCCCTTCACCTCCGAGGCGGAGACCGATATCCGACTCATCTCGGAAATATGCAAAACTCATTTCAACAGGGTCAATTCGCTGACAAAGTACTTGTCCCATGAAATGGAGGTCTTTACCTTGTTGGAACTCATGGTGAAGTCGATGTTGGGGTTGGTGATCAACATCTTTGACACCAAAACGGGTAAGTCTTTTGTTTGCGAAGACGCGGCTTTCAATGAGTCGGTGCATCTGATGCCCACTCATTACCCCCGTCTCTTCCAGATCTCAAAAGACCTCGATAGCCTGTTGACGAAGCTTTTCCATGGCAAGTCTCCCTTTCCGGGTGGCAACAGAACAAGCTCTCATTCTGTATCCCCCAGCACTTCGTCAGACCTCTCACTTCCCCACCGCGCGGCCCACACGAGTGTCCCAAGCCACGACCTCATGGACCCAATAGACCCGGCCAAGTTTTTGGCGCAGTTTGATGAGGTGGACTATTTTCTCCAGTCGCAGGTTGAGCCCAACCCGAACTTCTTCACCAATATGTCGGTATCGTTGTGAAGCTCAATTCCGTTCAAGTGGCCAGTCCACGAGTCTCTGCTCCGGTGAGTAGTCAAAAGGAGTTGACATGGGAAACCCGCTTTGTACCATACATACTAAAATAACTGACACTATAATTCATTAATATTTACACTTAAGGTTAGCGGGTACGGATAACCCCAGCAGCTATTAACATGTTGATCTTCTTGCTGACAGCTGGATTCTTCATGTGCTCTTGCAAAGCTGCTGGGTTCTCCCTGGCTTGACCCAAAATCCCCTGCATGACTGGGTCTTGCAAGATCGACACGATCTCTGGGTCTCTGGACACTCTCTCCATTGTTTGTTCCGGAGTTTCGCCTTCGATTGCCGAGAAGCGTTGCGATAAGGCCTTGTTGTAGAGTTGGTCGATTTCCTGGTGGTTCTTACCACTGGTGACCTCGGTGTCCTTCTCTCTGGCCGAAGATAAAGTCTCAAGCACCTGGGAGTACTCTCTCATGGCCAATTGTGCATTGGCTTTTCTAATGTATGCCCTGATGAATGTAGGGTCCTTGGCGATGGCCTTGTTGCAGTCCTCCACTGCATCTGGGAACGACATTAGTTTGGCCAAAGCGGCTGCCCTGTTGGAGTATCCCCTTGCATCTTCGGGTGCTCTCTTGACCATCTCAGTGTAAGCTTTGACAGCGTTTGGCCAGTCGCCTTTGGTGAAGTACTCTTTCCCTTCCAATCTGGCCTCTTCTGCCTTCTCGGGGTTGATATACAGGTTGGCTTCTCTGACTTTGATATCCTTCTGAACGGCCCTGAGCTTCGTCAACACTTCTGGTGTTCTGTGCTCGGTCAACGACTTGTCAAAGTACTTAGCTGCGGACTCCAAGTCATCTTTTTTCAAAAACGAATTTCCCAACCTGGCAAATGACTTGGCTATGATCTTATAGTCTGCACGCATGCTTCTACCTTCCTCCACTGCGATTTCGCACGTGGCGATAGCGGCATCGTAGTCGCCCTTCTCGTATTCCGCAGCGGCCCGGTTATTCAAGTAAGTGATATCCTTGTGAAGTTCCCATGCCTTATTGTACTTTTCGATGGCCTCGTCGAACTTTCTTTGCTTATACAAGGCATTTGCCTCGGCCTTGATCTTGAGCGATTCCGCCTGGTCTGCATCCTCCATTTCAACGTCTTCAGTTGGCTCCGCTGTCTTATCTTCTTTTTTTGCTTGTGGTGTACTTTGCTTAGGCGCGGCCTGCTCCTCCCGCTTAGAACTAGGCGTCTCCTCTGCAGCCTTGTCCTGTGGAGGCGCAGGGCTGTCAGCCATGTTGAGGTCGATACCCATCAATGCAGCCATGATGGTCATCATCCTGGGATCACTCAACATGGTCGACATTCCTGCTTGAGGGTTTGATTGTAACTGCAACACCTTAGTGACTAACTCTGGATCTTTCATCAACTCGGCGGTCTTGGGATTGTCCCTCAACTTTGTGATCAAGTTGGGGTCAGAGAAGATCTTTCCAAGTCCCATATCTGGAGCGGCGTTCCTCGAAGTCTCAGCACTGTCTACGGCCGATAATCCGTTTTGGGCCATAGCGTTCGAAGGATCTAACTCCAAGGCTTTTTTGTAGGCAGCACGAGCATCGTCCAAGTTGGAAAGTCCGTACTGCGCAGCACCCACACGGTTGTATCCTTTAGCCCAAGAGTCGTTGATCTTCACGCACTCTTCAGCATCCTTCAAGGCTTGGGGAAAGTTTTTGAGAGAAGCATAGCAAGCAGATCTGTTGGAAAATAGAACATGGTTGGGGGACTCTGAGGATTCAATTGCAAGAGTAAACTGTTCAATGGCCTTTTCGAAATCTTTGGCAGCAAAGAACTTGTTACCTTGAGCCTTGTACTCTTCGCTAGACATTGTTTGATGTTGTAAAGGAAGTTGCGAAGTGAGGGCGTGGCTAATTTGCGTATCTATATAACGAGGCCACTTTCGTTCTAGAAAGTTCGGTGCGAACATGCACTAGCGAGCGCACGCTCCACTATTCAAGCCTTGGCCCAACACAGATGACTGATGCGGACTGATTTATCTCAGGACCCGAGATTGATGCGGACTGATTTGTCTCAGGAACACTAACTAATGTGGGGGGTTCTGTCTCAGGACCCACGACTAATGCGGATTCATTTCTCTCAGGATCATTAATGCTGGGCGTAATATTGGCTCGGGTCTGTTGGAAATTAGTAGCAATTGGGTGGACATCTGCTGATATGGAGTTTGAACCAGTCCACTCTAAATCAACATCAGCTCACTTCGGCAGCTTATGATGGCAAGTGGGGCCCCGGAGATCATGGGCGCGCACCGACTAGTCGGAGCCGTTCACTCGGGCAGCCACTTGATTGAGTGCATCTTCAACCATGTCCAACGGGTATGCAGGTCCGTAGCCATGGCACAACTCTTTGCCCCTCAATAGTGCCATCAAATCTAGCATGTCCACATTCTCGAACTGCTCCTCTTCTCTCTTGAGCTGTAAATAGTCCCACAAAGCTCCCACCCCCAAGACTCTCCTCCCCGGGTTCTTGGGCTCGGGGTATACCTTATTGATTGTGCGGTTGTCCACAAGGTGATCCCGGCCGCGCATCATTTCCTCGATAAAGGCTTCTTGCGAGTCCGGTGAATGCAGCTGCAAAACTGGGCTTGAGTTGCTGATACCATTCCTGTTGGAGCGTAGCATCTGGTTCTCGGTTTTCATGCAGATGAAGTGGCGCTTGAACTCCTCAAGGTGCTCGAGCAACTTTTTACGTTCAATCTCGCTCCGTAGAAGCTCTGCCTGTAATTCCTTCAATTTGCTCTCTTTTCTCTCTCTGAAAGCTCTTTGCGCAAGCCTATTGATGGCCTTTTTCTTCACGACTAATTCTGCCTCTGACAATGACGAGTCATCCTTCTCCATGAGCTCCGCCTCCTCTGTACTGAGCTCTTTGGCTCTCTGGCTCTTTGCTTTGGACACCCGATCGTAATGCCTCCTTGCCCCCGACACCGTGTTCCCATTACCCCGCAAATTGTTGTCTTGGCCGTGCGTAGCCCTGTTGTCTTGGCCGTGTGTATTCCTGTTGTCTTGGCTGTGTGTAGAATAATCAGCTCCATTACTGGAAGAGCCCGATTGGGTGCTGATGGCGGCTATGTCACGGTGAGTTCCACTGGAGAGTTCGAAGTTGTTTGGCTCGGTTGGCATCGGCAAAAAAGAATTATCCAGAGAGATCCAATCGGGGATGTCGGCCATGTTAGGGGGAGACACAAGCTGGTAGTCAAACCCAGGTAGAGGGGGGTTGTTGTCGAGGACACCAGTGTCCAAAGAATCGTCGAGCTTCAGCTCCGTAAAGCCGTAAATGCCTTGCTTGATTGCTGGTTCTTCGTATAGAGACATGGAGGCTTATGTCGCTGAGGTGTCAAGGCAGTGTTTCTGACCGCGATCACTGTCGCACTCTACCGCGAACCCGTGCATGGAAAAACTGCACTGAGTAGTCCTTAAACCCTGAGTGGGAATGAGCCGCGGATGTGCTTCTGATGGCTACTGACTACACTACAAACCGGCAGATCTAGTATGCAACCAAAATTCCATCCGGTGGGGCCGTACGCTCCGGGACTGAAGTTGTGCATATGAGAATCCATACTCCATAGCAGGATCCGTAGTTCAAATAAAGATCCTTATGAGGGCCAGTGCTTGGGCATGTGATATTTGCATGGAAGGTTTGTCTTGTGTTTGTGACATCTAAAGTAGCTGAGTCTATTCCAGGATTCAACGCCTTTAGCTTTGGCCGGGGCAAAGGTTGGAGAACAAATGGAGGGGGCTGTCACGTGGCGATCTGCACCCACTTTGCTTTCTGCAAAAGAAGAATAGTCCCGAAAGATACCAAAGCAGCACCCACCAAGCAAAGAAGAACTCTGTCGCGTGGCCTGCACGCTCTTTTTCCTCTCTTCGAGCCCTTGGCACACGCAACCTTGCCAGTGGTGCTGGGCTGTAGGCTCATTTGTGGGTACGTTTTGCTCTCATGTGGAGGTAGCTGGCCCAAGTGGTAGGGCTGGAGCATGGCCAAAGCTACGCTGGAGTGGCCAACATCCTCAAACTCCAGCGTGGCATCAAGCCCCCCACATTCGAAGAGCATTTCCTGGCCGCCAGGGTGTATGCATGCAAATTCCGTCATGTTGTAGACTTTGTTATAGATGATCATCCATAAGTCGTCCAGTTTATTGTGCGCCGCCACTTGGGCTCGGGTGTACATGTGTACACTGCTTATTTGCTCCATTCAAGCCAGTGAAAGAACCAAGTGAGTGCACAGGCGACGTAGAGAGGAAAGTGGGGCCGATGAGTCGATGATGAGCGTGGCGTCGTTAATGAGACTGGCGTCGATGGTAAGAGTGGCGTCAATGATGAGAGTGTCGATGACGAGAGTGGCGTGGACAAAGAAAGCGAAGGGTGGACGGTCTCAAGGTGAGATGCGATGGGTCTAATTCCGCAGAGCCCGCCCGCGATCTGAATGCGGCATTGCATACATGTCCCGTAAGTGGTAGACCATGGGCTCTCCGCATGAGCCAAAATTCCGTGACGCTGGCCGCAACTGCTTATGAGCCACAAGACGTGCTAGGCCTTGAAGCCCTCCATTTAAAGCCGCCCCTCCCTACCTACCCTCGTCCGTCCCTTTCTGCCCTGTTCCCTGGGTGTTGCGTCCCTGGAGAATGCACGCGCGCGCGCCTACTTGCCTTGCTTTATTGATACTTGGAGAACAATACCTCGGAGTCAACCAGACAGATAAGGGGCGTTTGGAAGTGTTCGAAAGCTGGCGGTCTTTGGTGGGGCCGGGGTAGAAGCGCAATCAAGCAAGCTTGCACTCAAGGCCTGGGCGCCGCCTGCAGGACTCGGCCACAGCCCCACGAGAAAATCAGCACCCGCCTCGACACGCTCTGCAAACACGAACAATTAGTCTAAGCCGCCCTCTCGAATCGGCATTTTTGGCGGTGCGCAGCAAGTTTGTTCCTAAGTGAGACACTCGCTTGACGTGCGCCCCACACCATATATGGCTTGCTCGAAACCCGCGCCGCCGCCATGAACCCGTACCCCGGGAGCACCCGTACCCCCAACATGTGTCCACGCGGTACATGGCTCTCCAACACTTGTTGTTCACGAACCATCCCCATGTCAGCGCTCCCTTCGTCCAGGAAAGTCCATAGCGAAAAGCATAAGCAGATTCTCCGCCAGTTGCTTAAGGAAGCCCCCAACAAGACCTGTGTGGACTGCAAGACCGCAGGCCATCCTCGCTGGGCCTCGTGGAACCTTGGCTGCTTTATCTGTATCCGCTGTTCTGGTATCCACCGGTCCATGGGCACGCACATTTCCCGCGTCAAGTCCGTAGATTTGGATGTATGGACTGATGAGCAAATCGAGTCCATGATCAAGTGGGGGAATGAAAAGTGCAACCTCTATTGGGAGGCCAAGTTGCCCGACAATTACGTGCCAGACGGCTCCAAAATCGAGAATTTCATTAGAACAAAGTATGATATGAAAAAATGGGTGGCCTCCTCCAAAGTTCCTGATCCTATGTCGCTACTGGTGTCCCTGACGGTGAACCCGGCACCTGCAGCTTCACATGCCTCTTCATCCAGTCACATCAGCAACACTCAGCTGCTGAAAACGGCTGCATCCACCAATCTCTTGGACGATGATTTCGGGTCCTTCTCTTCGGCTCCCCTGAAGAACGCGTCGCCTACTTTGGCTCAAGGGGTGCACAAGCCTGCACCTTCTTTGGAGTCCAAGCCTGCACCTCCTTCGGAGCCCAAGCCATCTACGCCTTCTCCGCCGGTGCCCCAGAAATCTCGCCAAGGTAACCAACGAGCTGACTTGAAGAAATCCATTTTGTCGCTCTATTCCACTCCTTCATCTTCATCCTCTAGCTTCCATACCCCCTCCCAAGCGCAACCTTCTCCTAGTCTTGGGCTCTCTAGAGGAGCCAGTCCATCCCCAAACCCTCAAGTTGCCAGTCTAGCGAATGTGCCCAGTTTGTCTGACTCGCTCTCGGGGTTGAACTTCGGGCTGGAGCAAAAGCTGCCCAATCCTTTGGCGAAGCTGGCCACGTCAACTACAGACTCTTCGTTGTCTCTGGGCTTCAAGCCTGCCCCTGTGAGCAAAGCAGCCCCTTCCAATGATTGGAGCAACGAGTGGTCTGATAGCTCGAGCAGCGTCAACCAATGGTCTTCACTGGCAAGACCGAAAGTGACCGCACCTGCATTCAGTGAGACGTTTTCTGCAGGAACATTTGGCAAGGCAAGCAGCCAAGGTTTCAACACTACACACGATTCAGAGAATGAACTCTACAAAAATGTCTGGAGTTGATAGATTGTTTGTTGCGCGCCGCAAGAATGTTTGTAGCGGCATCATTAATTGCATTCCCTTGAGATCAATGGCCTCCGGTAGTGGGCAAACCAACGTAAACCTTGAAGGAGTCGTAGATCAACCATTGGAAGCCAGTCAAAGTACCGACCATAACAATCCGCATTGGCAATCCATTCCACACCCCGGTAAACCCAATCCGTCCGTAGATTCTTGACACAGCTTGACCCAAAGACTCGGTAGCCTTCTTTTCGGAGTTAACCTTGGAAACCATAACGTCGGCAGGGTGAGACACGACGGCACAGAAAATACCGGCAATGTATCCTCCCAAGAAAGACACTCCTGTTTGTTGCAAAGGCGTGTAGGAAGACACGGGCTTACCGAGGTACTTGTAGATTTGCTCCACGGTCTTCTCAAAAGAAGCAAACTTGACCATTGTGTAAGGAATCTGGCGAGCCCAGAGAGGGCCCAAGCCCTTGTAAAGACCGGCGAGGCCTTCCTTGGCGGTGATCTTGGACCATCCATCAAACACAGAGTTGGCGTAGCAAGGTATAGTGGTCTGACTCTTCACCTTAATGGTCTCGAAGGGGCACAAAGCTAGGTCCGCCAAGAACTCCGCCGTGGCCGACGCAGCCAAGAAGACTCCAGTCTTGTACTTTTCGGCATATTCGACGCCCACAGCATCCGAATAGGTTTTCTTGAAGTACTCGTAGAATCCGTACTTACCTGCGCCCTGGAAGGAGTACCCAATGAATGTGGCACCCACTCCGGTGAAGATGGAGTCACCGCTGGTCTTGAGGATGGTCTTCCATCCCTGGAGGTTCGACTTGTAAAGGCTTGGGTTCACCTGGCGACGACACTTGACCAAATCTAGCGGCGTGACTGCAGAATGGGTAGGACCACAGGCAATGATGCCTCCGAGCGTACAGGCTGCAAAATACTCATTGGAAAAGAGCGTGATTCCGTCTTTTTTAGGGGCTGACATGGCGGGTGGAGAGCGTGAGTGGTTGGAAGTTGCTGCGGGAGTGACAATGGAAATGGGCGGGGCGGAGAAGGGACGGCCCGACCGGTTATATAGGTGCCTGGAGGGAGAGTAGCAATCTCACGCTGCGCGCCTGTATCTCGGCCGGTAATTACGGCATTATGTCCCGAAACGCACCGGCCATGCTGCCGAGCTGCACATCGACTATCTCCATTTTACACCTGGCCACGACCCTGCCACCCACTATGCCATCCACACTATGCCGCCAACACTATGCCTTTTGGGGTCACCAACATGGAGATATTATTCTCGGTGATGTAACGCCACTGATGACGGTTGGCTAGCATGCGGACTCAGGAGTGATTTTTTGACTGGGTCTGACTGTTTGGTCAGACCAGACCTGAACCGACCCGAATGTCCTAAATCGGCCCCAGTCTACCATAAACGTAACTTCGACTCCAAACTCTTCTTCTCGCCCGCTTTTTTTTTCACCAGAGCTTTTCTAGTCACTAGCCTTTGGCTCGTGTGAGCGGCCCGGTCCGCGGCCCCAATTTGGATGATGCACCGAGGTTTTAAACTTCGCAGGGCTACACGCACCGGTTGGCAGAATACAAGACCCTCTGAATAATACAAAGAAAACAGAAGAACCACTTCAAATTACCGGAAACTTGACCCCTGATTCTCCGTCGTTACATCTCGATACCTTTGTACCAATCCCCCATCAGCATCCTCGGACGCTCGTGGCCATCCGCCGTGTTCGGTGGAAACCTGTACCACAGCGGCACTCCAGCGAAATTCTCAGTCGCTATCTGAGCGAAGACCCGTGAACATTTCCTTGGGCGCTTGACTATCTCTTCGGTGCAGTCTGGGCAGCCTGACCATCCTTGCTATACATAAGCCTCTCAACACACGGTGGCCCTGCTGGTGGATCTCTGCAAGTACCTTTTATAAACCTAGCCACACCTTTACCTCAAGTCTTATTGTCAGCGCCCATCACAGTCTACGCCCATAGGCCAGTGTTTTAACACCACAATGGACGAGGACATCGAATGCCTCGATCTCCGTGAAAACGGCACGAGCAAACACCCGCATCACCTAAAGTCCACTCCTTCATGCTCAAGTCTGCTTACAATGACACCGCCCACATCGAAGCCGCCCACATCAATGCCAACCGACTTAGCATCCAGGCTCTTCACCAAGTGCTCGCAAAGCCACCTCATAACAATTGCAGGCGCCGCCTCAGGGCTTATCTCAGGTGTTTTCGTATGCCCGTTGGATGTCGTCAAGACCAGGTTCCAAGCCGTCAGTGCCGACTACAAGTATACCGGGTTCATTAATGCATTTACAACCATAATACGAGACGAGGGCATATCTGGGCTTTACCGCGGGGTCGTTCCAGTAACTGTCGGCTACTTGCCTACATGGGCAATCTACTTTACTGTTTATGAGCGGGCGAAGACATTCTATCCCGATTTTTTTTCCAAAAACTTGGGGTGGAACGTTGATTACCTTAACCACTTCGCTGCATCCACAACGGCAGGGACATGCTCATCTTTTATTGTCAATCCCATATGGGTGGTAAAAACCAGACTTATGGTGCAGACAGGAAAGGAAAAGACACCCTACAAGGGTACGTTGGATGCGTTCAACAGAATGTACAAAAGCGAGGGCCTCAAGGTGTTCTACAGTGGCTTGGTTCCGTCATTATTTGGATTGTTGCATGTGGGCATCCACTTCCCCATATATGAAGCATTCAAAAAATTGCTAGGAGTCAACAACTCTGAGAATATAGCCAACGGCCCGAACTTCATGCTCTGGAGGCTTATGGCCGCCTCTTCGGGCTCCAAGATGATAGCCAGCACTGTAACCTACCCACACGAGGTTCTACGAACCCGCCTCCAGATGCAAACACGAGAAGAACGCAAGGCTTCCAACAAAATGGTCAATGAAATGAAAAAGATTTTCCGCAAGGATGGCATCAAAGGCTATTATGCGGGCTACATAACCAATCTAGCTCGAACGCTTCCGGCAAGCGCTGTGACTCTTGTTAGCTTTGAATACTTCAAGACCTATTTATTGGAAAAGGGTGGCTATCTCTGAATGCGGCTTCGATTAAGGAGGCCTGCTTGCATCAGTATGAGTACCGAAACATGACATTTTCCCGATCAGTCATATCCATAAACTCGTGATTATTACCCTTTTCTTCCAACCAGGAATTGATCTCTTTCTCTTCCATGTTGTCCCTCTCAGAATTTTGCTTGCAGGAGACATACGAGACCAACAACACAAGCGGAATGCACACCACCTCTATTACGAGCAAGGTGATCTTAGCGTTGATGTACCTTGGTGCATCACTGGCTTTGAAGAGCTGGGGACCTGTTAATGCACCAGCAGCAAGAAACGCCATCGTCAAGCAAGCTCTAGCCACTCTTTTGGTATACCCCGCAGTGTTGGCAGAGTTCCATGAGTAAATCATGGTAATGACGCAAGTACCAACATTGATAAGGTACACGGCTAATAACTGGCCGACCTTATTTCTTGTCGAGATCAACACAATGTAGCCGATTATGGCAGGCACAAGCATGGATATGAAGATCAAGTTGCGGTGACGGCCTTTGAAATAGGCGCATAGGTATGTGCCTAAGCCAATGGAGAGAATTGTGGACACACCAACAGGCATCTGCATGAGAGCTGCATCCTGATTGGAGAAGCCAATGTTGGCTATGATTGTCACGGAGAAGGTAAGCACGGCGCCTGTTGGTATCATCAGAAGGAAGGTAAGAATGAGCATCAACCACGTAAGAGGGTCGTGGAGCAAGAGCTCTTTGAGCTGGTGGATTTTGAACTCCGTGGTCCCCGTTCCCGTCTGGTTGGCTCGGATGTTTTCCACCACGGCAACCTTCTCGTCGCTGGTTAGAAAGTCTGCGGTCACGGGCGAGTCGGGCATCAACCATAAAAGAAGCGCCCCCCACACCACCGTGATGAGACCAAAGAGCAAGCAAAGAATCTGCCAGCTCTCGAACCTGGAGCTGGAGACATTTTGGAAGGCATACGAGAGTGCACCGCCGATGATAGTGGCAGTACCCGCCTGGCAAGTCCACCAACATGTTCTGCGGATTTGTCGGGAGGAGTTGTACCACATGCCGGTGATCAAAGTACAGCCCGGGGCCACGGAGGCCTCGAAAAAACCGAGAAAGAAGCGGATTGCCATGAGCGACAGGTAGGACTTGGCAAAGGCATGGCCAATCACGAAAAACCCCCAGCAGATCACGGTGAAGGCCATGAGCTTTGCCGGAGGAAACTTCTGGAAGAGAAACACATAGAGAGGCTCAGCCACAACATAGGCCACGTATAAGATAGTGCCCAAATCCGAAAATTGGTTGGAGTCAGGCTTGAGATATTGCTTGATTCCCATGGCTGCTGCATAGTTGAGCAACGACTTGTCCATGAATTGTAAAAAGTACACTCCACTCAACATGACAGTCACATGAAGGTCGATTTTTCGACACAGGTAGGAAGCAGAAGTCTTGTGGCCACTGGCGGCAATGTCATAAGCCGAGTCGAACATTTTGTGGATTTCGGTGAATTTGACAGCAGAAAAAGTGTTTTTCCATTGCCCGTGATTGAGGTATCTTGGTCATGGCTGCAAAATAGCGCACGGCTGGGTTGCGCAAGCGCATATGCGCCCTGGGGGCCTCCAAGAGGTGCGCGAAGATAAGACATGGTCAAGACATGATCCAGCATTAGTAGTAATGAAGATGGGGAAACGAAAGACAAACGAGTAAATGGGAAGTATAACATCAGCGAGATATTAAGCGGAATTCTGAAATCTAAGAGGTAAGCTCTGAGAGCAGTTGGACGGAGCATTCACGTGGCCCGAAGACTCATCTCCCCTAAGCACTAGATTATCTAGAAGCTCCCCTTATCAAAGTGAAGATAATAAACAGGTATCAAAAAGTTTGAACTCGGTTGAAAATATATTATAGAACCACAATTTCTTATAAATCCTACTAATAACTGGGTCGTAAAAACATTATAATTGTTTCACTCGCCATTGCGCTACGCATGCAGAGGCGGAATTGCCTAAACCACCAGTCAACGCAAGGTCTCCCACGCGAGAACAGCTTCGAGGTATATGCTCGAAACTGCCAGTTACAGATAACGCGTGCTCCCGCGGAAACTCCGCCCCTATTGGACTTTATCTTATAAATCTCGGATGATGCCGCTTGTTTTGGACATTATCGATAAACACATCGCAGCACATGACGTATTAAAGAGTCTAGTGAAGAGAAGAACAAGAAGTGTAAAAAGGCATTTCTCCTCTTTGGAACTTGGATTCCGAAAAAGAAACTAACTTGCCTTGGCCTTACTTGCAATATCCACATACAGCTTAGCTGCTCTTTGGCTCCCGTTTCATCTCAATAAATCTGCTCTACTATTAGATAACCCCTCTCTGCGCACGCGTTGCCAGCCTCCATTTACTAATTATATCGGTCTCATTGACTTTCACTCACCACGTGGATTTGACCCTTGGCTTAGTTTACATTGACTTTCTCTGAAAATGCACCCATTTTCCATTGTTTATGGGGAACCGTTTTTTTGCGGGTATCCAGTACATGCCTAAATACGCGTATGTGATTATGCTAGGTCATCGATCGATACAACGTGGAACCGCATAACGAGTACGTTATAGCAGCGTTTTCCATTTCCCCTTTCTTTTCCAATTTTTCTTATTGATGTTTGCTCCGTCTGTGATTTGCTGGTCCTAGACAATAGACGTGCAGTACACTCACTGAACCGGAGCGTCGTCCTGGTCCAAAATAGGGTAAAGTTTGCTTTCTGATTAAGGCGTATTCCAACTGAAATGCATCCCCGCTAAAGTTACACCCCGTCCCATGTTACACTTCTTTTCAATTCATGGCACTAATTTCAGTCCACTTTTTGTCACTTCCAGTTAATAATTGTCTGATTTCACACCAGCATTCTTCCACATCCTTCCACAACATATTCTATTCTTTCACTGTCTCACATTCTTTCACGTTCTCTCTAATCATCGCCTCGAAATAAACCTTTGTGTGTCTGATCAGTGTGATTTTAACTTAAACGTCGCGTTCGGTCCAAGGTTTTACTCATCAAAAGGGCCCGTTAAAGCCAGTCGTGGATGTCCAAGCCTATAAAGCCCAAACAGGTCTGGTCAGTGCTTGACCTCATAAAACTGTAATCTTGTGATTCAGGTGACCAAAAGTCCCCATGTATCGTCACTCCGGTTCCTTTAAAGTCCATCAACATTTAGGAGCACCATTGTAGATAAAAGAGTCTTGCGATGTAAGCTACTGAACAAAAAGCCATGAACAGACACAATTTTTCAGAGAGGGTCGTGACCCATGGGATGGAAAGCGGAAAACAGAGTGCTTCCTCGCTGTCAAAAGCGTTCCAGCACCAGCAATTAGTTCCAGACTTGCGGCTTCTAGATACTTGAACCTTTATTTTCCTGCAAGGCTTTTATCCGCTTAACACCAGATGCCACATGATCAGATGTCCAAATCATTCAGGAGTCCTTCCCAAAACCTTCACACCACAGAATATGGGCACGGGTGCTAGGGCCCTAGCACTAAGCTTCTCCTCAGCCAGGCATTCAACGGTCATCCGACAATATTTAGCCCGCCCCAATGTACACCAAGATGGCGCAACAAGCACGAACCCTGTCGAACACCGGACTTTGCGGCCTTATTTACAGTTCTAGTAACACATACGCGTCTCGTATCCAATGCAAAATCCGCCACGCTGCTAGTGTGAGAGTCACGGCAACTGGATGTGTCAACAGGTGGACAATATCTCGGCACAGCTTCACGGGATATTTTCCGAGACTCATATAAAAGACAGTCTCGGTTGCATACACATACAAGGGCTTGATATTATAATAGATGCTGAGGTGGTCGTCTCTGCTTTTACGTACAAGGCTCATTGAGTGCGAGGAGACTGACCGGCACAAGTTTAGAAGGAGGTGCTCAGTGTCCAAGGGCGGTAACTCCCAGGAAGGAACGTTCGAACTGTTATCAGGCGAAACGCAACTCGTGGGGATCGACTACCCTTGGGGACCGGAAGAGCCACCAAACGCCTGTTGGGCACTAAAGCTAAATCTGTCCGACGCTTGCTGATCAGAGAGCTATGCGATGCTCGTTGGAATTCACCAGATGCTCGCTGGACAGAAAGGCGACCAAATACTTGCTGGTTTGTACGAAATCAAAATAGCCTGAATCGGATTTTCAGCACGCCGATATTTAGCGAATAGAATTTGAAGTTTTTTTTATTTTTTTTTCTGCTAGAAAAGGTCCAGGTATGAGTACGGAAGTGATGATTGTAATCGTGGTCCGTTCTTTACCAGAACCTGTATGCAGTCGAGAAGAGAAATGGTATTGCAAAGTATAATCTGTGTCAAGCGAAAAACAAACATTGCCGCAAGAGGGCCAGGAATTTGCTGCTTTCAGATCGCGATGAACCCAAGCCTTCTTGGCTGAACCCGCGATCATGGGACTGGGTAGACATGCTCAAAATGTCGTGAGCGCCCGGACAAACCGGCGGTGCCTCAAGGCCTCTCCTATACCCCCCGTTGCGCATGCATCACGCACCACGGATTGACGGGACAAGCACACCCTACTCGCACCTCTTAAGCTTGGCCTCCACAACATCAATCTTGTCCTGTGGCGACTGGTGTTTATCAGTCCTGGTTCCTACCCGGATATCACTTTGTATGCGCACGACCCCTGACTCGTGTAAAGCCTCATGGAACTTGCCAATAAGCTCCATCACTTCGGACCACGGGCCTGCAATGGTGGTGCCGGCGGAGTGCAAGGTGCAATTCAAATTAGAGCTTCTAGCTATTTTTGTGATGGTGGCCACCTCGTCCAGCACTGAGGCTTTTCCGGTGCCAATTGGGAGCAAGCAGACATCTGCTAAACAGTGGAGAGAAACCATTTTGAAGTTCGACAGAAAACGGTTGTTGGGTGTTCGTCAATCTCTCACCCTCAATGGTGGGGCGCCAATATGCAGTTCCCTTTTAAGTCGCTTAAACAACGTGTTTACGCTAGCAGGAAAATCACCCCTACCTCGCCTCTTACTCGCTTAACCCATTTGTTGAATTAAACTCTTTGCTCCGCCCAAAATCGGAGCACGACTCCCCTGACTATCATGGACATCACACACTCGTCCAACCTTCGGAATTGCATGACCGTTTACATTATGTAAGAGAAATGCTCCTTCAAGCAAGAATTGCCTGTAGTCGACCTTGTTTAGAAATGTCATTCATATCATGTACCAACCTTTGTGAGGTAGGCAATGTCGACCAGTGCAGACTTGTACTCTACCAACAAATGAGTCTCATGGTGAAAGCTTTTCCATCATTGAGTGGGTATATAGTAAACTGTATATTTTATTGAGTTAAGAAAAAAGGTTTGGCAGTTCCATAAATATTTTAATCTTTAGAATATTTAAAACAATATAAATAAGCATAATTTTTGAAACTGCATAATTGCTGGTCTCGTATAGTGGTTAGTACAGTTCGTTGTGGCCGAACAAACCCAGGTTCGATTCCTGGGACCAGCATAATTTTTTTTCCCTCTCTCGTTTTATATTCATTTCCATCGTTTAATGAAATGAATCTATCCTACATTGGGTACTAAGAAAATGTATTTAAAGCGAGAGCCGAGCGGTTCGGCATTGGTTTCACACCTCCCCGCACACTGCCTACTAGGAAAAACATCCCAGAAGTATTAGCAAAGACCCACAGCAGAGAGAAAGCACGCAGACGTGACTTCTGGGCTGTTTTAAGAAGCAAGGTTTTTAGGTATAACGAATCCAGGGCTTAGTAGCTAGCTTGACCAACAGGAGCAGCCACAGTGCTCTGCGAAACAGCCGAAACCATGGAAACAGGTTGTTGAGTTCCATTCTGAGAAGTGAGAGTGTTGGTGGATTGAGAAGCTCCATGGGCCTTTTGTGAAGCCTGCACCGACAGCCTGTTTGTGTTGCTTGCATTCTCCTTCAAAGCTATCAATTGCTTAGATCTAAAGGTCTCGTAATGGACCAAGGCAGTGGTCTCAACCAAGTCCTGGAAATGCGTTCTGGTCAAGAAATCTCTCAAAAACACAAATTCGCACTGCGAGACATCCTCGATATTAATTGCGCCCCACTTGGACTTCCTGGATCTCACCAACTCTCCATTGATCTCTGATTCACGGTTGGATCCAACCACAGCAAAGGGAATCAAGGATTTGATATCTTCGTTCAACTGCTTTTCGTCGTCAAACAAGTCCTCACTATCGTAAGGGTAGATGTTCAATTTGTGTCTGACAAAGTCGTTCTGCAAGGCTCTTTTCAAAGTGGCCCTTTCACTCAAGGTAAGCGAGTCGCTTTTAGCAATAACAGGTACAACGTTGGCTATCTCCGTAAGCTTCTTCAAGGCCTGGACGTCCAATGGCTTTAATTTCTTGCCAGTGTTTGGGGAAATAAAGTACAAAATGCAGTGCACTCTAGTATCAGGGATATGCTTGGGTCTCTGTGCACTCAACTCCTTTCTCAAGAACTGCGAGTGTTGTTCCTTGATATACTTGACCAAAAGTTCCCAGCACTTTTCATTGTTGATCTGATCTCCAAAGCCCGGGGTGTCGATGATATTGATGTTCAACCGAACGTTGTTCTCCGACAACACATGCGAGTGAACCTTGATTTCGGTGGTCTGCTCGAATGGCTCCTCAGCATCACGGCGTCCCAGGGAGTCGGCCAATTTGGCCGAGAATAAAGTGTTGACCAAGGTGGTCTTGCCCAAGCCCGATTTACCCACCACCATGATGTTGAAGGCAAATCCCCTCTTCAACAACCGGTTCTCGATCTGCGACGTGATGGTGTCGAAACCAACGTACTTGCTTGGTTGCAATATATTTTCTTCCACGTAGTTGGACATGATGAGGAGGATAAGAAGGAGGGCGAACTGGAGTACTTTATATCCACAAATATTCTCGTTTGATTTGTGTTCACCGCGTTTGGTTTCTGCACACTCGCACGAGAATGTAACTAAGAAGAATGCGAAGAGACTGCTTGTACAAACTGGCCTCCCGCACCATCTGCCAATCCTTTGCTATACGCAAGTGCCTCCACCTGTCATCGACACCCTCGAGCTCTTTTGAGTAGTGGACCGTCTCACTGAATAGAATGGCGGTGTTTCTGCTTTTGACATCGTCTACCCTCTTTGACCTGCCACTATTTTAGGGCGTGAGGGATGGTTTCTGGCCACCCTGAACCAGAGCTTGGGTCTCGCATATATAACTGCCTTTCTCGGTTGAACCTCGTATATCAGCCTTGTCTTAGTCTCTTTACACTACTCTTGTCCTTTTACTGACTAAAATTCTTTGACTGTCAAGCGTCCTTTAAGCCCGCCTGCATATTGTCCAGTCAAGACATTCAATTCTCGTCCATCAGTAAGAGTCCATTTGAACTCTTATCCCCATTTTTGCTATCGATCAAATTTTCACCAGTAGTGTGCCTTCGGTATCTACCTTTTGAGACCTCTTGTATGGTCTATAACAAATCATTAATGTTCTTGACCCTCTCTAAACTGAACAGGACAGATCGGTGCTAGTGCTACAGCTCGCGGTTTGGCTCTACACCCGTGCACCCGCACCTCATGATAGCGAGAAAAAATCCTTCTGCTCGCCTCACACTAACATGTCCTTGGCACTTAGATTCGGGGCTAGCTTCCCCGCTGGCCTTTCATCTGGCGGTATCCAAATCTGCCTCCCCCGGATCCACATGTTGCCGAAGTTGGCGGACCTCATTCCCGTGTCCTGGACTCAACAATCGCTATGCCCCAAAGACTCCAGGCTAGAAGAGTTGAAGGAGTTGTTGAACAGAAAGGGCCAGCCCCCGTTCATGATTGACAACGGCACCATTTTGAAGGCCGTTCCCAAGAAAAAGCCTTCATACAAGCGCACAAGGGAGAAATTGTACTCTCCAGGAGACAAGCAGATCCAGCCGCTTCAGAACTTGCGTAGATGCGCCGCCTGTGGAAGGGTCAAGAGATCCCACTTCATGTGCATGCACTGCTTCGCTGAGATCCGTGCGTTCTTGAAGGAGAAGAAAAAGGCGGTTTTCGGCCAGCCACTGCGCTTCAATCAAGACTTGGACGCCGTCGATGAGAAAATCATATATCCTGGAAAGTACCAGAGCGACTATGAGTTGAAGATGAAACAGAAAGAATGGATACCTAAGCGGGAGGAGCCCTTGATGTACAACCCGGCGCAGGTAAGAAAACGCTAGCGCATGTATATAGCAGATGGAACCCTAGTTGAGGAATGGTCAGGGCCATGGCGACGTATCGCTCACTACACACCGCACGTCACGTGAACCGGGAGGCGCCCAATCCATGGCCATGAAATTGTCTAGTGTTCTTCTTCAAAGATGAGAAAAGCCTCGGATTATAGGTGTCTCGTCGCTGCTTGGGATGCATTTTCTCCGGCACCGCGACATGAGACGAACTTCACTTGTTTTCTTACTTGGCTTTGGGGTTCGACACACCTTTGGGCATATGAAAGCAGACATACGGGGCATCATCAAACAAATAAACGAATAGAAACGGTATGCACAACATCGTTACACCACTACACCACTACACCACTACCGGGTCTCTTTCTCTGCTGGGTTTCCAAACTGGTCTCTTGACTGCGATTTCGCTAGATAGTGGATCGTGGTGGTGCGAATATCGTTAAATCATTCATTCGCCGGATAAGAGAGGACGGGGCATTGGTCTACCTCAAGAGGCTTACTTCGCCCACGCTTGGTTTAGTTTCTTTACTTTGACATTCAGAGCACTGGGCATAATTCACTTTGCGCCAACGTTCCGTGAGAATCGCAATACTATATTTTGATTAAATGGTCAGGCCACAGAGTCCCGTGCAGTTCTAGTCAGGTCAGTTGTCAAGCAAAGCGAGAAGCTGATACATAAACTCTTTCAGTCTCAGCGGCCACTACAGAGAATCTTTATCCCCCAGTTACGGATCAACTTTGCCTACATTCAGTGACTGCGTTTTTTCAACTAGATCCCGTTAATCTTGAATTCTTGGCAAGAACAGAAGGTGATTTTTAATGACTGTAATAATTACACTGGCCTGTAACTGATTTGCAAGTCTTCGATTGCTCAAGCCTAACTCTAGCTAATCCATTTTCAAAATCCCTTTTAGAACTTACTGTAACGTCTTCATTCATTAAGATATTTGCTGCTGCCACTAAGACCTACTTCAGAGGCCGCTACACCCCACTTCACATGAGACATCCTGCAAAGCCTCCAGGCCTAGTGTCTTTTTTTAAAAAGAGGGTAAAGTTCAAGTGCCACCTCAGAGCCATGCAGCTTCCTGGCTAGTTCATTTTGTCGGTGAGGTCTACTCCATCACCCTACATAATACAGGGTAACCGCTATTGCAATTCTACAGTAATAAGAATACTTTAAATTTCCTTGCCGTTAAAAAGGTGCTTAGCTATACAGAAAGGCAAGTGAACAAAAATTTTATAAGCGCGACCAAATACAATTAAGGGTCAAGCTTAACACGAAAACAGCCAATATGACAACAGGAAATAATCTTGCGATTGCATCCCTCATACGACCCTTCGGAGGTTACAGCTGCGAAATCAGACCTAAAATTAGACAGAAACCGGGTGGTAGCTTTCAGGGCGCATGGAAGACACGCTTTGTTACTACAAAGTATAGAATTTCGATGATGTGGTAAGACGCATTGACAAACTCTGACACTTTGAAGATATATACACTGATAGATTATGTACCGGGCGACTGGGCGCCCACGGGAAATCTAGTCCATTTGGTATTGAACACATCCAGCGCGAAACGCCGCGACACAGTACTTCCGTGAATTTTGCACCCATGGCAGGTAGGATCGACAAACGGACAAATAAATGGCAGCGTGAAGGACCGCAAAAGTGAGACTACTAAACAGAGGGATTTCTTGGCTCATAAAAAGGTGGAGGGGCCAGCAAAAACACGTGCAGGTGAGCTAAGGGGCGGTGAAGGAGCCGAATCATGGCCCCCAGCGATGCCTTAGGCCGCAGTCTATGTGCACCGCGTGCATGAGCACCTGAAAGAGCTTCGCTTCTTGCCAATTCTTTTGTGAGGTGGAGTTGAGCCTTTTTAAAAGGGATTCCGAACGGGCATAACACCCCACGTGAAGTGTCCCGCCCAAAGTGAAGTGTCCCGCCCAAAGTCACGCGTCCTGTTTTTTCAGTTCAATGTGACGGCGTGATGGTGCTACTCATGTGATGCGTCTAGGCATCTCACGCCCGATGCTCGCGCTCGTGGTCATCGCACTTGCTTCGCTACCCACTACTCTCGTGCTGCTCATCCACTACCCTCGTGCTGGCGCCGCTTCCCAATTCTCATCCATGCCTTCACAAGTGCTCAAAAAAAAGAAGCTCTACCATGATACGCCCCGCACCATCGTGGCGTCGTTCACGTGCGCAAAGCACCCGTTAAACGTTTGTCCTCTGGGAAACCTGCTCTTGGCGCCGCCGCCTAAAGGGCCTTCTCGGGAAGAGCAGTTGGGCTATTTTGGAAAACTCCCCGAGGACTTGATGATGACTGTATTGGGCTTTGTAGACGACGCCCATGACCTCAAGGCCTTGTCGCATACTTCCCGAGTCTTCTACGCATACCTCTATGACGAGGAGGTGTGGAAGAAGCACTATATCTCCAAGTTGGTGGCGCACGAGAACCAAGGCCGCCAGCTCCCGCTTCTCCGCTGGCGGGGCTCATGGAGACTCTCTGTGTTGAGCCTCAGCAAGTGCCATCTGGCGGACTTGCTTCTTCCTCCCAACCTTGTATGCTCGGACATGCTTTACCGGCCGTTCCAGTGCTCGCAGATTTCGTACGAGACGCTATTCTCCAAAGTGATTTCCGAGGAGGAATCTTACCACAAGGACTCGTTGTATAGCACGGCCTCTTCCAGGCTCCCGGCTGGCCGCATACAAAGGTTCCAGGAGTCGGTGATGACCCAGCACCTCTTCGATACCGAGTGGCACCAGCAGCCTTTCATCCTCTCTAATCCAGACGGAGCACGGTGGCCCCATTGGTCCATGCAAAGCTTGCTCCACCGGTTCGCCGATGTCAGGTTCCGGCAAGAGGCGGTGCGCTGGCCGCTTTCGCTCTACTCACAATACCTTGCGTCGAACGCCGACGAAAGCCCGCTCTACTTGTTTGATTGCAACAGCGATGCCATGAAGGCGCTCCGCCGCGAGTACTCTGCGCCCGAAATCTTCCAGACCGACTACTTCCGTGTGTTTGGCGACTGCAGGCCTGACCATGCGTGGTTGATCATAGGCTCGTCCAGATCGGGGTCGACATTCCACAAGGATCCAAACTCCACGTCCGCGTGGAACACCGCCATCAGCGGGCGCAAACTATGGGTCATGTTTCCGCCGGGCACTACGCCGCCGGGGGTTTCCACTGACGAAGACGAGAGCGAAGTGACGAGCCCGGTGGGCGTGGCCGAGTGGGTGTTATCTGGGTTCTACAACGATGCAGCCCGGCACCCCCAGGCCCAAATCGCCATCACGTTTCCCGGCGAGTGCATGTACGTCCCCAGCGGATGGTGGCATTTGGTGATCAACTTTGATGACACTATCGCATTGACGCAGAACTTCGTGCCGCGAGTGAAGTTGGGCAATGCCTTGCACTTCTTGAAGAACAAGAGCAAACAAATCTCGGGGTTCCGGCCGCAGAAAGTCCGTCGAATGATTCTGCAGGTGCTCGAAACCGCCGGCGGTGGAGCGTCGGATCAGGACATGGACACACTCCGCACTTTCTGCCATGCGTTTGATGCATGCGACCTCCAGAAGCTTCTCCAGGACGAGGATTGCGGCGAGATCTTGGAGAGCCAGCTCCCGCCATTGCCCGTGTTCGAGCTCTTCAAGAAACTCATGATCAAAAACCACGACGAGGAGCTACTAATGGACGGGCTTGCGCAGATGGAGCGAAAGGAGAAGATGGAGCAGCACAAGATCAAGGGCAAGAGCGAGGCGTGGGAAAAACTCACGGAAACGTCCTCGTTTAGCTTTGGTTTTAGCGTCTCCGACGAGGAGTAACATTGATGTTATGCAATCGCAGAGTACCAGGCACCAGAACAGAAGTCCAGACACAAAAATATACGTACAAGGGTTCAAGTGCAGATAGAAAAGTCCAGGTCCAGTTACCGGCCGAGACAGGCCCATATCCAAGACCAGGTGCAAAAGTTTAATTTACTAGTCCACAACATAATGAGGATACGAAACATATACTTGAATGTCCCATATTTCAGAGAACCGCTTGTACCGTTTACCTCAAAGGAGACCTCGCAATGTGAAAATAAACGGTGTTCACAGCTTTAGCATATATTATCCTTCCTGCATGGAAGAAATCGATTCCAGTGTGCTTTGAAAAAGTGCTTGCTCCCACTTGTAGTGCCATTTCCATGGCAGGCCAAACTGGGAATGTGGCACAGAGTATTCGGGGAATACGAACGAAGCTGCGATCCAATTGATTAAACTTTTGCTAAGGTCGCATATTCGTTCCCATTAAAGAGGCGTGTGACGTTGATGGAGGTAAAAGGCCTTCTTCCCATTTTGCCTGGTCCAGTTCCGGGGCCCAGTGGCCTTAGCTGGAAATGCTAGACTTTTCAGTGATGCCTAGCGCCCAGAATTATTCTCGTTGGTGTTTTCTTAAACAGTGGAACTTCATTTATAGAAATTGAGGCCTTAACGCTTGATAGCGTACATGTATGGCTTAGATTTCCACCAGAGTCTGAGCCACCACAGCGACCATTCAAAGGGCCGCAATACCAGCTTTGAAGGTATGTCTTCAAGACACAACTAGGTGGAAATACCCCGCCTTTGCATGGTTTTGGCGATTCCCCATCCAATAATGCGTACAGGTCTAATTTGCACCCATGCGTAGCGCATCCATGGTTGGTCGGACAAAATTGGAAAATCTTTCGCTTCAAGCAAAATATTACTGTAATTCTAAATGGAACGTTATTGATTGAATAAAATAGCTCAACTGATCGCTTGAACGTTTTGGTTCGCTTCAGAAATTCACTAAATTCATGTGCTCTCCAGACTCACCATGTTGCTACAAATATATGCTCGGGGTTTCCGATAAAAGTGGCTAAAGTCAAAGAAGTGAGAAAGGCTATGAGAAAATTTCCCATTGAAAGAAGAAGAAATTCAGATAAGTGATAGACTCTGACATACATGAGTAGTGCCCTACCCATGGGTGCAAAAAGGACCCGCGATGTGAGGTTGAAGGCAGAATTTCCAGAAATTCCGGACGAAAATGGGCCTGTTATCAATGACTTTGGCGTCCCTGCGGCCACATCAGGCGATTCTACGCAAAGTTGGCCCTTTGGACCTTACTCCGCAATAAAGTGCCGACGCATAGGTACGAATTTTCCGTGTTTGTCATACAATTCCGGGTGACGGACCTTAATTTAGATTTCTTCGGCGAATACAACTCTTCACTTCGCACTTGACTGGTCGGTCCCATTGAATTTTGAATGGAGATTCAACTTATGACACGAATTGTTCCCGCTACTCTTTGTTCAAAGTATCTAATGAAACGGAGTGTGACCTATGATACATGCAAGAGCATTTTCGGTGATTATTTCGAATTGCGAACTTTTTTTATATAGAAATTATGCCAAACATGGTGGTGAGGCCACTGTGCCATCCAGAGTTAAAGCCCAGAACGGGTACCTGTTTACGTCAAACGAATAAGACGTATTCCATCCAAGAAGCTGAGCTTGTCTGCTGAACTTGCGCCCATACTAGATGGAAACAGGCGCAGATTCCTTCTTGGTCGGGTCGAATTCGCGCCCATGGGTGGCACATCCATGACGGGGCTGACAGGGCACACTGAATCGACGAGCCTTCAAACCCCGAGCCATTGGTCAAGCGCTGAGTCTGAACAATGTCTAGTCAAAGTTCGGAATCAAAACTTGGGCAGCGGCCCGGCAAAGGGAAACCTCAGCGGAAGGTAGTCCAGCTGGACATGGCACCATCAGTTGCAATTGTGGTTCAATGCTTCTGCACACGGGCCCGCCGCGGCCGTAGACGCCTAGGCGCATAATGCCGCATCCTTCACCTCCTCGCACACAGGGCCTCACATGTCTCGCTTCTCCCCTCAAACTGTTTTAGCCCTTTCCAGAACAATCCCAAGAATGGCCTCCAACAAGCCTATCATCTTTGCGCCGCCCACATACCAGTACAACAAGGCCCACTTGAACGAGGCCGACGTTGACCCGAACCCCCTCTTGCAGTTCAACAAGTGGTTCGAGGACGCCAAAAACACCATCCCCGAGGGCCAAATACCCGAAAGCACTGTCTTCTCGACGGCCCGATTGCCATCCGGGCGCGTTTCGTCACGTGTAGTGCTTCTCAAGGAGTTGGATGAGTCCGGCTTCATTGTGTACTCCAACTGGGGCACCAGCAAGAAGTCGCTCGATCTAGCCACCAACAAGCATGCTTCGCTCACGTTTTTCTGGAGCCATCTTCAGAGACAGGTGCGAGTGGAGGGACTCATGGAGAAGGTGGAAAGAGAGGTTTCCGAGCGCTACTACAAGACGAGACCCCGGGGCCTGAAGATTGGGGCGTGGGCATCTCCACAATCGGAGACAATCTCTTCGCGAGATGAGTTGGACGGGCTCTATAAGAAGTACGAGGAGAAGTTTAAGGACTTGGCCGGCGACGAGATCCCTTGCCCGGAGTTTTGGGGTGGCGTGAGGATTGTTCCGCTTGAGGTGGAGTTCTGGCAGGGTGGAATGAGCAGGTTGCACGACCGCCTCACCTACCTTAGCCAAAAAGACGGAACCTTCGCGGTCAAAAGAATCTCGCCATGAGTTTGGGCGGAAGCTACCTTGCCTACTCTCCTTTTGAAAAGGTCATCGGGGACATCTCCAGACCCGGTGTCTGGGTCTCCAAGCATGGTCAACAAACCTAGCATCTTTTCTTACCCCTTACATGATCATGCTGCGTCGTTAAGTATAATTCATGTATTGACTACACCTCCTAAAACTTTTGGATGGTCTCGTAGAAGCTTTTACCCTGGATGGATGCAATCTCCAACTCCAAGGCACTTGGCTGTCTGGAGCCATCGCCTCCGGCAAACGTGCCTGCACCGTATGGAGAGCTTCCGTGGACCTCATCCATCTTGGTGATTTGAGGGAAAGCCTTGGCGTAACCCAATGGAACGTAGATCATGCCGTGGTGCACAATCACTGACAAAGAGTTGACAATGGTGGTCTCTTGTCCTCCACCTGGAGTTCCGGTAGAAACAAAGAATCCTGCTGGCTTACCGTACAAAGAGCCGTTAGCCCACAATCCGCCCGTAGAATCCCAGAAGGCCTTCCACTGGGCAGGGTAGTTGCCGAATCTGGTGGGCACTCCGAAAAGGAATGCATCGTAGCCAGTTAACGTGTCCAACGTGGCAATTGGGTAGTTGGGCTTGGCGGGCGCGTGCAACTTAGCCAACACCTCCTCTGATAAGGTCTCTGGCACCTGGAAGATTTCGGCCTTTCCACCAGCAGCCTCAACGCCCTTCACGACCGACTCGGCCATGGTGGCAATGTGGTGGTACATTGAGTAAATGATGACAGCGACCTTAGGAGCCATTGTGTTGATGTGATGTGAATGGGACAGCTGAATGGTGATGGGGAAGGGCTGTATATATAGGCCGCGGACCTCACAAAACGGGGCGCGCGCCGGTAGATGAAAATTGCTACTAATTTTTACTAAAGCCATTACCAATTGCGGTTCTAGGACTGCACAGTGTGCGGTGTGCCAGCCATTTTAGTAATGAGGCTCAAACTTACACACGTGGACGCGCATGATTTGTTATACCCGATGCGGGCGTTCTTTATAAGCCGTTGTCGCGAGCGAATTCCTCCCTTCTCCCTCACCATTTGCTATCGCCGTTTCTACCTTTAGTGACACATCGATCACGCTTGCATTCCACATGAAGATCGCTATTGTATACTACCTGACCTACGGCCACATTATTACCTTGGCCAAGGCCTTCAAGGAGGGTGCCGAAAAGTCAGGCAAAGATGTGCAGGTGGATATTCTCCAGGTGCCAGAAACTTTAGGCAAAGAGGTGTTGGACAAAATGCACGCCCCTGCCAAGGCCGACTACCCAATTGCCACCCCTGAAGCTTTGGTCGAGTACGATGCATTGGTGTTTGGTTTCCCAACCAGATTTGGTACTTTCCCTGCTCAGTTGACCGAGTTCATGGGCAATACCAGCGGGCTTTGGGTGAGCGGGGGCTTGGCCGGCAAGCCCGTGGCCACCTTCACCTCAGTCTCCTCTTCTGGAGGCGCGCAAGAAGCCACCTTAAGGCACTTCATTGCATTTGCTGCTCATCACGGCATGGTCTACATTCCTTTAGGATACGGGAAAGCCTTTGGCGACTTGACCAATTTGGATGAAGTCCACGGAGGAACTCCCTATGGTGCTGCCACCTTCGCTGGGGCTGATGGATCCAGACAGCCCTCTGAAGTGGAGTTGAGAATCGCCTCTACTCAAGGTGAAACTTTCGCCACAAGCGCCTTCAAGTTTGTTGGGCCAGCTGGAGCGGAGAAGACACATACTTCCGCTGAAAAGACCGCTGAAAAGACCTCTGAAAAGCCTGCTGAAGCTCACGCGGATGAGAAGCAACAAACAACTGGTCAAACAAGCTCCCCAGACCCTAGAGCCTCGCAAAGTAAGAAGGACACGTCTACGAAGGAAAAGTCCACATGCGCCAAGTGCATCATCATGTGAGACTAGCACGTCAAACGCGACTATAATAGACTCAGCAAGTGTCAAACGTTAATATCGCCGGTGCAACCAGATGTTCCAGACATCAATATCGCCTGCGCAACTAGTAGTGCCTGCGTGCAAAATCTTGCTCAGCAAAGAGTCGGTTAGTAATTGTATAAATAAGATGGAAGTACACAGAACATACAAAACTGGGTGAAAGAGAAAAGACCCCACAAAGTTACTCTATCTCTCAACCAAGGGGACGCGGAACTCGTTGCAGGGCACATGTCGCACATGATTAGGCCGCAACGGCCACCCTGATGAAGGCCACCTTTACGTACCAAGTCTTGGGCACTGGATCAATCCAACTGAAGGGATAGCCAAAAGCGGACATCAGCGCCTGACCCACAGGGGTATTTCGTATCTTCTGGCACCGCTCCGTTGGGCTCTCAAGCCATGGGTTTAAGCGGTCGTGGTCTGGCTTTCGAGACCCTCATGAGTCTAGTTTCACAAACGAAAGCCATAAAGCAAAGTCTCCAGCATCAACGCAGGAGGGAAGTTTGTCATGATGTCAAAGGGGTGTGATTCCGGGGCCTTCCCTTCTCACACGGGCGCCATGACACACCACCCAACATCGGCGCTCCCCGCAGACACCTAAGATGCTCATATGCGCCGGAATGGCCATTTAGCATTCGGTCAGAATCTTGGATGGCTAAATGGCCGCTCTAACATGAGGAAATGGCCGTGTCTCCGTGGCACGGCCAAGCGAGATGAAAGCAAAGAGCTGCCAAACGGGCAGATGCGCCCGGAGATCCGGGAAAGGAACCACACACAGAGAGCAATCTTAGGGATGTACGGTTTCATCTATGAAATCCCATTCGACCGCAAAGGGACCCAGAGGTTGCGTTTGAACTGGCCATTGACGTTTAGTCTGCGATAGAGAAGACACCAAAGCCTGTGGGGGACGGGGGAATGCACGAGAGCCAAGATCACAGGCTAGATATGCCCAGAGTTCCTGGAGCGAAGCCCCTGGTGAAAGCCATACTTGCGTAACGAGTAAGTGATTGGAAGAGTCAATTCTAAGGGAGAAGCAGGGCGCAGACGTGGCTTGTAGTCGCGGTAAGCAGGCGAGGCGTACATGCAGGATTTCGCAGTCGACATCAGAGCAACTCGGGCAGCAGAATGCCACTGCCGAACGTCACATCGCCTACAGAGTGCCCTCAGTGATACAGAGTGATGAAGAATATTTGATTCAATGTGAAGAAACTCAGTTTGACCTTCGTCTCTTCGATTGTATCGGCTATGGGAACTGGCAGAATACCCCAAGTCATTGGCGCTTTCTCGGTCGCTATTAAGATCCAACGCTTGCACCTCCTTTCTCGACTCCAGATTCAGGTCCTTCTCAGACCGCCAAAGAAGCACTTGAAGCTCGGAACTCTCATTTCAACTCGTCTTTCTCACTTGCTTGATCTTCCACCATTCATCTTCCTTCCGCATTATCTCTCTCGTTTTCATGTTCCTTTACTTTCAGGTTCGTGTGTCTTTGTTTCGTATTTGTAGTACCAAGTAAGCGCCTAGTGGTGGAAAAGAACAGGGACTGAAATAAGTAGATCTGCTTTGAAAACCAATCCCTTTTCGTTTCCACGTAACATGAGTTCTCATAATTAATGGCATGACGTAGTGTAGTAGTCCGTATGTTGGGTCGAAATAGGTGCCTGGAAGGGGCCGGCCCGCATTGCAAAATTTGCGGTCAATGGCCGTTTTGCTCATTGGAAACTGGCAGCGAATGGACGGCACCTTTTGCGTTCGGCCTTGGGGAAGGGAAATTCGGGTGTATAGTCGTTGACACGCAGCGGTATCACGTTTGGCTATGGTTTATTCTTTACGGACTTCCAAACAAGAATCAAAGGGAAACTAAGCACTGCATCACAGCCTTATGCACTCCATCAATGTCAATGCACTGAGGCAAGTCACCCTAGCCAGGAAGAGACTGGGGCGTTTAATCCTTCTACTAAAAGGCTGGTAGGATCTGAAACGTCATCACGAAAAATGTCTGAAAGTTGTGTCTTTTCCTGGAACATGCGGTCGCCCAAAGTATACCAGATATGATCTTCAATAGTTGAACTTTCAGACAGTACTACAGAAGAGTGGTGCAGTCAGAATGACACTACATTAGTCAAAACTACATTAGTCAGCACTAAAAGTCAGCACTAAAAGTCAGCACTAAAAGTAAGCACCAAAGTCAGCACTAAAAGTCAGCACTAAAAGTAAGCACCAAAGTCAGCACCAAAGTCAGCACCAAAGTCAGCACCAAAGTCAGCACCAAAGTCAGCACTACAGTAGCCACAGCAACAGTGCTCACAAAGTCTGAAGGGCTAGCACGGTATAGCAGTAGAGATAGCAGGAAGGCGGGACTGTCGCATCACGAGTGCACATTGACAAAGGCCTTGAGGTAATCGACTCCATCAGCGCACTGAGCCACGGTCTTCTGGTCCAGGCCAAGCTGTGCAAACACCTTCTTGCCAATCTCCACCGACTGCGCCGAGCTGTCGTGCTCCAAGATCAAGCCGCGGCCGTGGTTAGTCTGCTGGAAGCGCTCAATGGCGGGGTAGAGCTCCTCGTCAGACATTTCGCCCTTACTGGAGGCAATCTGCCAGTCAAACGTGTCAAAGTCCCAGAGCACCGACTGCATGCCAAACTGGCGGATGATGCTGCGCACGCGGTTGTCGACGCCTCCATACGGAGGGCGGAACCACTTGGGCAAGTGACCGTGCGTGGCGTTCATGGCCCACATGCACCACTGGAGCTGAGCAACAATCTCTTCGTTGGTGAGCGAAGGGAGAAACTTATGCGACCACGTATGCGAGGCCATGACATGGCCCCTGCTGGCGGTATCGCGATACACCTGAGGGTAGCGCACCACGTTGATGCCGATGGTGAAAAAGGTAATGGGCGTGGTCAAAGTGTCCACTAGATCCATGGTGAACGGAGTGGGCCCGTCGTCAAAAGTCTGACTCAAGGACGAGCACGTATAAATGTCGTCTGGCGCTACACAATTATAGCAGTCGAACGAGCACACCTTGTCGTTGTTCATATCCGAGCCACACGAGCTTTGTACATGCACCCAGCTGTCCAGCCCCGACGGCACCTGGTCAAGTTGGACAAAATCAAGCGGGATGTACGGCGGGTCCATTCCGGGCCACTCGCTCAAGTGCGTGATGTCTTTGAGCCACTGTGGGAAGGGCAACACCGCCTCAAAAGTGCCCACCTCCGGAAACGTAAAGGGCAAAAAGTCCGCCCTGGCGGGGACCAAGAGAAAAAGAACAAAGGCAAACATCGGCTACTGGCGATCCAAGAGAGTGAATCGGTGGAAAATGTGAGCTGGGGTGGAGAATGTGAAAGAGTAGAAACGAGGTGCAATGTAGAGAGACTTTAAACTACGCTCGAGCTTGCATCGCAAAGCGCTCGGTTACAGATGAATTCGGCACAAAAGAGCCGGAGCACTGCGCATGCCTCTCACGTACGCCTGTCTATTGATTGCAAGCTTTCCTAGAAAATTAATCTATCCTTCTTCCCGATATTTATGCCATCTTTTTCTCTGCCTCGGCAGACAAACGAGCACTCAACTCGTTCTGCTCCTTGACGGCTCTGGTCAAGTACTCAATCATGATGATGTCCTGGTTGTGGGCCTGGAAGTGGTTCTTCAAGCCTTCCAAGTCAGACAAAATCGTGGGTTTGTTCAACAATGTATTGCTCAAGGTTCTCAACATGTCGAGGTCTGCATCGGAGTTGGAGAAGTTGTTGATGACCTTCAACATGGCGTCGAGGTTATCCTGCACCGCCTCAAGTTCACGCGATACGTTTGATAAGTGGTCGTGCTCCAACTCTGCAAGGTTGCTTTGGGACGCAGGCGTCTGGCTGACCTTCTTCATGGCGATACTCTCGGAGATGGTGCTGGACTCCACCTGGTGGGGAATGGGCGAGAAGATGTACAGCGTGCTAGTAGTGACAGTCTTCCATCCGATCTTCTGAACACTGCCGGGCTTGCCGACGGCAGCTCCAATATATGTGGTCAATTCTGGGAACTGGATTCTTCCTTCGTTGATGTACTTGACATTGAGGTAGATGGCGGGAAAGGGGTACGCTCTATCGGAACCCTTGGAGTAGAAATCGTGGATCAAGCCCGTGGAGCCGTCAATCTTGTGGGAGCAGTCGAACCAGCCCAACACAAACTCCTTGGGGTGGGCCTTCTTGTATAACGAGTACATGGCTTTGTGCTTGTGCTCTTCGATGGCAATGGAGTCGCCAGTCTCTTGGCAGGGCACCATGAAAGCGTCCCTGACCTCAACGTTGGTCCCGTCGTCGGATCTGACTCCGACCAACGTGCCAATGACCCTGGTGTTCTGGTCGAGAAACTGCTTGGAAACGATCTCCAAAATCAGGAAGAGCGCCGAGTTGTGGATCTTCACCACCACTGGGGATGCCACTGAGGGTGCCGCAGGGGCGTTCACCGTGGGCCTGACCAAGTGCATGAAAGTGTCAACCATTGTGAGTGCCTGAATACGCTTGTACGGGAGCTGCTACTTTTTTTTCACTGTCTCTGCTGTCGCACACCGGTCACGTGCGCCCCACTCCCGCGCCTTTGGCGTGGCTAGTCCATACTGATACCCTGCCTGGGACCTCCGCCCCGGACGCGGGCCAAGAAAGAAACCCCGAGAACCCAAGAATTGGCAGTGTTATCCTGCCTTATGAGGGTGCTTACCCCACTAATCTGCTTCTATATACACACTGCATGGTCTTGTCCCTGTCAAAATTTAGTGATACCCTCGCATGCTTTGGGCTTCCAACCTGTGTATATCCCTGAGTTTCCCACGGGGACAATGATTTTGATAGCGACCTGTGTATTGGCGTGTTTTTTGAATCCCCATCACTATGTGCTTCTTCGTGCTTATTGGCTGATGGTCATCAGTGAATCTCCCCACCCGTTGAATGATCAGTCGCACTCATACGGACCCTCGTAGGTTTGGTAGTGCCGCATCTTCGCGCCAACTGCTCCGTTCGGACCCACCACATCCTTTTCGACACACAAGAAGCTCGCCATGGTCGACCGAGGCGGGAAGCTGGGGGACTTTCCCAACACATGGCTCTTTAGCGAGGAGGCCTTCTTATGCAAGTGCCCGTCCAGGCAGCTGATGACTGTGTCACAGGACCTCAAGACCAGAGAGCTGATCTTTGCCTTTCTTATGAGGTTGGGCACTGACCTCAAGCTCGACGGCAGAACCATTCTCACTGCTACCATCTTTATCCACAGATTTTTCATGAGGATGCCCATCACCACGTCGAAATACTTTGTTGCATGTGCAGCGGTGGCCATCAGCTGTAAGCTCAATGATGCATACAGAGCTCCAGACAAGGTGGCCCTAACAGCGTGCATAATCAAGAACCCCAATAAGCAGATTGACCAACATAGCAGCTTGTTCTGGCAGTGGCGAGACCAGCTTCTATACCGAGAAGAGCTTATTCTTAAGCTTCTCAACTTCGAGTTGAATGTGGAACTACCCTATGACTACATTGATGACATTCTCCTCCATCGGGACGAAGGACTGCAGGACCCTTTCGAGCTTCGGCTTCCGGAGATTCTCAAGCACACCATCTCGAAGATTGAGCTCATCAGTGCATTGCCAATCCTTGTGGCCTTTGATATGCGAGTGTTGTTTGCCGTCATGCTTATCTTGACCGTCAAGGAGGCTCGATCTCGCTTTGGCGACTGTGAGGATATGACGGTCCCGCGGCGCTTTTTGGAGGACAAGTTGGACTGCACTGTCGCTGAAGCTCACGAATGCTACCAGTACATCAAGAAACTTATGAGTATTTGCAGAGACCCCAAGCTTCCCAGCCACAAAAACGTGCTCAAAAACATACCTGTCATTTCCGAGGAGGATTTCTACACAGTTATTGGAGATTCAAGCCATAGTAAGAACGGCCTGGAGCAGCCGAAAGGTTTAGACGAAACAAATTAGATTCTAGTTCGGTCTGTGTTTTACCATCCTGCATATTTTCAAACAAGTGTATACTAATTCTCGTGTAACATTTTTGTTTGGGGAGTTTAGAGAATAAAATCTCCCCACTAAGAGATTTAACTGCAAGCCCCAGCTCGAATTTTGCTTCGGATTCTTTTATATGCTTTTGATATTTTTATCCTTGGGGTCTTCCTGGTCTTGGTCTGCCTGGTCCTGGTCTTCCTGGTCCTGGTCTTCCTGGTCCTGGTCTTCCTGGTCTTGGTCTTCCTGGTCTTGGTCTTCCTGGTCTTGGTCTTCCTGGTCTTGGTCTTCCTGGTTTTGGTCTTCCTTGCCTCCCACTATCTCGTCGTTTTGGTTTTCCAAATTCTCTATACCTTCTTTCAGTTCCCTGTCATCATGTTTGCTCTGTTCTTTCAAACCCTCTTCTTGCTCCTTGTCTTCAATTGAGCTGATAGGCCGCTTCTCTTGGCTTGGGAGATCCATAGGCTGCAGGTCGGTATCACACTCGTTTATATTCTTCGGGCTGGTGTCACCGTCCTTAGTTTCCGGTTGCACTTGACTTCTCACACCTGCTACTTCAGTTAAGCCTTCTGATTGTTCTGCGTCATCTGGGGGCACGCCCATTTCTGCGGGGTGTTGTGGGGTTCCCGAACCTTCCACGGGAGTATCGATATGGGCCAGAATGGCCGCTAGCCTTTCGGAGATTTCGTCCTCGTGTCTCTCAGCGTAGCCGATGTATTGCAGAAGATCGTCTTGTAGTAGCACCTCACTGTACTTGATATTGTAAGGAAGAGCACTTGCAATCTCTGGAGAAGGCTCTACCGCACTTTCCTTAGCACCATCTTTCGGATCAGCTGGCTCATGCAGCAGGATAACGATGTGATCGCTCTTTATGCTCTTTTCAGCCTGCGACTTGAAAAAGGCATAGCTGTTTTCTCCGTCGGGCGGCGTGGGGTGGTAACGCGTATTCTTGTGCACCGTCATTATGTCGTCTTGGATGCAACTATTTAGAAACTTCATGTTGTGGCCCAACTTGAGGTCCTTCTCCGCCAAGTACGCTAGCCAAGATAGCTTGTCGTTGGTCAGAAGCTCCTCGTCCTCCAAGTCGTCGGTGAGCCCGTTCGGATGGTCCGGGGCAGCCTCGTCGGTCTGCTTCAACTGGTTGTAAAACTCTTGACGTTCTCGCAATCTTCTTTTCTTGCGTTCCTGGTCCGTTTCAGCGGACGTATCGATCTTGCGTTTCTCCATCAAATTATACAAGAGCGGCGCAGGAACTGTGCTGAGCTTCTTGCTGACGCTGTAGATGTTGCTGTACTTGAGCCAATTCAAAAACGACTCGAGCGACTTGGTGTTGGTGGAGCTGTCCGACCTGTCGGGGCCCCAGTCCAGCGCGTCCGACTTCAAGAGCCCCACGCTCAATAGTGCCTCCAATACATCGGCTCCGGTGATGTCATTGGTACAGGACGAACGCTCCAAGGCAAAGTTCTTGGCCACGGAGAGAATGTGCTCAAACTTGCGGGTGTAGATATCGGTGATGATGTTGAGCACCGTGGGCTTGCACTTGTCGAAGCCGGACGCCTTAAGGATCTGCGCAATGGAGATCCGGAGGAGCGCCAGATAAAACGTCTCATCCATATTCAGAGACGCCGCTTGCTGTGTGAGGTTGGATCAGGACTTCCTGTCTGGTGTGGTCCCTGTCTGGTGTGGTCCCTGTCTGGTGTGATGACAAGTGCGCGCAGTCAGGCTGCGAGTCTAAGACCCCAGCTTGGAGCGTGCGTCAGTATGGTCAAGCCTAAGCGGTATGGCATGACCCAATCAGGATAGACTGTTACCACGTGAATTACATATGAATCACGCCTGAATTGTTACCACTTGAACTGTTTCCGTGCTATTAGTTGAGGAGGGCCATGTGCACATCGCTGAATACAAACGGAGTGAAACCCTTGAGGACTTGGAAAGCCGACTGCCTGAACGCAACTGGTGCTTAAATAATGGTGAATACCTATTTTGTCTAATTGACCATTGGCTGCTTGAATCAATAATTGTGAGGATACTGAAGACGTTTCTCCCAGAACGTTTCACAGCTGCTTCTATGAAGGCTCCAGCAATGCCGCAGTAAGAAGAGCATATTTTATATTCAATACGGAAGCTAGATTGGCCCTAGTATATTCTTCGTCAGTCCTGCGTTCAAGTCAAGAGTATGATTCAGGGATAGTGTTCAGCAGCGCAGCACATGTCATGAGTCGGCCACATTACCTGGACCTTTATCAGGTGATAAACTAGTGTGTGGCGATAATCATGTCCGTGGAGATTATTATATCCGCGGAGTCGACTACCAATGTTGTACAGAAAGGATAATATTGGTGGACCGGATACCAATGGTCCCCATGGACATAAGGGGAGGAATAATTGTTGACGGGCGATAGTTCATGGGTCGGTGAATCATGCTTGATTAAAATTGACCGAAGCTGCAAAAAATTGCGGACTGCCAGTTGGGCAAGTATTATATGACCGAGTCACGAATGAGGTGCTTATATCGAAAGACAGGAGCCCTGGGACCAACACCCAGAATTTCCCACCTCAAGAGAAGTTGTGTGAGAAGGGGAATATCATAGACCAGGAGGAGTTAACATTCCCGTGAATAGCAAGGGAGATGTTTCAAGTCGACACCTGGGAGACACCGCGATAGTGTCATGAGGTGACACTCTAGGTGAACACGTTCACGTGCTAGTGTTTCCGTATACTGCACGTACCTGTCTATGCTACTTTCTGTCTATGTGATGCCTACTGCTGCGCTTGTTCATTCCAATTACACGATTGGATTTAATAGCAGCCTGATATGAACAAATATGGACTATGCCACCTGCATAAGAGCAAGTTCTCCGATTTATCAAATCCCATTTGAAACAAATATCGTTTTTTTAATCTTTGACTACATTAGACCACCGTTTTTTCGCAATCAGCCTTTTGAGAACACGTTTCTAAGCCATGGCAATTTATAAATGGGATTCCAAAGATTCCATACTACTGCTTCTCTTTATATGTGTCTTTCCGGGCCTGAGCAACTTGCAGTGCCCAGAAAGGATAGTCGATGGTTTCTGGCTCAGTGGAAATATGATGTAGAAAAGCGGTCTTTGTCCTAGCCGGGGCCCAGAGTGCGCGGAAGCAGTATTGCGTCCGAACCGTAGGATGTGAATCCGCCTCGACCTGACCTAAACGGGCTAACAACGCCGGCCGCTCATAGCTACCCGCCGGTGTCGGGCCGCTGCTCGTGACCGGGCGGTGGATCCACAGGTTGAATAACAATCGTCTTGTGGTCGATGTCACCTCCACCTCTGTTCGCACATGTAGTTTGCACCCATGTCTAGTGCACCATGTACGTACGAGGCTCTTGATACAATTAAAAAGAGGACGGCTGAAAATCAGTTCCTTCACGTGTATCTATTCGTGACAATTGTCAGTTACATGCCAGTTACGTGCCAGTCACATGCCAGTTGTATCTCAGTTACATGTCAGTCACATGTCAACATGTCATCGTGTCAGTCACATATCAGCCGCACGCCAGTGCATGCCAAATCTACCATTTCACCTTCGTATTCGCCTCCAGCAGAATTGCGTTCGACATCTCCGCCGGATGGGCCGCCAAAAACACTGTAGAGCGCGCTTCACCGTAATTCACAGCCCTTCAAAAGTTTGGACAGTAGTGAACTATGGCAATGGCAAACTGCCCCTAGTCACCTCCCACTTGCACTGCCACTTATTTTGCTCCTGCTAAAAGCCCAGCTACAACCCCTGTTGCAACCGCTCACTGATCTTTTTGGAGGCAAACGATAAAGCATTGAACAAGCCCTTTTCCGAGATGTCAATGTTCATGTTCATGTCATGAGGCACCACGGACCCCGACGGAGGCTTGGTGACACGGCTCACAATGATGGCGGGGTCGATTTCCAAGATGATTCCGTCGTCGATGGTCTCATCAATACACAAGCACACCATATCATACTTCTGCAACACCGTGGCTTTGTCCAAGGAATTCTCCAATAAAATGGTTAATGCCTCGTTGACGTTGTTCGTCAAGGAGTATAGCATGGACTCGTTTTCGTTGAGTGCGCCCACAATCACCAAGATCACATCGTTAGTTTGTTTATAAGTGACCAAGTGGTTATCGTACAAAACAATGTCCTGGTGCTCCTTATTTATCTTGCCGTAGATGGCTTTTTCGAACGTGGCCTGTTGTTGGGGAGTTTTGTATGCCTGCGAGGGGCTGTCTATCTGGTAGTATTTGGCATATAATCTCTGGCCTTCGCTGCCCAAAATCAACGCGGCGGTCACCGTGTAGAGCGAGATGTTCAACGACATGCTTGGCACCTGTAGTCGCTTTGAGAAATTGTTGAGGTGTTGATACCCGCGTGTGCGTGCGAACCTCAATTGTCAATTGTCTGGATTTGGCTTGCCTCACTTTTGCCTCAAATGTTTGAATTAGGACTACACATACATAACTAGTGCTGCTCTCGTTGCTCTCAACTCCGTGTGAATCTTTGTTTGAGTATCGAATCACGCTCCGACAATATTAAAGATAAACTCTAAGATAGCCTTTTGCATGGGGTTTCTCTCGTAGTAGTCCTCAGTTAGTCCCATCACGGCCAAGGAGTTGGCCCTCTGAGAAGCTACATGCTTGAATCCATAGACAAAATTGATCACCAAACCCGCCATCAAGCCAAGTGCCACTATTAATGGCCCTGCAACGTTGTCCAAATGTTTGTCCGACCTCTCCATAATGATATGCCTTCTCTTCGAGTAGATATAGTAACCCCAGATCCCGGAGAAAATGGTCAAGGCAAAGTACACGTAGGCTAAGTTGGTGGCCAATCTCCAGGAGTTTGCTTCTCCTGTCGAGGAGTAGATCATGAAAGTCAACGTGGAGAGTAACGTGGTCACATGTAACCATCTGTTGAAGGTCCGTTCGTTTGCAAGCCACACCTTAGGCTCGATTTTGAGTGGGCCCGCATTCTTAATGTACATTTCGGGCTTCACGACTCCTGCGGGCAAGTTGATTTCCTCTTCTTCGGAGTCTGCGTCGAGCAACTTGGAGAATTTCGACGAGAACCTTGAAAGTTTGTTGCCTCTCTTTCTAACAACCTCTTCTTCAAAGTCTTCATCGGATGATTGGTCGAGATCTGCCCCTGAAGTGGCAGTAACATCTTCTGTTTCTTGAACTGGCTGCAAGAAGTCTGAATTCGAACGGTCGGGCTTGTTCGGAGCGTCGAAATTGAGCATTTCAGAGCCAGAAAACGACTTGGACCTGGGGGCGTAGCCTGAGGAAGTAGAAGAATGGGCCAACATAGACTTGAACTTCTTGACATTGTCTTCGTCGCTTTGTAACTTGGCCAATTTATCCTTGGTGTCGTTGTAAGCCTGCTTAGGGTCAAACTTCAAGTCTGTTTCCAACTCGTTGAACCAGAAAGGAATGTTGTCCAATTTGTCGTCTTCCAAAAACAAGGCGCCGATCCCGTGGATAAATTTGGAGAAGTTGGGGATCTCCTTTACCATATGCGAGTGCACCAACTCGTCGATCCAGAGAAGCTTCTTGCCCTTTTTTCTGAGCTTGATTTTGACCTCGAGCTCGGCGAAAGGGAATTTGGCATATTCGCCTTTTCTCAAGAACGACTGCGGAGTAGCACCTTTAGAGTCGATATCAGTGCGGTGCCACTTGCTAGGGTCCCTGATTGGCCTAGCGTGGTCAAACGAGTCTTCACGGATAAAAAGAATGTCCGAGTCTATGACGACCCGCACCTTATCATCTCCCGGGATCTGGAAAGCGGTTCTTTTGAACGTGGTTCTGAGACAAGGTTGCACATGATTCTCCTCAATGTACTTGGAAAAGCTTTCGAGATGACGTTTCACTTCATCAATTTGCTCGGCAGACCTGCCCTTTTTCTTCAACTTGTTGAGGTACTTTTTGGAGTCGAACTTGCCAGTGACAAAGTCGTCCAAGTATTTTTCCTTGATGCTGAACTTCTCGTCCACATCGTAGGTCTCAGATTGCTTTTCAAATGCTTTTTTCTCTATCTGGATATCTGGTTTGTTGTACAAGGGGCCCACCCACCTGATTCTCAAGGTGGATGCATTGGGAGACTTGTTCAACTTGTTGTTGTACAAGTCAAAGTTCTCATTGTCAAAGTACAAGTAATTGATGCGGGGGTCGTTTTTCCCAAACTGGGAGATGCCGCTCTCATCATCATCATCATCATCGTCGTCGTCGTCGTCGCCATAATTGTTTTTGGAGTTGTACACGAGCACGGGAAGGTGACGCAAGATTGTAGCCTTCACCTCCATCAAGTTGTCCGGGTGAACCCAGAACTTGAAGGATTTATACTCCTCTGCGGCAGATTCCTCATTAAAGGAAGATAATTTGGACAATGACTGGTCGATGTCGTAATTGTCACGCAAAAACTGAAACAAGGCCGAGATTTTGAACAAGAGAGGGGAATAGTCCTCGGAGTGGAAGGGCAAGGACTTCAAGCGAACATTCAACAAAGGCTTTACCGAGTATGCCGGGTGCAAGCGGTCGTGTTTCTTGACAATCTTCGTGAAACCGGTGTAGTTCAATCGCTGGAAGTGGTTCAACTCCTGGGTGACATTCAACACCGAGTCCAATTTGCCCGAGAACTTTTGCACATCAAACTGCGCACTGGGAGACTCGGTCTCGGCCTGTAAGTCGTTGAGAGTCTCGTTCAACTCGTCGTACTTGTTGATCTGGAAAGTATAGACCTTCTCCAAGTCCGAGTCCAACGCGCTAACAAACACTTGCTCGTCCTTCTCGGTCCAGGCATCTTTGATGATTATGCCTTCCTTCAAAAGCTTCTTCAAATGAGTGTAGTTGATGTAGTAATCCTTCCATGGCTCATAGATCTCTCTGCGGAGCTTGTTGTCGAAGAGCATTTGCAGGGCGTCGCCTTGAGGAAAAGACGAGGGCGTTGATGCGTCGTGCGACATTGTATGCTGAGCAATTGCTTGTAGTACTCGAAGTCAACAACTGGGCACGGCAGCTAGGTGCTCGCGGGAAGAAGTGGGTTACAGTGGAGCGAAATTCCACTTATCTTGGTGCTTAATAGATGATCCCCGCGGCCTGCTCCTGCACACGTGCGATTTGACCGCACGTGGGGTGCCTTAATACAACTTTGGGCGGCAGGTGAGGCACGAAAAGGCCAAATGTTTGAAGCGCCAAACGCGTACTTTATATTTTCATTTGTATGGGGGGTGTGGCTAGTAGTGCATCTGCACAAGCCCCCTGTTTGGTGGTTTTTCAGGCAAAAGGGTGTACTTCCTTCGGCCTTTGCACTGCACCAGTGAAACTCTAGAGTGAGCGAGATACCAGTCACGTGATTGATTGATCAAGAGTAGCAAGACGGGCTAAATGGTGTAGCCAACCCCTCAGACTGACAACCGCACACTGACAACCGCACACTGACAACCGCAGTCAAACATGCCGACCGCAGTCAGACTGAACAACCGTAGTCAGACTGGATAGCCAATGGTCAGGCCGCCTGGCTGTCCAGAAAAGACGGTCTGACTCGGCTCTGCCTGAGGGCCATCTCCGCGCTCCCACCTGTGCACCGCGTACTGAACTCACGCTTGTCGCGTTGGCAAACGGTACGCTTGATGAGCACCTTATACTTCGATGACAACCCATTGACGCCCCGAGGAAGTCTCCAGTACGTGCCTCCCGGCTTTCTGAAGTGCGCGCCTGAAATCACCTATAATTTCTCCAAGCCAGTCCGCTCGGGCCCCGCTCGTGCCAAGAGGGCCCTCCGCGTCCAGGCTCAAGATTACCTCAAGGCCTCGGGCTCCTACATCCTCATGCTATTGCTCAGAACCGTCTCCTGCGGGCTCCGACTACTAGACAAATATACTTTGGGGATTTATGCTAGCGAATTCAGCTTTTCAAGCGGTGACGATCGAGACGGCGCTTTCCATGGGAACTATGGTCCTTTTGATGGTGCAAACAGGGACGTTATTGACCCTAGAAAAGGATCGTTTGGTCCGGAAAATGGGCTCCTTGACCTGAAGAAAGGATCTCCTGACTTGAGCAAAGAGTCTTTACCCCTGAGCAATGAATCTTTTGCGGGGAGAAAACTTGAGTTCTCAAGTTCCTTTTCTCCAGAGAACACGGCCACGAATGCCGCGCCTTTCAACCATGACCTGGTGTTATTTGAAGCCATATCTTCAAGCACTCCGCGAGTGCTGCTGCCTCTTCAGTCTCATGTACTGCCTGAACGGCGAAACTCGTCCAACCGCCGTACAGTCGATCTCTTCAGTTCCATATTTGAGCTTGATGATACCGATGATGATCCAGGCAATCAATACGGGACGTCTTTCAAGCATACTGCAGACTCCAGACTTGCTTCCCATGGACGCGTGTATAGCCGCCGCGAGGAAAAGAACGATGTTTCTGCCGTTGACATCTTGAGAACGGAGTTGGCCTCGCCCCGTGACGATTATGATGCCGTGATTTCCAGGTTTTACAAGCCATTTACGCAAGCCCCGCGTCCGCAGTACTCGTTGACCAATGCCATGCTAGCGTATAAGCCTGCTAGCGACTTCTCGCTGATTATAAAGGATAAACGGGGCCAAATACAACTGCTAGTGTCTCGTGAACGCGCAGAAACTGCGTCCGTCGTCAAACCGCTCACTGCCGATCAGCTACTGCAGGTTAATCAATACTGGGGCATGAGACTGTCCAACACTCTCGTGGTGTCTGCATTTACCATTGACATTTCCGTCAGAGATTTCCAGACTCTCTGCGACTCGAGCTGGCTCAATGACAATGTCATCGACTTCTACTTAAACCTCGTTTCTGAGAGCCTTGAGGGAACCTTCTGTTGGACAACCCACTTTTTCTCGACCCTTAGGGATAAAGGTTACCAAGGCGTGGCCAGGTGGGCCAAGCGCAAGAAGGTCAATTTGGCTGAGAAGAAAAAAGTCATTGTGCCCATCAATATCATGAGCACTCACTGGGCCTTGGCTGTGGTAGACAATACTGCCCATACCATCTGCTACTATGATTCATTGTCTTCTGGCGGAAATAGAAAGACGGTCGAAATCTTACAAGACTACATGAACAAGGAAAGAGACCGGCTCCAAGCTCCCGCAATGGACTATGTACTCCATTCCAGCATGAAGACCCCTCAGCAACAGAATGGCTACGACTGCGGGGTGTTTACTTGCACTGCGGCGAGATATGTGGCTGGGGACCGCCCGTTGACATTTTCCCAGAAAGATATGAAGGTTATCCGACGTAGAATGGCCTACGAAATCTTGAAAAAGTCTTTGATAGATGAGGCAGCTAGCCTACCTCATCTCTAAATACCATTACCCGCGCCTGGAATTCGTTTCCCTGCCCTGTTGAGGGCTTTAACATAAGGCTCTAAAACCAGCTCTTCTTGACTGTGCCGAGAGCAGCGATTTCCTTGAGCTTAGCCTCATAGGACTGAACCTTTTGAGTAGAGGCAAGAATCTTGCTGCTCAAGTATTCGGTTCGCTCCTTCATGTTCCTGACGTCCCGGGAATCGGCGAGCTTGCACATTTGATCCTCGAGCTTGGCAATCTTGTTATTCTCCAAAGCCATCAACTCAGAGTAAAAGTTTGCTTCATACAACTTAAACACTGTTTGGTCATCCACCAAATCCTTGAATGCCGCTTTGAAGAGCGGCCTTCCGGTGGAAACGGCCTTGATGATACCTTTGTCTCTCTTCAAAGAAATAAGGTCGTTTTTCTCCAATACCCCCAATGTCTGCACGGTGTGGTAGTTGAGAGAAAACAAAGGCGACAGCACCAAGTGGTCGATGTCGATGTGGTCATCTCTGGCAAGAGATCTAATGAGTGCCCAGAGCTGAGCAGTGTTCCATGGCGTGTCGGACGAGCCTTGTTCAGTGTTGACATTGAGAAAGAATGTGGTGATCTGCTCGGATGCTTGGTGGATCATTTCATTCAAAGCGTCCTCCGGCCTCTCTCCCAGCTTCACGCGTCTGACAAAAGCTTGCAAATCCAGCATCCTGCCCCCAAGTGGCTCGAGGCACTTGTCAATTCGCGAGTGTCCACTGGTATCTTTCAATTGCTTGCTGACGTAATGCTTTGCACTAGCAGGTGTGGCATCATCCAAGGAGATGGTTTTGAACACCTGGTTTGGAAGTGCTGCGGTCAAGTGCAGCGAGCTTCCCGAATCCGCAGTGATGAAGATTACATGGGCCAGGTTGTTCTGGATCAATTGACCGGCCCAATCCGCTAGAACCTTGTAGATAAAATCATGAGGGCTATCCGACTTTCTGAGGAAGTTGTTTATCACAATCACTGGTTTGACTTGGGGATGCAGTTGCAAATAATCCTCTTCCTTGATGATCTTGGTGTCAGTGTTGTCGGTCAGGTCAGCATGTTTCATTTTCTGCTGGCGGTCGATCTCAGATTTGTATGCCGGGAAGTCATGGAGCGCCACATTTCTGATAGCCTCCAGCGCTAACAGCAACATATTTTTGTACTGAGTTTCTTTGGACTCGCTGAGACCCGACTTCTGGCCCGTCAACCCTTGTAAGCCTAGATCAACAAATTGAGACACGGTGTTTGTCCAGGTAAAGAGGGGAAAGTAACCCAATTGAGAGGCTCCTGTTTTCAAGAACTCGTTGTCGCTCCTGGCCTTCACCAAGCTGTTGCAGTCGATCTCCAAAAGATATTTCTTGAAGGATTCGTCAAGGTTTAACGCGTGCTCGGTGACGAACTCTTTTTCTCCAGATCCTTTGGGGCCCTTCACCACGATAAACGTGTTTGCATTCTCACAGACCCACAAGCGTAACTGGTTTGCCTTCTCGGATCGTTCGGACCAGTACATGTCCGAGTCTAACTCCTCAATATCGACCTCTTCTTTGTGGCCGCCGGTGAGATTCTCCAAAGAGTCACCGATGAAGTGCTTGCTGTCGCTAAGGCTGGACACAATCACCTTGTAAGGAATGGTCACTGCTTTGATGTACCACTTGTCCTTATGCGCGTCCCAACTGTAGTAGTGCTTGATCTGAAACTCAATGAACTGCCTTCTGATGGGCTCAAAGATGAGAACAGCAATGGTGGCCAAAAGCGCCAAAATTATCGGAATGGCAATTCGTTGGTGGTTTGCGATGATGCTTGTCACGGTATTCACCCGCTCAATGGGGATGTACTGGAGATGCAACGTGGTGCTGCCTTCGTCAAGAACCATGCCCGTGATACAGTTCTTGGCGCGAATACACGAGGCAGTGAATCTGAAAATAACGGTCGAGGTCGGGCTTGACAGCGACGCAGGAACGATATCTATTATGGTTCCATATCTTCTGAAAAGCACGTACAACTCCTCCTCGGTCAATGGGTTGCCCTCGAAAATGACCCGGAGTTTGCGGGAGGGGAACCGACTCAAGTCCTCGATCCAGGGAGTACCCTTTACAAGCGACGCGGTGACTTTGGGCCGGTAAAACGACCGCAACGAGAGTTCGTTTTGATTGCTTTCGATGTTGCTCTCAATGACCCCAAGAAGAGCCTGAGCACTGGACTCGGGCGGCACGGTGAACTTAACAAACACACCGCCATCTCGTTTCAAAGGCACCAACTCCTGGCTTTTGACCTGGTCCGGTAGCGGGTTCTTGTCGCTGTTGACCACGCCATTGATGAAATTCTGGACCTCCTTATCGGTTTGGGTGAAGTCGATGGAATGGGCCAAGAAGCCCCAGAACTTGCTGTAGCGCAACTTGGCTAGCCACCGGGGGTACACATTATCGAAGAAAACGAGGATTTCTCTTTGCTTGTGGTAATCCATAATACCGGTCAATTGGGCTGGCGTTTCCATCTCGGAGTCCTCTGCTTCATCCTTGAACTTCTTCAAGTCGGGCGAATAGTACCTAACGCCCGCGAGGTTGCGTAGGGGTGAAAGGAGCGCCTTTGAGCTATATCGAGGCCTGGTAGACCTCAAGGCACGGAGAGTGATCATTGGAAAGGTGCGGTGCTGGAGAAATCCACTAATTAACTTCTTTTATGGGAAGGTTTCGGTGGAGGTAGAGGGCTACGCGCGCGTTACATGCAACCGACAAGTCTCGCACACCACGTGCAAACGGTCATGTCTCACAGCAATACTCATCGCCGGGGCCCTGGGAGGGGCCTCAGAGACACGGGTGAAGCTGCACGTTTTGTGCTGGCACCCAGTAGAGCATGAACTTGTTCTAGGCTTCGCTTTGAATCACTATACCATTTGGAGCGGTATAACAATCTTCGAAGAGGCCAGTGGTCTTATGTCAACAGTTGCTTTCGCCGGCCTATGGCGCACTTGCAGGTCCATGTTTTCATGAAATAACAAATGAGCGAGAAGCCGGGAAATCCACAGAGACAAGAAAGATGGTACGACAAGGAGGGAAAGAAGAAAAGAGTAGAGGGATGAAAAATTGCGCGCCGAACATCGAAACTTGTCAATGCACCGCGTGCAGTGCGCATGTGATGTGACCTGTATGAGTGTTCATGGTGGAGAATTATGGTATTTGTAGCTGGACAAGAGACGCCTGCAAGCCCCTGAAGCCGAAACGGAGCCAAAGCGGAGCCCAAAAGGAGCCAAAAAGGAGCCAAAAAAGAGCCAAAAAAGAGCCAAAAAGGAGCCAAAAAGGAGCCAAAAAGTGATTATGAGCACTGGGCACTGTGAAAAATACCCAGAGGACCCGGGTGGGCATTATGACGGATGAAGTTGGAACAACTTTGCATGATCATCTTGTATCAATATTTTCCGCCTAGTGATTTGTGATCCAGTCAGAGCATGTGCACGTTCTGAGGCGTGCGATCTGCACCCAGGGCTCGTTTGCGTCTTGTGGCCTTTTTCGCCTTGTTTAGTCCACCACGGCAGCCGGAATATAGTTAGTATCCTTCAAAAAGTCTTGCGTGCGGAGCGGCCTCACGCTGGACGAGTCCACCTGATTGTTCATTTTCTTGCCTGACTTGTAATTGTCTCGGATGTACTCCTTCATGGACCTCAAGGCTGCTTCTCGGCATAGCTCTCGAAGATCAGAGCCGCTCATGCCTTCGGTGTGCAACACTATAGAATCCAAATCAAAGTCAGCATCTAGCGTGGCTTCGCTCAAGATCTTCTTCAAGATTGAGCGTCTCTGTCGCCGGTCCGGTTTACCTATGGCAAATCTCTTGGGTAATCTCCGCATGAACGCCAGGTCGATGTCGTTTTGGCGATTGGTGGCTCCCATGACCATGATCTGGCCATTGGACACAAGCCCGTCCCAAAGCGTCATGAATTCTGCCTTGAGCAACGAACTCACCTCGTGGTCAGTGGAAGACCGGTCGCGTAAAAACGAGTCAATCTCGTCGATGAAGATGATGCACGGCTGCAATTTGTTCGCCAACGAGAAGATGGCATCCACAATCTTATTCGATTCGCCGTACCACTTGTCCATGACCGTCAGCATTCTAATCAGCAAGAAGAAGGCTCCGCTTTCTTTGGCAATGGCCTTTGCCAACATGGTTTTGCCGCACCCCGGGGGGCCGTAGAAGAGCACTCCTTTTGGTGACTGAATAAGCGACAGGTGTGTAGCAAACAAGCCTGGCTCCGTCAAGGGCAAGATCACTGCCTCGTGGAGCTCGTCGATGATCTCATTCAATCCTCCTATATCGTCAAAAGACACCTTCAAATCTTCAGGAAGAACAAGGCTATTGAGAAGCGCCTTCTCATATTCGTTGAGCTGGAGTTTCCGTAATTCCAGATTGTTTTGCTGAATCTTCCTCAATACGTTGTGGCTGTTCTTCTTGCTGTCCTTGTTGCGGGAGGCGTCGTGATTCTCGTTCAATAAGTGGTTGAGCATGTAGTACATGGAGAGCCCGGCCCCCGTTAGAAAGAAGATGTCGCCCAAAAGCTTGAGGTCGAGTTTGAAGCCCCATAAATCTAGCTTGAATTTGCTCATTGCGTATATGAGGGCCTGTGGTGAAAAGGGCGACTTATCTTCGGTACGAGCACTGCGACGTGAGCCGCGGGTCGCGGTGGTGTACGGCTGTGCGGCCCAGCTCTAGAGCATCTCATCTCTCGCAGGCCCAACCGCCATGGCAAAACTGGACCGACATGAGATCCGCATCCCGGGAGCAGTCCTCGACCAGATCCGGACCAAGCAAGAAAGTGGAGACTATAGCAGGGACCGCCGGTTTGGCCAAAAGCGCAAATTCGACGGCAAGCGGGTCTCCAGGAAGGACAAGCGGAAAGAAGAAAGGCGCTTAAAGAAGCAGAAGCAGCAAAAATTCAGAACCAACGCCCATTCTGACAGGACCAGAGGTGAGCCACGATCCGACCACGAGGTTCGACGCATCGCCTCCAAGCATGACGTCGTTGAGTCGGACGCCTCGAGCCAAACCAGTGGTGGTGAGAGTGATCCCGAGGACGATCCTATGGCAGCTCTAAGGGCGCTCAAAGCACACAAGAGTGCTGAAACATCCACAAAGAAGCTGGCGGTGGGATCCGCAGACCCAGGGTTCCGTGTTGTTCGGGAAGACGACTTGGACGACGAGCTCAGTGAAGGCGACTTAGATGATGTGCTCAGTGAAGGCGACTTAGACGATGAGCTCAGTGAAGGTGATATGAATGGACCGGAACTTTCTGCGGAAGAATCTGGCGACGAAGCGGGCTTTGATGGTTTTGCATCGTCTGGTGAAGATGACTTTGAGTCTTTTGATGAACAAGGCTCGGAAAACCCGCTAGGTGCTCTCAAGAAATTAAAGAAAGCAGGCCGAAGTCGGGGGCAGGAAACTGACCAAAGTGATGACGAGATGCTTCCCGAAATACCCTCTGACTTCGAGGATCTCAGTGATGCAGAAGATTCTGGGAGCGATCTCGACCAAGAGGAAATTGATGTGCCGGAAGAATACGAACAGTCCAAAGACCCATTAGCCCAGCTCAAAGCTTTGAAAGAGTCTAAAAAGACTAAGACTGGACCAAACGGGCGCCCAAAGACAGATCAGCCTGTGGAGGCCAATTTCGTGGATCCATTGGACAACGACTTGGAGTACTATGCCAAGAAGCTAGGGCTCAAAAATGGCAAGAAGTCGAAGCTCACCAAACTCAACGAAGACGACGTGGTGGGAGGTCTTTTGGACGGGCTAGATTTCGACGAGTCTGCTTCCGAGCAGTCCGCCTCTAGTGATTCCGAATCTGAAGATGAGCTGGGGAGTGGTGAGGAGCGTGGCCCAAAAGAAAACCCATTTGTCGCTCCTGGTACGGACGTTGACGCCGATTCTAGCGGCGAGGGTGCGAGCGATTCCAAGTACATTCCACCTGCACTTCGCCGAAAAATGGCGATGGAAAAGGGCAGCGGTTCGGAGGCCGATATGGCTCTTCGAAGGTCGATCAAGGGACCCATCAATAGGCTCTCGGAGTCCAACATCGGTGCAATCGTGAACGAAATCAACGGGCTCTTTCTCAACCACCCCAGGCAAGCCGTCAACGAAAGTTTCACTTCGATTGTGCTAGAAAGTGTCATCCAGCAGAGCAGATTACTCGACACTTTTGTTTACTTACACGCGGCATGCGTGGTGGCCACCTACAGGCTTCAAGGTGTGGACTTTGGAGCATTCTTTATCCAGACACTTATTGAGAAGCTCGAGGAGGCCAAAGACGCAGAGGGAAAGGCTAAGGAAGCCCTCAACCTAACGTCTCTTCTATCCTCGGTTTATGCGCTCCAGTTGGTATCATCGACGCTTCTCTACGACTTGATCCGAGATCTCATCGAGAACCTCACCGAGGCCAATGCCGAAATCTTGCTCAAGATCATCAGAAACTGTGGCAATCAAATGAGGTCTGACGACCCCGGGTCGCTTAAAGAAATCATCTTGCAAGTGACGAAGAAGTTTTCTTCGCTCGCGTCCACCAGCACCAGAATGCAGTTTTTGGTGGAGACGATTTCCTCTTTGAAAAACAATAAGATGGCCTCGGCCCAAGCGGACAGTCGTGAATTGATGGTGCGGCTCAAGAAGTTTTTGGGCAACTTCGTGTCTTCCAAAATGGCTGACCCATTACAAGTTTCTTTGGACGACATTCGCCATGTCGATACACGAGGCAAATGGTGGCTTGTTGGATCAGCATGGAAAGGTAAACAAGCGGAGCCGGAAGTCTTGGCTAACGTGGAGGCTATGAATGATATCCTCGATGCTGCGGAGCCCAACTGGTTGGAATTAGCCAAGCTCCAGAGAATGAACACCGATATCAGAAGGGCCATTTTCATCTCCATCATGTCCGCGAACGATTACGTTGATGCAGTGACTAAGCTTGACAAGCTTGCGTTGAAAAAGTCCCAGGAGAGGGAAATCCCGCGGATCGTGGTGCACTGTGCCGTGGTGGAGCCAGCTTATAATCCCTACTACGGCATCTTGGCCCTGAAATTGTGCGAGTCTCACTCCTACAGGAAGACGTTTCAGTTCATGCTTTGGGACTTGGTAAAGAGCTTCGATGGCGCAGATGGAGATGACGATGAAGACGACTTTGCGGGTTTCGACAAGAATTCGGACGACGATGACGATGACAAGCTCAAGAAAATCCTTAATTTGGGAAGGCTTTTCGGAAACCTCGTTGGCGAGGGCTCCTTAGCTCTACATGTTCTTCGCACGGTGAACTTTCTTACTGCATCGTCTGAACTCAAGATGTTCATGGAGGTATTGATGGTGACCTTTTTTGACCACATTGGCAAGAAGTCCCAAGTCAATGCCATCGGAGTGGGTCTCTCGGAAAGGAAAAGCATGTCTGAGCAGAAGTTCGATGACCGTACGTTGATTGAGAGGATCCTCAAGGCTAAAGAGGAGCCAGCCATGTTGAGGGGAATCTGTCACTTTATCAGCAAAAGCGTAATCCGCAGCGACTTTATCACGGGCAGAAAGCAACGCAAGCGTGTGGAATGGGGTGTTCGATCCATGTGCGATATCACCGATGAAATAGTCAAGGAGGCTGGCCAAGTTTAATATTGCTGCATGTATGGCTGTATGTATGGCTGTATGTATGACTATATGTATGGCTGTATGTATGGCTGTACAGTATATAGTATGGATGTAGTATGGATGTATGTGGTATCGATATATGTATAAATGTATTCCCAGTGGCCTGTAATATCACTCCTCCAACACCAAAACAGCCACGGACTCCACGTGTTTGGTTTGGGGATAGAAATCGAATCCCGTCACCGCTTGGAGCTTGTAGTGCACGCCTCTGTCCTCGCAGTGCTTGCGGAGAAACGCCAAGTCCCGTGCTTGGGTAAAAACATTGCAGCTCACGTACACAATGGCTTGGGGCTTGAAGGCAGCCAACTGCTTGAGAAAAGTCTCCGTAGAACCCTTCCGCGACGGGTTCATCAATACGACACTCTCGGCGCCCGTGACCCGGGACTGCAAGAAACACCCGTTCGTGAAGATACTCTCGGAGTCGCCACTGATGAACTCGATGCGCGAGGGGTTTTTGATGCCGTTTATGGCAGCATTGTGCTTGGCGTATTCGATGGACCTCTTGGATATCTCTATGCCGTAGACTTTCCCATCCTCGGGTAGGTCGTTGCAGAGCGAAATGCCCAAGAAGCCGCACCCGCAGTAGGCGTCGATGATGTACTTGTGGCACGGAGCGAAGCGGGCTAGCAGGGAGCCGATGAAGTCTAGGAAGCTCGGAAGAATGGAGCGATTGTTCTGGAAGAACTCGTTGGCTTCGAACTGAAACACTCGGTCGCCCACCTTCTCGGTCACCACGTTTTGGCGGTGGGTCAAGCACACGTTGTGAAACTCGCCCGTGGCGTGGTTGATGCGGATCAGGTCGCGGAGGAGGAAGTCAGCAGGCACTCGTTTCGGCGATCCCGTTTGGAGTTTCAGCACGAGTTGTTCGTGGAATGCGGCCTTGACCTGCGGGAGCTTCTCGTTGATGGTGCCCACTGCAATGGGACACCGGTGCACGTCCACCACCGACGAGCCCACGGAAACACTCTCAAAGCCAATTGGCAACGGGAGATCCGCTAGCTGAGTGCTTTTGAATACTCGCGTGTGGGGGGTAAGTTTGGTCCGGTACGAGTACTGCATGGGCGACCCCACCACCACGCCAAAGTTGGCCACGGCACCCGGGTCGAAGTCCGGGTAGAAAAACCGGAAGGCTCGTTTGATGAAGGTTTGTTTCATGTCAAGCTGCTTTTCGTAGGGCAACATTTGAAGCTGGCATCCGCTGCACTCGCCAAAGTGCTCACACAAGATGAGGCTATCGTTGCGCCCGCTGTGCCTTTTGGACTGGCCACAGACGCTGACCAACTGGCCTTCCGCGTAGTACTCGTAGTGCCTTTGTAGAGACACTGTCACCTCGTCGCCGGCAACGGTCTTGGGGATCTTGACCACGGTCATCACCGAGTCATCTGCGCATGTGGGATCATAGGCACCGCGCCGCACCAACGCCAAGCCGTCACCTTCGGAGCTTGCACACAATACCCTGACTCGGTCGACCTGGCGGAGCTCTCTGGTACGCGCAAAGAGAAACCGGTGGATGGTTTCCTGGTGGACCCTGACGCGGTCCATGGTGAGCCCTCTGGAGTCTATTAGTGCCTGGATGTCCCGCATGAGAACGCGATCACGTGCCGTGCCATCGGTGGATCCCCGTTTGGTTTTCTGTTTCAAGATGCTTTGCAAGTTGGTGGAGCTCCGCCGAAGAAATGCCTTGTGTGGGGGGCGTGCCAGTATCCTGGCGAACATGCTGCGATGGGACGGTGAGTGCGATGAGCGATGGTCGCGCGGTGATTTAGCATGAGCATCGCGGTGATACCGCGCCGACCATATTTCGATGGGGATTGACCATATTTCGATGGGGATTGGTGTTAAGACTCTCAGCTGCCGAGAAGATTGCATCTAGTCTCAGAAAGAGCTTTTGTTTCACTCAGTCCATGGCCTGAAATCTCCGCTACTATCTGGAGACTGGTTCCTCGTGGACGTCCGAAATTGGATTTTGATGACCAGTATCCAGCTCTTGGTGACCGGATTCCACCTGGTGATGATGTTCCCCCGAAACAAACTCGTCGTCCCCAGAAGCCAATCCAGGGTCCCCAGAAATTGGCACTTCCTTGGGCTGTCCGCTGTATTGCCTCAAGTCAAGCGATACTGTTTTGGTGCATTTTTCCCGCTGCTCTCTGTAGATTCCGATCAAAGCATCCGAGTTCTCGAATAAAGAACTTTTCAAAGATATCACGATGAATTGAAAGCCCGGGCCCGCATGGTTCTTAATGTAGTTGGATATGCGAGCCACGTTGGAATTGTCGAGGGCTGCATCGATTTCGTCCAAGACAAAAAACGGCGATGGCATGTACGTGTGAATAGCAAAGAGAAGTGCCAAGGCCGCCATGGTCTTCTCTCCCCCTGACAAGAGCTCCATGTCTCGAAACCGTTTCATGGGCGGCATGGCGTGGTATCGGATACCGGCGCCATATGGCTCATCCTCATCCTCCAACGTAAGGTATGCAGAGCCTCCGAGCGGGGCTGCCTCTGATTTGGTCAATTCCTTGTAGATACCGTCGATCTTATCGGAAATATGAGCGAACGCCTTCATGAACGCTTCGCTGCGCAACTGCTTCAATTCATTAAACCGGTTTAAAGCGCGCTTCTCATCCTGCCTGGCTTTGTTGAACTCTCGGTCAAAGTCTTTGATGCGCTGGTCCACCTCTCGTAACCGTTCCAATGCTTTAGAGTTAGGCGCAAGCATTTCAAGCTCCTTTTGAACATTCTCAATTGCAACACTGAGCTCAGCCTCGGTCTTCAATGAGTAGCGCTCTTGCAACTTACCATCCAAAAGAGTGTAATCCACTTGTAACTGATATGCGATCAGCGAGACATCATGCGTTTCCACTTCAAGGGACACAGATTCCAAGAACCCGTCTTCGAGCGGTAACTCGATGCTCTCGAGTTTGCAGTTCTTGAATATGTTCAAGCGCTCGGAATCGATCTTTTGCATGTGCTCCTCCGAGCTTGAGTGTTCCTCAGCAAGCACTTTGACTTCTGCCTCCATCTCTTTTTTGGATTCTTCCTTCACTTTGGCCTCTTGAAGCGCTTCGTCAAGATCCTTCTCACATCTCGAAAGGGTCTCCGCCACCAATTTCACTTTATTCTGCTCTGTTTGTAAGGCATTCGAGATGGACTCGAAAGTCTCATCCACCGTGGATAATTGGCGTCCGAGTTCCTCTTTTGTCAGCTCTAACTTGTCAATTCTGTACCTGGTTTCCTTTATGGTTTCTTCCTGAAAAGCCAATTTGTTAACATTCGATTGGATGTCTCTCTGTAATTGGGCTCTTTGTCTTGAACGTGATCTCATGGCTGGTCCATGCAAGCATTCGAACTCGTCAATGGTCCGCAAACCATACTGCTCGCAAAAGTCGGTATAAACTTGGTTTTGAAGACTTTTGATTTGCAGCTGCAAGCCAGCGATTTTTTCGTCCACTGCAACGAGGGCCTCTTTTTTCAGGATTAAATCAGCGTCTAAACTGGTTACCACATCCAGCTGATGACTGATTTCCATTTTCTTCTCGCGTGCCTGCCTCTGCAAATTCTCGATCTTGCTCCTCACTTGGGGGATCTCGTCGTCTATCAGCGCCATCTCCTCAATAAGATTGCTGAGGTCGATGTTTTTCGGCTTCTCGTTCTGGAGTTTCACTAAACGCTGAGTCAACTCCTCTTTCTCTTTTCGCAATTCTGAAAGCTCCTGCTTGCTCCACGTCAATGCCTTAGAGTCAGTTTGACCACTCGTCATGAGGCCAGATTTGTGGATAATGGATCCATTGAGGGCAACGAATTTACAGCCCAGGACATTTGCCAGGCCCCACTTTAATTCTCTTGCAATGTCGATGTTGTCCACAATGATGGTTCCGCCCAAGGCAAATCGCACTGCCCGCTCGATAGACTGGTCCTCGAACTTTGCTAAATCCAAAGCAGGCCATGCATTGTCACTCAAAGACCTAAGATAGTTCAAATTGTGTTGTTCGATAACCACCGAATCCAACGGGATAAAGATGGCAGTTCCCGAACGTCGCTCTTTTAAGATTTCAATGCATTTGTGTGCCACGGCCAGGCTCTCCACGACGATTGCATTCTGATAACGACCGAGGGAAGTTTGAAGAGCAGAATCATACTTGCGCTGCGAGGAACGAACGAGTTCTCCCAACAAACCCTTTATTGCGCCGTCTTTGATTGAGTTCCTTAACATCAACACGTTATCACGCATGTGTTTTTGAGACTGAGTCTCTTTTTGCAAGGACGAAACCTCGTCGAGCCTTTCATGAATAGTTCTGAGTTTTGTGGTGGCTTCGAGCTCAGCATAATGGTTTTCCTCTGTCCGCTTGATAAGCTCATCCTTGGCGGATTTCTTCATGGCCCTTTGACTCAATAAGTCATTGAGTATTACTTCAAGATCGCTAATTTTGGAATCATAAGTCCAGCGAACGGTGGACTCCAAGTCCAAAATGCGGTCCCGCGCGTCTTGCTTGCGGGTCTCTATGCTCCTGACAGAGGAAACAAGCGTGTTTTTGTCATTCTCGACAATAGACATTGCCTCCTCCAAGCTCGAGCCAGAACTGGCCAAAAAGCGATTTCGCAAGTCCTCATATTGCTTCATACCCTCTGGCGGAACGTTAATGCGGCTCGTGAGAGCCTCCATCTCCGCATCGAAGAGCTCCAAAGCTTGGTTGGCGTCCACTAGAGAATCAGTCAGCTGGCGAGCTAAATTCTCTTGGTTTGCGAGGTCGACCCTCAAGTTTTCGAGCTTAGAGGTGGTTTGACGAATCCTGCTCTCGAGCAGCTTTTTGTTGGAAGCCACGGGCACCAATGCCCTTCTTTTCGAATCCGCGGCGGATTTCAAGTCGAACACCTCAGCATCCAAGCGTTTCCGGTCGAGGCTAAGCCTCAGGGAATCTGCAAGGATACCCTGAAGGGCTGCGTCCTCGGAGGCAAGCCTTTCGCGGGCCGCGGCTAGCTTCTCCGAGATGGTGGTGGTGTTTTGCAAAGCCAGAAAGTGGCGCTTCTGATTGTGGAAAAGTTTGTAGAGGTAGTAGATCTTGACATATCTGTTCTTCTCATTCAACTTTACCTCGAAGAGGTCTCGCTCTCTCATTTGTTCCTTGTACTGCTTGGAGTCAGAGGTTAGGGTTCTCTTCCTGGAGAACACCTCTGCGGCAACGTCGCGGGCGCGTTCCAGCTCCTCCCTAAGCAGCTCATACTCATCCAAATATTCGAGAGACCCGCTGATAGCCTCCACCAAGCGGGACATTTCCTTGGGCGACTGCGCCGCCACGTTCTCGATATCGCCCTGGAACACCAAGAAATTGCGCGCCTTGACGAGGATATTTTCGTTTTTTAACGCCAACGAGTACTGCAACGCGGTCACGTTAGTTCCGTTGATCTTGTACTCGGACCCGCCTGTCTGCTTTATGGTGCGCATAAATTGCACCAATTCGCCGGAGTCCTTTTCGTAAAGAGCACACACGTGGGCCGAAGTGGGCGCTTCAGACGCCAGTTCCAAGGACCCACGGTAAATAAGGTCATTGAGAGTGTGGGAGCGGAGCTGGGCGGATTGCACGCCCAAAACAAACGAGATGGCGTCCATCATATTGGACTTGCCTGCGCCGTTGGGGCCAATGATGGAGGTGAATGGCGCATTGCCGAGGCCGATTTTGGCTGTGCCTTTGTAAGATTTGAAGTTGTGGAGCTCTAGACCCACGAGGCGTCCCATGCTGGTCTTGTTGGAAGTGGAGCGGCGCGTGCGAAACGACGCGCGTCTCAGTAGCCATTGAAAACGGACGGCGACTGTTTGGTTGTGCGCGCTCGCCTGAGCCTTGGGCATTTCGTCCCGTGGACGAGAAGCTTGAGACGTCACCTTGACAGAATCCAATCAAAGTTTGCAAACATGGTGCATAGCGCAGAGAATCTGGGACGGGCGCGGATGAAAGTTGGTGTCGTATCAAGTCCAGAAACTGGTGGGTTCAACAGGAGAATATCTCGACAGGTTTAGATTTCAACAGATTTAACAGATTTCAACAAATATTTTAAATAGAACAGCAACTCAACCGACAATTACAGTGTGGCTGTATACAGGGACGTAATACCCACGTTCCGCTTGTGGGTGTTGATTCGTACTGCATACCCTGAAATGTAGTGCACATGTGACTATCCTCCAGTAAAATTACAGAATATTAAACAATGATAGTTGGCGTGAAGCATTTCCGCTTTGGTTCCGACTACGATGTGCAGAAGTGTAGCGTGAATCTCCAGTCTTGCTGGTTAGCTGAATTTGCCAATGTATTAGACCTGTGGTATTCGGATCCTCTCGTTGTAGTGACAGTTTAGTGCGAAATAGCGTGCTCCAAATCGTCGTGGGACACACTTGACTACTGCGTGAACAGGACAGATAGAGAGATGGTCAGAAGGAAAACTACAAATCAGGCCCGGGAATCTGGGCTGTTTTCTTAAAGGGCTTGGTGCTCAAAAATCATTAGTCATTCCGAACCCTCACAGAATGGGCAGTCCATAGCCAGCGCCGCCCTAAAGGCTTTTGAACGGTAGTCGTGCACATGAACATGCCCTCCGCCGTCAAACGTGACGGTTGCCGGATGCGGTGGTATGACCGCCTTTCTAGGTTCATGGTGAAGCTGCGTCTGATTGCACTAGTATGGAAATTTGCACCCATGCCACTGCTAATGCGCGCATGAAATAGTTGTGATCAAGAATAGGCTTCTTTACTCCGTGAGTTCAATTTGGAGTCAGTTTAGTGCTATGCTTTATTTTGGAGTCATTTTGGAGTCATTTTGGAGTCATTTTGGAGTCATTTGGCCAATCATAGATCAACAAATCAATCTTTTTATGTTTATGCTATAAGGGATTTAACACCATAATAAACACCATATTCACTCAGGGTTCGTTGGTTCAATTTTGCTTGATTCTTGGTTTGCGTCTTGTACCAACGAGGGCTACTCATGCAAGAAGACCTTTTAGACAGATAGCTCAGAGTCTACCATCTATTTCCTAAAAGGGTTCTGCTACCCACAAATTTCCAAAATTCCAAGTCAGATCTTTGTGGTAGAGCCTGTTTTTGTTTGCACTGCTAGTCTCATATATATCTAAGAAACCTGTTCTATTTGCATATGCGTGTATATCATTATGATTATCTACTCACGGATGAGCTGTAATACTCACAAAAATCACAAAAATCTAAGAAACTTACAATGGCTCACAATAAAGTCTCACTATAAGATCCTCAAAGACTATGGCCATGAAAGCTTTTTGAAATCGCTAGGCTTTTCACATAGTTTCAGGCCAATTCATGGCAAATCAGAATACACAATATGGCTTCTTTATGAAGGCTGTTTCTTAATATTGGTACATATTAAATTGGCGAAAGGCCAGCGGAACGGGAGTAGAAGTACCACTTTGATCTAATCACGCTGGGACTCGTACCCAAAATACCCGTCGTAAAATCAAAAAGAATCAAGAGAAGGGCGATATTGGATGTATCGAAGGTGTCTTCATGAAGTAAAACTGCGTAGACTGTGTCAGGTACCTAAACCTGCAGGCACACGAACCCTAGCCAATCTCTTCGGATGTGCCCATCCGTTGTCAGCGCCCGCCCGGCTTGAACATACCTGCTGCTAACCACCAGAAGTTTACCACGCAATGACCCACTTGTTCCTTGCTGCACCCAAAGCGAAGCTCTTCAGCCCCAAGCATCTCAAAGCGGCATCTCAAAGCGTTACTTGCCCGTCGCTGGAGATGTACGGGCAAATCTCCACTTGGCCCTTGGGATTATCCTCGAGTGGATGGCAACCACACAAAGCACAGGGACCCTTACGCTGCCGGAGAGCTAAACAGTGAATTCGGCTCGTAGCATATTCATCATAAGCTTTATATCTCCTGCAGTAGACCAGTCGATCTTTTTCACACATCCAAACTCAAGCCCACACTCTCTTCACCATGCTGAGCCCCAGCTTCGCCGGGCATCCCAAGACACGTGGGCCGTCAAGAACCAGACGAATCATTTAAAACCTTTCGAGAGGTCCGATCCACCACTCTCTATCTGGCGCACAACCACCGCCTACCATGTGCGATCAGAAGCGCATTTTCTGAAAACTCTTCTTCAGAGGCTATGGACACATCACAGGGACCAGATATCGCCAGTATTACCTCATGAAATTCATATGTATTCCCAGAATCATAGAATTCTCAGATATTTCGCTGTTGAGTCGCGTATGTCAGCACACTATAGCTAACGAGCTATATGTCGCCTGGCCTTTGGTGGTATATTAGTGGAGCGTCGGTCAAGAACTGAATGAGGATATTAGATTAGCCTAAACCACTCACAAGAAAACATAAGCTAGGAATGCAATATCGCCGAACGATACCAAAGAATCCAGTCCCCATGTTTTAGGTTGGTGGTTGGTGGCTGGTTTGATGCGATTCTCGTTGAGTTATAATGCACACGAGAAAACCATAGATTTCGTACCAGCACAAAACGATCTAAGATAAAAGGCCAGAACAAATCATAGATGGTGTGTTCCATTAATTTCCTTTTAATGTCCCGATTTATCGCCGCTAAATGGAAGCTCTGCATTGGTTCGTTAATACACCACTTTTTGGTGTTGGTGAGGAGCCGGAACATTTACCCCTTCATACTCCAGAAAGGATACAGTTTTTCTTGGATATTAGATAGCATCCAGCAGTTGGTCTCTTCAATAGTGATAATCGTAGCTCTGATACTGAACGAGGCGAAAACCTTCACATTAGGTCGCTTCAGCTCATCACATCATCAATTGTGCTTGAACGGCGTGGGGTAAAGAGACAGAAATTCAGCGCTTTTTTTGGAAGGCCTCGCGTACGCGGGCCGCTGGAACGAGATTGGCTTACGAAGCCCGCTGGGGGCCATTATGGCCGGGTGCTTGCCCACCTTGTTTGAGATGAAAGGTGTCGCCATTGTGTTCGCCTGGGTGTGAAAGTTTCGGACCAGCTTATCGGAATGTGACACGTCACCACTGCCAAGAGGAATTCGGTAGTGTGGCATCTTGAGTGTGCTCGCTGAGCTCTCTGAAGCTGGAGGGGTCGAAAGCACGTGCAGCCGCTGCTCAAACTCTGGCTTGGCTGGAGATGCCCCTTCGGGTGAATCTGCGGTCTTGAGCTTCTTCGCCCCTTCTGAAGCTTCGTCACTCGATCGCTTCGTCGCGTCTGCTGAGTGACGCGTTTCAAACTCAGCGCCCGCAATGCCCAGCTCCATCATCGCAGAGTACTTCTGACTCAAATCTTTGTTGCTTTCGGCGGTATTGGCCTTCGCGAGAAATGGTATTTTCATGTAGTCACCTGACCGGATGCTAGCATCCAACACGGAATTGACTGCCAGAGTCAATACGCTCATGATTTGCTTCATTTCCCTCACACCGGCGTCGTTAGAGGACCGAGACAATTTCGCAGCCACCACTGCACATGCTGCCATCGCCGCAGCATCGGGCATCACTTCGGACCCACTTTCGCCCACCAAAAGCATATACTTTCCAAGTACTTCTGGGAGCTTGTTATTGAAGAAAAAAATTGCCTTACCTTTGGCATCCATATCTTGCCCGTTTTCGCTATTGTCCCTCTGCTTCCGGGCGAACCGCTTCTCTCGCCTCTTGGAAAATTCTTTCTCCATCCAGAGCGTCTTCTCCAGAGAGTTGCCTTCGCCAAACATGGTGGCCGCCCGCCGAAGCACTCGTGCCCGCAAATCATTGTCCTTGTTTCTTTCAGCATTCTCTTCTCTCCACTTCTTCTTGCGCTCTCTGTTCTCATTCCGAACTCTTTCCTTATACTCCGGGGAATCGACATCTAGCTTCACCACATTGATGGCCGTCTGGAGCTTTGTGCTGTTGTAATTTGAAATGGCCGTATGTGCACAATCATACAACTCCTTTATGCAAACGGTATCAGGAGTTTGCCCCTCTGATTCGCTTTCAGCATCAGATTTGACCTGTGGCTGAATGTACTCAATTAAATTGGTTAGTAGAGTTTGAGCTCGCTGCGAATTCTCAATTGAACCCAGCAAAAACCGCTTTCCTTCCTTTAGGTCTTCCACACAAGTCTTCTCAGTCTCAGGAAGTTTTTTGAGCTCTTGAACTATTTCCTGAACACGTTTTGTCGCATTAATGGATGTCTTGGTGACCAAAAGAGAATTTGTCATCTGTCTAATCACCAGCATAAGATTTTGAGACTGTGCCCCCGATTGAATGTGGTGTGAAAGCGAAGAGAGAATATTTGACAATTGCGGGTTCATTTGTACCGAGGCGACCGGCTCGGGGTTCATTGAGCCCTCGAGCGACAGGATAGCAGAATAGTCTCTTTTGACTGAACCTTCCATGGAAGCACGATGCAACGCGAGCGTTTGAGCGATTGAAAGGGGTTTGGAGTTGGGATTTTCTTGGAGCTCATCTGGCCCCTTGACGTCATCACGAGCGGGTGACTCCTTAACGGAGACGGCTGTTGCTGCAGGAGCAGACGGAGAGTTTTTATTTTCACGGCCAGTATCCAGGGAGGCGGGCTTTGGCACTGCGATCAGGGGTTCATCCATGTCAAGCGACGTGACGAGCTCATGTGGGTTCAGCATAGCCATGTTGAATGCATTTTGTAAAATTTCGTTCATGCGTAGCTTTTCCAAGTCCGGGTCGCTTTCAGCTGACGCCAGCTCTGTTTTGGAAGCACCCCGAGACGTTGCAATGTTGACAGCACTTGCAACGGCCGATTTGATGGAAAGGTCTAGATGTTGAGTATCTTCTTTATTGGCAACCGTCTGAAAATGAGCCAACACAGTATCGTCCAAGATGGGAATATTCCTCAGAATCAGAGCAGCAGGCTCCGGGTCGTGGACTTTTAGAGATACTTCGTCCACCAACTCGTCTATGAGGCTCTGGCGCCGGTTCCGTGGGCCTTCGGGTTTGAAGTTGGAACAGTTAATACGCTCAACGACATCATGTACTATACCAGCAAGATTTAAGCCCGCAAGGTCTTTAGAAACTTCAGGTGCAGGATTGAAGGCTTCAGGTGTAATATTGGAATCTTCAGACTGCTGATTGGATGCTTCAGATGCATGATAGGAAGGTTCAGATGCATGATTGGAAGGTTCAGATTGAAGATTAGATGTTTCAGATTGATGGATGGGTGTTTTGGATTGATGGTTGGATGTTTCAGACTGACGGGTGGACTCTTCAGAGAGTGGACCTCTCGGCATCTCATTACTCGTCTCATGAGAAGCGTGTAAAGACTCGGAGATGACCCGGCGTAGCATGTCTTCAGAGGAGACGGAGCTCAGGCGCACGGGATGCTTGGGTTCAGGCAAATCCTCGGTTTCTGCCTGGGGATTGGTGTTGGTGAGGTTTTGAAAGACTTCTCCGATAGCATTCTCGAGGGTTTGATCATGAGAGTCTTTTTCCGAACGAGAAGGAACTTGGTAGCGGCTAAAGCCCTTATCGCTGGCTGCTGACTCATTGGAAAGACTCTTGAATGCGTCGCCAATGGCAGCTTCAAGGTCAGAGGCGGCGTCGTCATTGTGGAGCTGTTGTTTGACCTTGTCCATATGCATGCCCACTTTGTAAAGCTCCGCATTCACCGCCTTCTTTAGCTCCTCGCTGGGTTCGTTCTTTATGCTTCCGTCAACCACACTCGGCAGCGTGCCTTCAGTCACGCCCCGCAGCTTGTTTTCAGCTTCACTCTTCATCTCAGCCTCTCTATTTATCTCGTCATCAAGCACATCTTTTGGCTCTGCATTCACATTGGCGCCTGTTTGAGCGTACATAGAGTTGGGAACTTTCTGGGCAAAGTCACCTGAATGCTGGAGGTTATCGATGACCTCGGTATTCGGCGTCTTACTCTCAGTCGGCGGGAGCATGGCTTCCACATGGTCAGCACCACGGCGCCAAAACTCGTGAGAGGATAGGTCATGGCGGGAAGAGGGGGCAAATGAATTGCCGGAAATGGCCTCAGGGCCAGATTCAGGCCTGGGGGCGTGAGTATCAGGGCAAGATGCTTGATTGTGTGGCTGCACGGGAGTCTGATGGGGTACGGTTAGCATTTGCCATTGCTTGAAGGCATCGCCAATGGCAGTTTCCAAATCTAGGTCCTGGTCATTTTGCAGGGCGACCTGGTCATTTTGCAGGGCGACCTGGTCATTTTGCAGGGCGACCTGGTCATTTTGCAGGGCGACCTGGTCATTTTGCAGGGCGACCTGGTCATTTTGTAGGGCGACCTGTTCGCTTTGTAGGGGGACCTGTTCATGCAGAGGGACCTGGTCATGCAGAGGGACCTGGTCATTGTCCACAAGAGCTTTGTCAGGCGCTGGAGGCAGCTGGGAATTTTCTTGCTTGATGGGATGTAGCTCTGCAGCGTACTCATCCATGGTGGATGTGGTGTGAAATATGGGGTAGATAAGCGGTCACAAGGTTGCTGTGACTGTTTTTTTCACGCCTGCTCGTGATGATGTGGATTTCGCGCCGCGCTCAGAACCCCACACAGCGGAAGCGCATGCGTGTTAGCGGCATGGCCGAGAGGGGCCTGGGCTACGCTGGAGAAGGTGGAGTGGTTTCAAGAAGTGCCTCGTGCTCTGCGCTGACCGGTCATGTGGTTCCGATCATGTGGTTTAGGACGCTCCATAGCTCAGGGCTGTGGTTTTTGGTGTGGAGCTTCGGTGGTGCACCTGATGCCGTGTAGACGAAAGCTGAATAATTAGAAGATTCTCATCACGGGGCGTAATAGTCTGCACCACGCCTATTGCGTCCTGTCCCATTACGCCTACTGTCTTCTCAGTCATTCTACAGTAATTGTACAGTAAATCTACAGTAATTGTACAGTAAATCTACAGTCCTTTTCATTGTACAGTAAGTCTACAGTCAATCTACAAATATACTGCATTTGTTGTACAGTTTTTGTACAAAATTCCTCAAATATTCTGCAGTTGGTGTCTACTCTGTCTAATTTGTCTACTAGTCCTCCTACCTTGCACTACACGACGTGTCACCGAGGATGGCAAAGTAAATTATCCTCCCACGGCAATTAGCACCCACTGCAATTAGCACCCACCAATTAGACCCATGCTTACCGGTAGCATGCCTCTAGCCCAGCTTGCATCATGCCGGTTCACTGGCAGTGTCCAGTCAGCTTCCGCAGTCGGGGCCTTGGTGGGCTCTGGTGCTTGCGCGCCCCATACCGTCTCACTTCCTACACCATCACGTCCATTCTCTGTCCAACAAACACAGCCCCATCTTCAATACACATCATGAAGATAACTTTTAGAGATTTGAAGAAACAAACCGTGGAGGTAGACGTCGAGCCCTCCGATACCGTACGTACCGCTTTGTTGCACGTGTGCATCCATTTGCCATCCTCACTGGAGCACACACCCCTTGCCAGCTCATGACTAACCGCAGGTTCTCTCAACCAAGGAAAAAGTGGCCGTCTCCAAAGATGTGGACGCATCGCAGTTGAAGTTCGTCTACTCGGGAAAAGTGCTCCAGGACGAAAAACAGTTACAAGACTTCAAAATCAAAGACGGCGACTCGGTGATCACCATGATATCCCTGAAAAAGGCTGCTCCTGCTGCCGTGAAGCCTGAAGTGAAGCCTGCCGTGAAGCCTGCCGCCGAAGTACCTTCTACTGCGCAGGCAGAAGGACAGACCCCACAAGAGCCCTCGGCGCAGTCTGCCCCCACCGCCACTGAACCTACAGCCACCCCGAATGCCTCGGACTTCTCGCTGGGCCTGGAGCGGGAAGCTGCTATCCAGAACATGTTGGAAATGGGTTATGAAAGACCGGAGATTGAGCGTGCTTTACGGGCAGCTTTTAACAACCCCCACAGGGCCGTGGAATACTTGCTTACTGGAGTCCCCGAGACCTTAGCGCAACCGCCAGCGCCTGTGGCATCGACTGATGAACATGCTGGGGCCGGAACTGTGGCTGCAGCTTCCGCGGAAGCTGAACCCAACCACGACAACATGTTTGATGCCGCCGCCGCCCACGGAGACCAAGCCGCCGCCCACGGAGATCCCGCCATGAGCGAGGAGAACCAGCTCGCGTTGCTTCGCGAAGCCATCCGAAGCAACCCTGAGTTGATTCAGTCGTTGCTTGAGCGCATAGCTGCTGCAGACCCTCAGACCGCCACCTTAATTGAACAAGACCCCGAGGGCTTTGTTCAGAGATTTTTAGAGAGTGATCTCGACTTGGAAGGAGAAGACGCTGAAGCTGCTGAAGCTGCCGACGGCCAGGAAGTGGTGCAATTGCAATTGACTGAACACGACCAGAGTGCCATTGCGCGTTTATGTGAGTTGGGCTTCGAGCGTAATTTGGTCATCCAGGTGTACATGGCTTGCGATAAGAACGAAGAGATTGCTGCGGACATCTTGTTCCGGGATACATAGGTGCTCTTTCCCTGCACTTCCGTACATGTGAAATAGGTCCATGGCATGTTAGATTGGAATTCGGCCCTTGGGATACTAGTCCAGAGATGGGTCCAGGGATGAGTCCAGATGAGTCCAGATGAGTCCAGATGAGTCCAGATGAGTCCAGATATGAGTCCAGATGAGTCCAGATGAGTCCAGATGAGTCCAGATGAGTCCAGATGAGTCCAGATGAGTCCAGATGAGTCCAGATGAGTCCAGATGAGTCCAGATGAGTCCAGATATGAGTCCAGATGAGTCCAGATGAGTCCAGATGAGTCCAGATGAGTCCAGATGAGTCCAGATGAGTCCAGATGAGTCCAGATGAGTCCAGATATGAGTCCAGATATAAGCCCAGATATAAGTCCCTAAATTAGGCCGGCTACAAGTCCAGATATTAGTCCTGAAATCAGACCAGATACGGGTCCAGATATTAGTTCAGGGGAAACCGGTCTGTCCATAGGAAGAAATGAGACTCGGGTTTTCTACAATCATCAACAAAAGCGAGCAGATTGATGAACGCATACAAAAAGGCGCCCTAGCTAACAGCCATCAAAGGAGACGATGCTGGGTACACCGGCCTTGTCCTCATCGGCAATGGGGGCGTTTCCAGCGCGGACCACCAATGTATAATTCAATCCCGAATCCTTGGCTGCCTTGATCTCATGGATATTATCCGAGTAAAAGGTCACTTGATGCGGCTGACATCCAATGGTTTCACATATGCTTGTGTAAGACTGCGGCACCGTCTTCAACCCCGAGGTGTTGATATCGTAATAGCCACTGATGCGGGGGTTCATGTCCGTGCACACGCCTTCAACATCCACGTGGCAAAACAACAATTTCTGCGCATCCACGCTGCCTGAGGAGTAGATGAACACGTTGTCCGCTCGGTTCAAGAAATCAATAGCGTCCCGGTACAACGGCGCCTTGAGTTCGCCGTTCATGTAGCCTTTTCTCCAAACTTCTCCCTGGAGCTGCTTGAGGACCGGGTCCTTGATATCCTTGGCCACCAAGCCTTCGATATGCTTTATCACACCCGCCTCCGACTCAATCGCCAGTTCCGGAAACTGGCTGACGATGCGTGAAATCAGGTTCCGCTCGGGCTCGGGGGGAAACTTCACATCTTTGAGGTATGCAGCGTACGAGGAGAGAAAGTACGGATACAAAACCTCCTTGACAAACGATACGGGGCAGATGGTGCCCTCGATATCAAGTAGATGGATCATGGGGGTGGAGCTGGAGCACGTGACGCTCGCCTCAGAGGCGCGCCCTCTACTGCCTCCACGCCGGCCTCCACACCAGTCTCTACATCCTCTACACCGGCCTCGACATCGGTCTCCACCGCAGCCTGCAGCCTCTACTGCAGCCTCCATAACAGCTTCCAGCACCTCAAAGGTCAATCTTTGCATTTACGCTCCACGTAAATCTGTGAATGGGCGTTCGTTCATTGGAAAGCTGCCAATTGAGTCCATTGCCTTTGCCGCGCCTTTGCGAGCCTTTGCGCGTCTTTGTCCAGCCGTTGTTCAGCTGTAGCCGTCCCTTTGACCAGCCATTGTTCAGCTATTGTCCAGCCATTGTCCAGCCATTGTCCAGCCATTGTCCAGCCATTGTCCCACCGTTACCATACCTCTGTACGCTGTTTGTCCAGCAGCTGTCCAGGCCTTGCGTGCCGTTGTCCACCCCTTGTACCCCCCTTGTCCTGCCGTTGTCCTTCGCGTGTATTCGATCCGGCATATACGTCCCGGCTGACGACGTGACATCTCCCCGTCTTTTCGCAACATTCTTTATCTCCTGCATCCGGCCCCAGGTTTAATTCGGCTTGCATGGCGAACCACACGGCCATTCCCAATCCTCTTCACTCTTCAGCAAAGTCCGTGAGAACCACCTGACCATCCACTTTCAGTGCCCCTAACATTTCCTGGTTCTGGCGCCCTCCCACTTGCTCGCGCATTCATTTGTGCTGTTTACTAGCTCCACGTCTGCTTCCCCATCCAAGATTTCACCCAAATGACCAGCTTGCGGTTTCTGGATCTACACCACGACGACTACATCAATGAAGAACACATCAAGGCTTTTGCGACTGCTTTGGATTCGACGGACTCTGAGGAAGGCGACGTACCTTCAAATGGTCCCTCCTCTGATGGGTTGCCTGTGAATCCTGCTGAAGACAAGGTGGCAACCGACGAGTCCGCCATGAATAATGAGTTGCTTTTGAACTCCACCAACCTCTCGCCGGACAAAGCGGAAGGAGGTTTACATGTTGAACGTTCGCCCCAAGCGGCTCGCTCGAAGAACTCGCCCCAAGCCGCTCGCCTCAAGATCTCGTCCAAAAGCGACTGGTTCCCCTCCGGCATCGATCCTAAAAAAGATCCCAAGCCGCCGGCCAATTCATTTGCCAATGAGTTTCGCAAATCCTCTTCATATACGTTCTTTCGGTGGCCTGTGTTGGCTTTCATCCTTGGCTGGATCTCCTTCCTTTGCTTCGTCTACACGCTCATCCGTGCCTATGTGGCTCTTCTGGAGTATTTCTTCACGTGGACTGGCGAGAGAAAGAGGCTTCGAGACAAGCTTAGGCGGTCGTCTAATTACGACGAGTGGGTACAGAACGCTATAGCCCTAGACAAGTTTCTCGGCCTAGATAAATGGTCGGAGAATCCCAAGTTCTCCTACTACGACCCGCAGACCATCACGAAAACAATGAAGATGCTCAAGCTCTTGCGCAAGAGGCGCGAAGTAGCGGATTTGATGGTTGTCCTTCAAGGTTGCTTGAAGAGCAATTTTGCGGGGATCGAAAATAGGCAGCTATATTCCCATAGATACTACGGTACAAAGACTCTCGTCACACACTACATCGAAGAGGTGGTCAAGTCAATCGAGTGTGTTGCTGGTGCGACCGAGGATATCGTGTCCTTGAAACAAAAGCGGAAGTTCTTCAAAGTGGTGCAAAAGAATTACGGGAAAACCGCTCTCTGTCTCAGTGGTGGGGCTTGTTTTGCTTACACTCACTTTGGCATAGTCAAAGCGTTGTTGGATAACAATTTGCTTCCAAAAATTATCTCCGGTACCTCCGGGGGTGGTCTCATAGCAGCAATGACATGCACTCGAACGGACGAGGAATTGAGGGAGCTTTTGGTGCCTGCTCTAGCCAGCAAGATTACCGCCTGCGAGGATCCCTGGTACGTGTGGATTCCACGGTGGTGGAAGACAGGCGCGCGGTTCGATGCAGTTAGCTGGGCTCGCAAGGCCAACTTCTTCACCAGGGGCTCCTTGACATTTCAAGAAGCCTTCAACAGAACGGGCAGGAAGTTGAACATATCAACGGTCCCCGCAGAGCCACACTCCCCCGTGATCCTATGCAACTCAATCACCTCTCCCAACTGCATCATCTGGTCGTCCTTACTAGCATCATCAGCAGTGCCGGGGATTTTAAATCCGGTGGTTCTAATGATGAAGAACACTAATACCGGAGAAGCCAGCCCTTTTAGTATGGGGGTCAAGTGGAAAGACGGCTCGCTTCGGACTGATGTTCCCGTGGATGCGCTCAATTCCTACTACAACGTGACATTTTCAGTTGTGTCGCAAGTGAATCCCCACATCTCGCTCTTCTTTTACGCCCCCAAAGGGACGGTAGGAAGGCCCGTGGCGATCCCGCGCAGAAAGACCAAGAAAGAAAAGTTTGCGTCACTCCGAGGAGGATTCTTCGCCACTGCCACGGAGCATTTGCTCAAGCTCGAAATCAAAAAGTGGCTCCAAATCGTCAAGCTCCTCGACCTTTTTCCCAATTGGCTGGCCCAGGATTGGCTGAATGTATTTTTGCAAAGATTCACCGGAACACTAACCATCTGGCCCCGCAACCGTTTCAAGGACTTTCTTTACATCTTGCTGGACCCCAATGAGGCTCGCATGGAGGAGTATTTGCAGAAAGGGCAGAGGAGCATGTATCCGCGGTTGTTATTCTTGAAGCACAGGTTGAGCATTGAGCGAGCTATCGAGGAAGGTCGGGAACTTTGCAAGAATCCGGGCGTGAGCAGGGATAAGGGTAATGCATCCAGGTCATCTTCACCCATTGCGTCTGACGAAAACGGCCAAAGTGACTATTCCGAGACGCGAACCGATAATACATCCGACTCGTCGGATATGGACGATTGTTCCGATTTCGAAATCGGCCACAAGGACTTTGATTCAGAAGAGCCGGCGGAAGATGGTCAGGAAGATGCTGAAAGATGAGCGGAAGGTGCTTTAACGGCACAAGATGCGGAACTCGGTAGATGCTCTAACGCACCAAGATGAACGGGGCTAAACCGAAGCCATGGCCCTTTTCACCTGGGCATTGAGCTTGTTGCAGTCGCCTACTTCGCCATCGCTGGAGAGAATCACGTCTACGAACTTGAACACGTACTGCATTGAATCCGCCAACATGGCCCTTTCAGACTGGTTGAATTTAGAGAGGACCCACGCAGCCATGGTATCGCGAGACGCATTGGAAGGCTTGGGCCCGATGCAAATGGCAAGCTTGTATGAGACAATGCGGTCGGACTGGAGCTCTTTGCTCACGGATTTGATGCCACCATGAGACTCGTTTTTCTTAAACGGCTGCACCTTGACTATGGGCATAGTTCCCTCAAAGTCGTCGTACAATATGAATACTTTACAGCTGGTTATCTTCTCTTTGGCGAGAAACAGGTGCATCAGCTTGCCAGATTCGTTCATGTACGAGTTGGAGCGGACAAAATACACATTGTCCAAGGTGGTGACCGAATAAAGGCCTTTTTTGACGGGCTGGGGTGCCCCAAGGGCCCCGATCAACTCCTTTAACACATAGTGTCCTGCAGAGTGCCGATTGATTTGGCCGGGGTTTCCTACCGAGAAGAAGACAATACTGGACATGATGGGGAAGCTATCCGGCACGCGCGTTGTACACCTGTGGCTATGTGCAGTCTTTGATTACACGCACTGGTGAGTTAAATCCAGCTTGATTACACGTGCCCCAGCAACAGTCCTTACGACCAACAGGGAACAACACAGTGAGGGAACATTGGACACCGAACACTGAATACACTAGCTACTAGTACCTGAATACACTAGCTACTAGTACCTGAATACACTAGCTACTAGTACCTGAATACTGATTATTGAATACACTGAATACACAGAACTGATACAATCACAGGCAACTCAAATCCATACCCAGAACCTTAAACACATACTCGGAACCTTAAACAAAGACCCCGTTTTTCAAGTGTTTGAAATGCCCAAGAATGCGAGAAAAAAGCCAGGCGTGCAGCGGAGCGGCCTGAAAGGACAGACCCCTGAAGCTTGTTCCAACCCAATTGCGACAGGGATCAAGGAACTGGATGCAGAGAGGCCAGCGGAGATTTCTAAGAAAGACTCGCCAGAGACGGTGCTTATAGAGGATGATCACCATTTTGGAGATGAACTTGAAGGTGAGCTCATTGATGAATACATTGAAGAGGATGTGGAAGTTGCAAAATTTAGGGACGAATTTTCTGAAAATGTGCTTGGAGATGAAGTGCCTAAGATTGAGCCCCCTAAGGATGCCGCTGGTGAGATTGAGGCAGCAGAGAACTTCCGTTTGGAGGACGGGGAGATGACAAGGCAAAAGTCGCATGGAGAGTGTGGTGAAGAAGAACCCAGCATTTCACAGATCAAGGTTGAGGAGTTTTCGGAAAACGGACCGGTTGATGTGCTTACAGATGAAAAACCGGCTGAGGTGCCTACAGAAAAAGACCCGGCTGAGGTGTCTACAGAAAAAGAACTGGCGGAGACTGAGGATGATGACGACTTTGGGTCCTTTGACGAAGCATCCATAGAGAGCCTCAAGATCTCATACGCCAGCGATAGCCGCATTGATCAAGACTTGTTCCCAGACTCCCCCGAGTGGGACTCTCAACTTAGTGTCGTCATTGATAAGCTTCTTCCGCTCTCACCGACTCCGCCGCCTGTTGACCAGCTGCCTTTGCTCGACGATCATGCCAGTAAGAGCTTTCACAAACTATCCGAGGCTCCTAGGCTTCACCCTATGAGCTGGGTGAAGCTGAAATTAAGGTCAAGTCTACTACAGAACCTAGGTCTTCCTCCGGACCTTGAGGAGTTGGATAGCGCGCCCATGGCGTCGTACCGTCTTTCCAATACCTCCAGCAGACCAAAATCTACCACGGAGCATGACATTGACTGGCTGACAATTGAGCTCCCTGCTCCCGACTCTTTGTCAATCTCCGCAGAACAAAAAGTCGAGTTCATCAACAATTCGGCCTCGGTGTTGGCCGCCTTGGAGGAGGAACTGGTCAACAACTTCTCTGCGCAAACGTTAGCCGAGTGCTCCACGGAAATACTTGACCAGAGACTCAAATCCCTAGCGGATTATCATTCCAGGCTTCTCCAGATATGCGCCATTGGCAAGGAGAACATCGAGGAACTAAGGCAGAGCCAAGCAGTGTTCGAATCCGTTGTGGAAAATCTTGTGGGCTACAATCAAAAAGTGCACCGGAATGAGCTCTTGGAGAGACTCGGCCGCTCAAGATACAAAAAAAAGGGCAAAAAAACCTTCTAGTCCTGTCCTGTACTATACACATACTTGCTAGGCTGCCTAGATGCGACGCCACTTAGTGAACATTGAAGAGCAGTCCCAAGTCGTCCTTTAAATATCCTCCGTCATCCATTTGCGACTGCAAGTTCATGTTGATGTAGGAGCTATCCACAAAGTTGGTGTGCATGTCGCCATTGCTGGACTTGCCGAGATTGGGGTCTTGGAACACACCAGGACTCTCCGGTAAAATGTCTTCCCTTTTGATGTAACTCAGGAACGGAGTCTGGGCCCTCGACACAGGAACAGAGTTTAAGGCATTGGGGAAGAGTTGTGTGGGCTCGAAGTTCTCCATGAAATTGTTGCTTGGCGGGAGCTTCTCCGTAACCAAGGATATTTCCGGAAATGAATTAATTGAAGACGGCGTATTGTTGTCATTATTGGACAGCGTGATCTGAATTGATGGCGCCTCGTCACCGGCCATGGGGTTGGACATATTCTGCGCAACGCTCTCCTCGTGAGCGGTGTTTTTATACTGTCGTACAAGCTCCTCTATGTTGGGAGACGTGGCGGAGGGATGTTCCATCTCCACTTCTCGATCCTTGACTTGGAATTGACGATAGTCCGTGTTGCCTCTTGGTGAAATGCCCGAGGTCACGGAAGCAGGCGAGATGGTCTCCCTGTTCGGAGAATGCTTTGGCTTGGATGCGGTGTGCAGTCCACGATTCTCTTGCAATTCTGCGATCAAGCTGCCCGTCTCAATAACGTGCGCCCGTTTGATTTTGTCATTGGCGTACTTGTCAAAAAGCTTCAAGAGCACCCCGACAATTTGCCAGTATTTGCCCATCTCCTTCAAAACCCCGCGTGAAATGAAAAGAGAGTCTGACGCCGTTGCTGCAATAACAGGGTTGGAGGAGTCAACATGATAGATGAGCATGATGAGCGAACTGAACAAAATGTACACAAACATCACGGGACAGTACTTGATCAAGCCTTTGTCAAGCAAGATTTTCGACACGATAGAGATCATGCGGGCTGCCTGGAAGGAGATCCCCCACGAAGGGTATTTGTAGTTGTTCGGGTTGGTGGACGAGGACTTGGCCATGCGCAAAAGGTTTGCCCGATGAATCAAGTATAGCCTGTTGTAGTATTGGGCATTCAATAGACAAGCATAGAAGTTTTGTTTGGACGGGTCCGTCAATGAGAACTGGAGCTCTTCCGGCAAGTTGGTGAACCAAATGCCCATCAACATGTCACACCTCTGGATGATGGAGAACTTGTTGATGCGCTTCATCAGCTCGGCCTTCACGGTATACTGATGCTTGATGATGATCCCGGTGATCTCAGCTAGCTTGATCAAATGCATAAAGTAGAGTGCATGGGTCAAGTTCACGCCGTATGGGGACACAAGGCCCGTTTCGGGGTCGCTCTCGTCAAAGTCCTCCAACGTGAGCATTGGAACGTCACTATCGACGAGGTCGATCGTGGAGGGCCTACCAAAAGCAATGGCCACGTTTCTGTCCTTTTCAAAGAGGCACCACCAGATTCTCCTCCATATTTTCTTGGACGAGGCGCTGACGGTGGAAGAGCTGCTGATGTCTCTGTGGAAGCCGAATCCCTGGGCCAACCCCACAGCAACCCTGGTCCAGTAATAGGAGTTGCGCGTCACGTCCTCAGGGCCTTCCCAGAAGGAGCCCATGAGTAGCACGGTTTGGATGATGGACACAGGATCACTTTCATAGTTGGTTTCGTAGAGGGCCTTTGCCCTGCGGAAAAACGTAAGCGAGGCCAAATTACTCAGGCCTTTGCTGTCGAAGAGAAGCGGGTTGTTGGAGACTCGCGACCCACACAAAAGAACGGCTTGAAGAAGCATCAAGGATGGCGAGTCGTTAGGGTCCTTGAACTTGGCCATGAACTCCGTGCGGTTGATCACGGGAATCAAGGGGTGCACGTGCTCGAAATACAGCTCCACCAAGCTCAGCGCCAACTTCTCCGATGGCAAGAGAAAGGCGCCTCGCAACTTGAGAATCTCTAGCTCCACCGAGTCCAAGGTGGAGTTGTCGCTGACTTCGAACAAGTCCTCGGCCAACTCGAGATGGTTCTGGCCCACCTTTTGCGCCATCAAGCTGATACTGGAGTGCCCGACAAACGTGACCGAAGACCGGGCGGAGCTGGCCATCATTTCGCGCTTATGCATGGACGGCCGGTTTTTGTAGTTGGATGTCAACGATGGCGGCACCGATACTTGGGAGATATTGTGGATGGGCTCCGATGACGTGGAGCTGGCAGCACCTTCGGGTGGCACTGTGGCGCCAGCGCCCGGGGGCAGGCGGTCCTGGGGAGGCTGGGTCTCTGCGGCCATTTGCGGCGGCGAGGGGTCAAGGCGTTTCTGCTGCACATCGTCGTCTACCTCATTGCCCGAGTCGTCGATGGCGGGGGCTTCCTGATTGACGGGCTTCTTGGGCGGTTTGGAGCCCGCGCTGCGTTTCTTTGTTTCGGGAAGAAGACACTCACAGCCAAAGGTGATGCAATTGGTGCAAGGAATATGGATTTCAGCGTCACAGCGCACTTTGCGAGCCCTGCAAACCGTACAGGCACGGGAGCCTCTGGGCCGTTTATACTTGATGGTGTAAGCTTTGGGCTTTTCGGCGGGCTTGGCCGTGGCAGTGGACTTGGAGTAGTCGGCGGCAAGGCCGGGATCCTCGGAGGATTCTTGTTTCATGGGGGCGGCGGAAGCGAAAATTAGCAAATGGAAGAAGGCGATGCTGCGCTTCAATCAACAAATGGGGCAGCCGCGGAACTGCTCAAGGTATGGGTCTCACGGGGTTCGGTAGGGAGCACCTTATAGCGAGGAGTGGAGATGGCACGCTGGAAAATTAAGAGTGCAGGCACTGTTGTTTATCGGTATGGGGAAGCGCTTCGCGGAGTTACTTTTCATGTACGCGCCAGTGTGCAGGGGAGCAGCAATGCAGCTTGGGACCTGTGTGACCCAGGACCCACGACAGATGACCCATGACCCATGACCCAGGACCTCTGGGTCCACGAACCCCAGATCCCGGTGCCCCATAGGACTGCTGGACATTGCAAGCCCCCAATAGCCTTAGGGCTTCGTTGGTTGCCCTTGCGTATTGTCTAGTCCTGATTCGCTTAGGCTGGTGACTACTCGCACGCCTGCTCGCATTTTCCCCACCCCCGCCCATTCGCGCAATGTACAGCACTAGACAATCATGGAGTGCGTGCACTCCTACACAATGCAAGATTGGAGGGCTTTGAACAGCCTATCGAATTTGGATGGTCTGCAAAAGGTGCCAAACTTTTGCAATCAGACCTCCTCAATAATGCCCCCTGCGATCCGCCCTCATGCAGTCAGCTGCACTCCTGCAATCAGCATCCTGCAATGATCTGCGCTCCTGCCATCTGTGCTGACTTGATTGTCTGTGCTGACGTGATTATCTGTGCTGACGTGATTGTCTGTGCTGACGTGATTGTCTGTGCTGATGCGTGATCGCCTGTAGTAACCCTTGGACCTGTGTGCTGACCCATGACACCCTGTCCTGACTCGCATCAGCCTTCCAACGGGACTACTTTTGCCCCACTTGTGCCTGCACATGCCTAAATCTTGCATTAGCGCTATCGTTCACGGCATCACGAGCCATTAATATTATCCATTGAGATCGGGTCTTTGTGCTAAATTGTTTGGTTTTCCGGTAGAAATTCTGGTCCGGGTAGCTATCCGATGGATACTCTACTCGACTGGGGAATTCATAATCGTGTTCATCAATCTTGTGTAAGGGCTGTATTTGTTGCATCCATGTGAATGTTATTTCGTTACACCGTAGACCGTTTTGCTAGGCCAAATTCGGCTCATTACAAGTTTTACCGCAGACGTTGTTGTGTCAATTTATTATGCCCTAGTCCAATCTACTCTAGTCCGTTATACCATAGCCCGTTAAACCTTGGCCCGTCGCACGGCGTCCCATGAATCACCCAAGGGCACATCGGTGTGAATAAACTGATCGGGGATCTCCAAGAACGTTTAGAAACTCTGAATAAAAGAATTTTGCAGGTGTCTCAGTACCGTCCTGAACGAAGAAGGCAAAAGCCTCGTGAGAGCTTTGTTTTTCCTAACAGGACGGGAGGCCAGTACATTTATCAATCCGTGCTCGGTGCCGGAGATGAAGATTCCATCCGTTCGATGTCTGAGGAGCAACACGAAATCAACAGGGGAGATTGCTGAGCATTTTTCAAATAGTGGGTCGAATAATCGTTTACACGACCGTTTTCATTTGGACTTTGGTCCTTTTTTTTTGCTGATTTCTATTTATGTTCCAGTTATATCTTGGTCATGTCCTTGTAGTCCTCATAGCGATCTTCAATCTAAATCCCCGGGCTTAATTGCTTGTTTCACTATTCAGACCTTTCAGGCTTTTGAACTTTCGGTCTCAAACTTCCATTGGGGGCGCCACTGGGGTTTGTTTTCCTCTTACATGAACTTCGCCAGCATTCCATCAAAGAAGTCCAAAGTCGCTCCGAGGGATCTTCCATGCCATCTTAGCCTGGCCACTACTAGGGTTCCAAGCACGGCTCCATGTGCCTATCCCGAACTCCATGGCCATGTGCCTGTCCCGGGATCAAGACCATCTGCATCTTGTGTCTTGTACTTTCTAGAATGCTACTCTGTCCTGCATACTCCTTGCACGATATCCTGTACACCTTGGACCAGTCAGTGCAACCATGAGTAATGTGCTTGTTGCATTTCGCGGCCATAAGATCTGCCACGTCATGGGTCGCATCTGTCGCATCTGCACGAAACCCTGCTAGCTGCTGCAGCAGTACATGTTTTTCTCATATCTCTACATGCACTCCTCTGCCTCCTAAACACACGGCGGGTCCAAGTCCAGCCCCAGACCCGAGACTCTTTATTTGTACCTCGCGTATCTGCGGCCAGAGACGAATGTTTTGACCCATGACTGGCCCGCTGGTGCCGTGACTGTCTCGCTCTGGTCCCGTGACTCCGTGTTTTGGCCCCGTGACTAGAGGCTAACTGGGGGGCTGACCCGTGACTGGTTCGCGCTTATTCTCGCCATGCCTAACCACAACCACTTTCGTCTCTGGACAGCAGCCTTCGCCGTGGCGGCATTGGTTTCCTCCGAGTTATGGCGCAGATTCCGCCCCTCGCCGCTGTCGCCCGGTGCCCTTTTGCGCCCTAAAACAACCGGCGTGGCTTCCTTAATAGGTAACACGCCCTTGATCAAAATCGAGTCGCTCTCGAGGCTCACGGGGTGCCAGGTGTACGCCAAACTAGAGCTCATGAACCCCGCTGGCTCCGCTAAGGACCGCGTCGCTTTGGCAATCATCAGGGAGAACGAACGCTTGGGCAAGTTGCGTCCTCACCGCGGCGATGTCATATACGAGGGCACCTCGGGCTCCACCGGCATTTCCTTCACCATGTTGGCGAACGCCCTCGGGTACACAGCGCATATTTGTCTACCCTCTGACACATCGCCAGAAAAGCTCCAGCTTCTAGAGTCCTTAGGCGCTGAGCTCGAGCCCGTCAAGCCTGCGTCCATTGTCAACCCGGACCAATACACTAATGTTGCCAGGGAAGGCGCCAAGCGGGTCAATTTGGACCGCGGAGATCCCCGAAATGCCATTTTTGCCGATCAGTTCGAAAACGACTTCAATTGGCGTGTTCACTACAACACCACGGGGCCCGAGATCTACATGCAAGTGGACAAGTCTCTAGATTTCTTTATCACGGGGTCGGGCACCGGCGGAACCATCGCTGGAGTATCCAAGTACCTCAAATCCAAGCTCAAGAACCTTCGGGTCATTCTAGCTGATCCTCAGGGCTCGGGGCTTGCGAATCGCATCAATTATGGTGTGATGTACGACTCGGTCGAGCAAGAGGGGAAACGGAGGCGCCACCAGGTGGATACCTTGGTGGAAGGCGTGGGCTTAAACAGACTCACGTGGAACTTTTCCCAGGGCGAAAAGTATATTGATGATGCGATCAGAGTCTCTGATGACCAGGCGGTCAAGATGGCCAAGTTTCTCTGTGTCAATGATGGTCTATTCTGGGGACTGTCTGCGGCCGTGAATTGTGTGGCAGCAGTCAAGACGGCAATGGCACATGGACCTGGGAAGAAGATTGTGGTTATTGCTTGTGACTCGGGCGACAGGCATCTCCTGAAGTTCTGGAAAGCTGCTGCCCAGGTTCCTCGCAATGTGTCCCTCTCCGATATTCTCTCTACCACTTAGTGCAGTTGAGGCTACCGGACGATTCTTGGGTTCTCCTTTTGAACATATATGCGACGGGCGTCGTCCACATATTCAACTGGCATAATCCAGCTATCGAATATACGCATCCATAAACTACTGTAGAAATGCAATATGTTATTGGACACTTGGATTATATAATACGTTCATTGACCACGCTGCGCCAACATGACCTTCTTCTCCCGATACAATTTGATGGAACTCAATAAAGACGCGCTGATTCCCATCCACATCTGCAAGGTATCAAAAGGTAATGCCAAGTTGAAAACAGTATAGGAGTTGAAGATGATGTCGGAGAGGGTCTTGTAAATATCCAACTTTGCATTGGTGATGTGAAATTGGATCTCCCTGAGGATCTTTGTGTCTTTGGCATCATCATCAGAGACCGCGACGGATTGGAGAGCGTTCCCACCGAGGACTTGGCGTGAGAGCGTCCGAGACCGCTTCTTCACTTGAATCTGGATCCTCATATCCATTTCTTGGTGTGATAGCCTCTGCAAGTTGTTGTAAGCGTTGTAGAGGGCAAACCACGAGTCGCAGTACCAGGCATACGACTCGTGCCGGCCCGTTATAGCCTTCCAGGTGCCATTGCGCAAGAACTTTAGCTTGTAGAGCAACTGAGAGTCGTCGTTGATGTTATAGTATAGGCCAATCAAGTCGCCCAAGTTCGACTTCGAAAACAATCTGTCGTTGATTTTCCACGTGTTGGTCGCCTCATCCTTGTACAAGTTACGGCCGACCTGGCGCAAGAGGCTGCGGATGCGGAAGGGGGACTTTCCAAACCGCATCAATTGCCGATACAACCCCAAAGCCGGCACCATTCCTGCGAGCCTAGACGAGAACACCGAGCATGTCAAAACAACCACGACTCGAGCAAACGCCCGCGGGTTTCGGATGAAGTTGAGAATGAGGTCGAAAACCTTCTTGTTGCTGGCGTAAGTGGCGTTGATGACCTTGATATTCACGTACTCGTCGCTGAAGTAGTCCTGTGTTTTGCGAGAGTGGTGGAGCAAAAGGCGCAACGAGTACTGGCCAAACTTGGCCATCTTATCTTTGCCGGCCACCTCGTTCAACATGGCCCACAACACATCGGCCGTGTGCACGTGCCGAGCACTTTGTTTCTCGTGTGCCGCTGCTTCCGGGCTCAGGCCGCTCTGCGGGACCGAGTTCGCCGTGTTGTGGGGGTTCTTGCCAGGGGTAGTGAAAACGCCCTTCACCGGCACTCTGGAAGGAGTATTCTCGAGGACTTGCGATACTGTGGCGCTCATTTTGGGATCTGTCAGGGAATCAACGGACTTGTCTTCGAAAAGATACGGTCTTCGTATATCGGACTTGTCTTCGAAAAGATACGGTCTTCGTATATCGGACTTGTCTTCGAAAAGGAACGGTCTTTGTATATTGGACACTTCTTCGGCCCACTCGGATGACTGATGCAAGGGTGACTGCGTGAAGCGCTTGGAGTAGAATGGATGTGGAAGAGAAATCAGGCTTGGGTGGATGGGGTATATGTTCGGATGTTTCACAGCCTGAGTGGAATCCATGGCCCGAAAGAAAACGTGGATGGGAGGACTTTACCGTCAAGGGCTATCTGCAGAACGGTGGCCAGAAAGGGAAGGCGGGGGCTCAATGGGATGGGAAGAGGTCTTGGAGTATGCACGGCGGACAGTGTTGACGCTATGCCTGCAGAGCCGGGGGACTTGATAATTACGAGCACCATCGGTGGAGCGTGAAGGACGGCTATATGCAGGCCCGCGTATGAATGCAACGTTGCAACCGACGTGCAATTTTCTTTTTTTACATCTGGGTAGCTGATTCTGCAGCTGTGGAGAATTTCAGATGATAATAAGAGGCAGTATACTCTGCGGTTTCTCATCAGACCCTTTTTCATTGTGCTTAATCAGGTGGCAGGTGAAGTGTGTGGTGGAGGTGGAGGTTATGATGTGGAGAAGATGAAGAGTAATGTATTAAGGTGCAAGGTGTAATGATTAATAATTAAGGAATGTCATCATCAGTCAAGTGTTCGAGGGTATCTCATGAGGCCATAGATGGAAATCATCCTCATTGGTTAGCATAGCGAAGCCATGCATCCAACGCCTCAGCCCATTCGCCAGCGAACATGGGCCCTCTAAACAGTGGACTGCAGCCCATTAGGCCCCATCATGAATGCGCCCACGCTACCCAAGTAGCCCTCGTGCCGAAGAAAGTAGCTTTGCATTTCTCCTTTGGACCAGAAATTCAGAGCATAGCTTAAGGTGTGGATCGTTTGCATGTGTCCTGAAATGTAGCTGCCACCAAAGTAGATCCTTTTAAGGTTGAACCGGAGCGCCTGCAAGTACGCAATCTGGCCAATGTTGTTAGACACCAGGTAGAGCAATGACCGTGCGATATCTTCTTGTCTGAAGTGAGAAAGCTTCTCGGCCGGACCCATGGTCTCGGAGTTTTTCAGCAGCTGTTGGTTAAACCGTAGCTTCTTGAACACTTTGGCAAAAGATGATGCAATGTGATTGGACTTGAGACCTATCTTGTTGTAGCTGGTTCCGTAGATGTCACCAACCAACAAATCTATGTTTTCGTTATCACCTTTCTGGGCCATCTCAAGCATTTCGTTATAGTCTTTTGCGTCAGTCAAGAGCAGTAGTAGGCCCCAGAGGGTTCCTCCTCCGAGCGAAGAGCCGCCAATTCTCTCAAAGCCTTCGGGGCCCGGGCCGGTGACTTTGATCATGGACACGCCCGAGCCAATGTTGACTAGCAAGTACGGATATATGGCGCCGCTGCAAGGGCTGGGGTTGAAGCAGATGTTACCCAACTCTAGATCGTAGGAGAAGATCTCGTTGGGGATCTTGGTGATGAGCCAGTCCAAGCCCTTGATGAGACACTCCATCTCGTCTTCCTTGACAATCTGCATGGGCAAGTTCTTCTTCTTAAAAGCCGAGGTCATCAACTTGTTGTACTTGTGAGCACCGCCTCCCGTGGAGACAATGTGCACTATGGGCGGGGACGTTTCCAGGCAGATGCTTTCCCGCACGAGGTGGATCATGAACACCAAGGCCTCGGACTCGAACGTGGCGGTCTGGAAGTCGCGGAAATGCAATTTGCCGCCCCGGTGGCGGCCTGAGCTTGACGGAGTGAAGTACACCAACTTGGTAAGCGTGCCTCCAATGTCCACGGAGATGTGGATGACCTCGGAGGTGTGCTTTGGAAGCGCTATGTGCGAGCTCTTGGGCTCCTTGACTCCATCGCCTAACGAGACGAAGCTAGGCTCCTCGTCCTCTGATTCTGACGATGTGTCAGACGCCAGGGGCGACGGAGTGCGCAACGGCATGTTTCCACGAATCAAGTGGTCGTTTCCAATGTATGCGCCGGAGCAGTCGATTCGGATGGTTCCTGCGGGGATTTTGCGCAAATCAATCTGGAGCTTTTCTTTCTTCATTTTGAATGTGGCTAATAAACAAGCTCAATAGTCTGGAAAAATGAATGCTGGGCAAATGAATGCTGGGCAAATGAATGCTGGAAAAGTCGATGATGCACACTGGTACTGGACAACTGGGCACTGGACGACTGGGTACTGGACGACTCAATACTGAACCTCACTGCTGGACGGCTAATTGGACGGTTCAATCCTGCACGGCTCAAAAATTCAGGGAATATGCCAGCGTAGTTGGAGTGCCGCCGTAATTGAAAAGTCGGCGTTCGCTTGTTAGCACTGCTGCAAAGGAAGAAGAGGAGGTGGCGGTGGTTTGCAATGCTTGAGCGGACTTTTCAGTGCGTGCACATAGCATTTGTTGGGGCAAGGCGCGCTTACTTATGGCATGGCTCCGACGCTGATTCGTCCGCTGACCGTATACGAGACACTTTACGGCCCTGCGCCGCTCCAGCCCACCAATGTGCAGACAGCAAGCAATTCTTGCAGGCGTATCTCCGTGCGTCGCCGTGGTGTTTTCTGCGCTTGATATTTTATCTGCTTGATATTTTCTCTGCTCCATGTTTCCTAGCCTCATGTTTCTCTTCCTGATGTTTCCTTTCCGGCATCGTGTACAGCGAATATACCGTCGCGCGTCTTGTCTAGACTGCATGGACTGCGCACCCAAGGATGAAACTGCCATTGAAACTGCCATGCCGCGGGTGCACCCAGCCCAAGGGGACCGCCCAAGGGGCCGCTGGAGAGGGACATTTTGGGTGTAGAAACGGGCATTGCATTTGCAGTGGATAGCCTGGATTTGGACACGCCGTGGGTGAGCCATAAGTGCAGGAACGCCCGGGGACGTGCCCAGTAGAGTAGGGTCGTGGAGCCGTGGAGGGTGAGTCTGGTGTGTCAGGTGCTCCACCATGGACGCAGGAATAGCGCCAGTTGAAACTTACCGGCGAGGTTTGACCAGAGGTTGCTGCAGAGAACATGGAGAACCATGGAGATATGATGCATGGGCGCCGCGTCAGCTGTCCTGCGGAAAGGAACCACTCGTGCAAAACCTCAAACCAAGGCGTAGGTCGCTGTATACCGAAGGACGTGGGGCCCGGTTCTTTTTCATCCGGTGACTCTCAAATGGTACTGCTAGAGTCGAATTGTGGGGTCTCGGGATTTCTCCGCATGCAAGCTCTCACAAGATAGAAGCCTGGGGAAAGTTGCGGGGACAATGCATCCTTTGCTTTGAAAGACAAAAGGGTATGGAACTACTTTGGCGTGCACATTTGGCTAGTGTGGTTCAGACCAATTTATCGCATCGGTCGAACATTTTTGAAAGCACTGTGGATGTGTTTGCAGGATTGGCTCGTCACCCAGGGCTAGCTTGAACCACGGCTGAGCCGAGACACCTGTACACCGGCACGCTGCTCCAGGCCCTATAAGATCTAGTATTAGACAATGCACTGCAGTGTCTTGTTTCTTCTCTTGACTAGCTTTCAAATAGTATAAGGGACTCCGCTTGAAAATGGATGCCTTCACCGTAGCCATAGGGCATCAACTGCAGCATAAGCATTCACACTTCTGGATACTCTAATAAGTTCAGCAAGTATAGCACATTCCTTTCGTGGCCTTGAGCTTTTCAAAAGAGTCCAGTATGCACGCAGGGTACAGCTGTTAGTTGAGCTGAGATCTTCTCGAAAAGCTTGAGCTCTGGATCTAACACCGAAGCGCACTGTCTTTCTCATGGGTACCTGGATTGCATTTTAAGAATCGGTAGGCGGTTCGCCATTTGGATACAGGTGGAAGTGACCTTGACCCGTGGAACCCCATGGAAGCTTCTGGCCTCGCCGTATGCGCCGTATTAGAAAACCAAGAAACCAATATTACCTCTTCGCTTTCTACGTCTTTGGCTTTGAGCAGGAGTGATTCAACAGGGAAGGTATAAAAGACCCTAGCGCACTCTCGCTTTGGCATTCTTTCTTTGGCCTGGTGAAATGTGCCACTCGCTGTGTTGATAAATGAAACCGGCTTGAAACCGGATTCATCCACCCATGTCGTAGCGTGGTGGATCCGGTGCACTAAATGAGCATGACCAAGTCCCACGTCTGTTGGCTTCCACAATCTTAGCGGTAAATCCTTTCCAAAAAACTTCTCCTCTTCAGATGACTTTCTGGTGGTGCGCTGAGCAAACTTGGGTGATCCATCGCGGTCGGAATGCAAAACCTTCAACAACGGGACTTTCATTGGAGCCCTTCCCCGCATCCCTGGCCTTTTCTTGTCTTTCAAATTGGGTTCGTTCTTAGTTCTTCGACTGCACTGCCAACATTGCTGGAGGCCACGCCTTCTTTGCTTGAATGTTGGTGCTTCATATGCTGATCTGTTCACTTCATCAGGCATAACTGATAATCAAACAATTTTCTACGGCAGAGAAAGGGACACTGGTAAAAACCCAGAACTTGGACATATAACGGTACCGTGATGAAAGGAGCCGTGACTTAATGAATGTAGTGGTGACGCAAAGAATTGATCGGTACCGTAATGAACGGAAACCGTTCCATTAAGGGGAAAGAGTTTCTGAAAATGGATTCATCCTGCGTATTAGGTTTACGCCAGTGTACTTACTACAATCCTCATATATAAACCTGGGCACGCGTCATCTCCGTAACCGGCCTCCCTCTATTTGACGAATACTTTAGTCATGGGAAGTCGGTTGAATTGATCCGTAACTCCGGGATAATATTTCGCCGCAGTATTTGACACTCATGGGTACACCAATTGGACTGAAATAATACTTTTCGATCTGTTTCTATAGTGTGCAAGCTGAATTGATGAGGATTCCGCATTATACCGGTATAATTCGTCTAGGAAAAATTTCAAAACTATAGCCAACCGTTTTTCCCTCATGTCTATATAACCTTGTCCCGACCAAAACCAGCTGATTCGGCAACCCGATGGTCGAAAAGCCACCCAAAACGATATTAATTATTAGTGTCGAAGTATGTCGGTGCTTTTGGGGGGTGTTGGCTTGTCACCGGCCTAGATTGGACATGGCTTCGGCGATCTAATGTTTGTTGAGCGTTACCGTATACTCCTGCATATGATGGAGCACTTGTGATTCCGTGCTCAATTAAGTTCTTTAAGTATGGATGATAGTTGTTTGCTTCAGTCATTGTTTATTCCTCTTTGTATCTATCTATACCTAGGATCTGTCTTAATGACCTTTTTTCTTGATGTCCCTCAAACCAGAGCGGACATCACTTACTTAAATATTCCAGTTCCGGATACCTCGTATCCGCCAACGGAATTCCTGAAACACGACTTGCATGCTAGAGATGTTATTTGTCATCAAACATGCATGACATAAATCCGTTCGTGTTTCACCTCTGCAGCCAAAGTGTGTCACTTTGGCCTGCGTCTGTTTCAGCTGCATCATGTAACTAGAAATGTGGTACCTCTGCGCTCAATCCGGTGTCTTTCACGCAGTGCTGTATATACCTTGCACTGGAGTCGCGCGCACTCACAGGTTCGCACATTTCGTAGTTCAACAATGTTGAGCGCGCAGATTATAGAGCACCGTTCACCGCAGACATCCCCACAATCAACCAGGTATCAACCAGTGATCGACCAAGGTCTAAATGAAGCTATATTTTTATGTCTAGCTTTATTTAAATTGTCTTTGAATTATAAATATGAATTATCGTAAATTTACATTTGCCTATTTCACCATTTGCATGGCCTGATAATCAGATACATGAAACATCATGAACTCTTGTGATCCCAAATATCCGGACAGAAACAAAATGCAATTGATAACAACAAATTTGCACAATAATTCCCCTGTTAATTTGCATGCTAATTTAATACATCAAAATTACAATTCCTGATCGAAGCATAGCATAGCGGGGCTAACAAAATGTTCACAAGGTCACTTCAGTCCAAGTTCTGAATGTTCAAGTGAAGAGATCACTAGGAGGTTTTGTCTGTTGAGGCTACTCGTATTGTTTATGTTCGCAGAGGGCAGAAGCATGCCGCAGCGGGAAGCGATTACCCATAAGAGACAAGGCTGGGAGGTCAGGAGACGCGTTATGGGTGCTATAAAAACGAACGTTTGGTCTTATTGCATCAAACGAAACCAGTCAAAATGAAGACCAACTATGATAGTTCCAGAGCAAAACTACCGTCACAGCGACAGTCTCAGAAGTGCCTCGATTGGTGGAATGACTCAACACTATATCACTATCCCAAGGTATCTATATAGCTGTGCCGTCACCACATGGGAAAAATCCGCCCAGTCGAGTCCCATGAAAGCCGTATCTTTTCAAGGAAATGCCACAAGACAAATATTAGCCCTTATAACCCTGCCTTTTTTTATGAATAGTTTGAAGTGATTGTTTTCAATTTTACTGGAAATATTCGGGGCTGTGGAGTTGATAACACCCCTGGGAAAGGCTACGCGCGTCCCTTCAATGTCAAGAACTGAGTGAACCTCCTTTAGGCTATTCTGGTGTAAACCAAGAGAAGTGCTTCACTGGATTCTTGCTCCATGGCAGATGATTCCAGACTAGAACTTATCAAATCATCATGTTTCGTTGGACAGAATGGGAGGAAAAAGAATCAGGTACACATGGTCATCATGCGCAAGGCCGGGTTGCATTGAATTTATCTACGGGCAGACATGGTGCAGTGCATTCATGAAATCCTTCCATTTGTATCAGGGCTTTTCTTATGCCAAATGGTCCCAAGGGGCGGGCTATTTTGTGGGGCATTGCTGTGGCCAACGCACTTCCAAAAATGGTCGCTCGGCGATGTCCCTATGCATGCTTTCTCTAACGAGAGAGGATCTATACAGTGGGGAAGTGAGGCGGTCAGTGGATGTGAATTCCGACCCTTTTAATGAATTGGTTTCTGAGCCGGGGACTGACACGACTAGAACAAACTGTGACTCAGACAAAGTTTGACCTCTGCTGATGCACCCAGGAGCCCTAAAGGGGATGAACAAAAGCCACAAGTTCAAGTCAACTAGCATTGGAATGGAGTCTCATAGTTATTCTTAATAGCTAGGCTCATCTCAAGGGCTAAGCGTATTAAAATATGACCAATAATTTTTTAAGGTCTACTCAGGTCGCACTGTTCATTACATAGGCTCCAGATACTTATGGCATGCCTCGGGCACATGCCATAGTTCATCAATGTCTCGGGTGTAAGCTGCAGCTTTGATGACCCACCTCGGTTGGCGACAAGAAACAAGACGGCAGGCTTTCCAGTAGGTGTTCAAAAGAGCGTAGTAAAGGAGCTCTCTGGTCCTGAAAAGAGGTACCAACCCGGGCCTAATGCAGGGACTGGGTAATGAGTCCGGGAATAAGCGGTACGAGTCCAGGTTTTCTCTCTTATGCAAATTCTTTCGATGGAGAGCAAGCATTTTTTATCAATACATGAATGGATTTATAGCCACACTGAGAAGCCCAAAGCCAAGGTCAAGGTGGGTGGTGCATGGAATGGCATGGTCAGATAAAGCGCTTTTTCCAAAGCAGGCCGAGTCGTAAAACTTATGAGTATATATTATATCTAGAATAGATGCTTTTATGCATGAGCAATGGCTGAGATGTGAAGCCAACCTCGACCGCAACGCCAGACCAATCGTCAGCGCAGCCAGAGTCAGAAAGATACCCCTTGAGCCCTTTCCCGTTTAGCGTTGACCTTGCCAGAAATTAATTAAAGAAACCAAGCGCACTGGACTAATTTTACAAAATAACTTGATGGAATATCGTCGGGCCCTCATGGGTCGTGAGAGGAAAATGGGTTGCGCAATACGCTTGGGTGCAAAATGGGACGCGCACTACAAATGGGTGCAAAATCATCATGTCCGACTGCGCACTCACCAGCTGGACAAACCGACATGAGGCTGTGCCATGGCCTAACCATTCACCAGATGCGCCCCTACTACTTCGTGCAAGGCGGTGAAGGTCATGTGCGGCGTCTTTTCCACCTAGGTTGTAGTGCCCCAGATATGCAGGAAAGAAAGCTGCATCTTATAGACCCAACAAGGTGGGGTCCACCGGTACTTTCAACTCGTTTTAGTATTGCGCTATGAAGGAATATGAAGGTAGGCCTAACAGATAATCGGGCTACGTGCGGGTTCAGGCTTTAATTGTACAGCCGACCTGCACACATTGCTCGTCGTCGTGTCTTCATTGCACTCCTCCCATTGGCTATTGTACAGTATCATAAGACTTATAATGCCTGATGGTCATATAGGTGTAAAAAGCGAGAGAACTAAAAATATTTTTATTCTAGCTTTCATAAAAACGAGACTGCAGGTAAAGTGTTCTGGAACAATTGAAGTATTTGTGTGTATTCAACGCAATCTACAGACGAAAAAATAGGAGTGATACACCTTCTTTCTCTTCACATTTTGGTTTCTCCAGAGGTTATATTTTCAACTCCAATTTTGTCATACAAAGGTTTAAACTTGTATCTTTCTTGTTCTTCTTTTCCCTCTTTCCTCCTTGAATACCAGTTTTGCCATCTGTTTTACCACGTGCGTTTATATGATTCTACTTCCTTTTCCTTTAACAAAAAGTGTCTCTTTCCAAGCCAATCATTAAAAAATCCCATAATAATCTTTTCAACGTAAACGTCATAATCTTTTTTGAATTTTCATGCCTTCACACACACCAATTCCCTGGAGTACCTTGACCCCATGCTGAATAAGTACTCGTTGACCGGTAGTGTGCTAAAATCTCGTTGGTAAGTAACTTGTTTAGTTTTTGGTGACTTTATGATTAAATACTATTGACAGTAAAAAAGTTTATACATGACTGAAATAATGAAAATGATCTTCAGAATATTGATTGAATCCGAATTGCTCATAAGGCCTGTCACAGAGTCTTGGTAAGCCTACCATACGCGCACTTTTACCAAGAGGTAGTATATATTATTGACCCGGTGGGTGCACTTTTTGAATAGAATGATTACATGGTGTACACGGTAATGGATAAAGATAAACAGTTTGCCAGGTCCAACATAGTAGTGTGCCACCCATGAATCCACCATTGGCCTGCGATGTGCGGTACAAGGCGGAATCCTCGGTAATCGCATAGAGGGAGGCGCGTCTAATTTCGACCGTCCTTTAAGACTTAAACCCGAGCAACACCAGTTGGTGCTTATTGGGTTCAACGTCGTGTTCATCCTTGGATGCAAGCCCGGACCCGTCCCAGATGCCATTCGCATCTAAAACTAGCCCGGTTGGGACCTTTCGCGCTCGAGAGGTGCCAGCTAGCGTGGGACGACCGTGGCAAGTTTTTCTTGGCCGCCGAAAACTAGCCCGATCAGGAATTTTTCAAGGGGCCAAACATCGTGATACAGCCTTGGCTTGTTTTCCTTTCAAATGCAGATGGTACCCCTTGTTTTTCATCAAGAAATGTATGCAGCTTGGATATGGATGGCCCTAGCTGTGCAGTCGAGAATCAAACGTTGAACAAGCCAACTTCTTCATCTAAACTGTCCATCTGATTGCCCTTCTGACTCTTCTAGCTGCCCTTCTGGCTCTTCTGATTGCTCTTCTGCCGCTCGAAGGTTCAATCCTCATTGAAACGCAACGCTATTCAACTTTTCAGGCACTTTAACACCTCTCCGCAAATTGACCCCCGACCTCACCCATGCTCTTGAATGCTTTTGGACACAATAATTGAATGCTGAGGTTCCAATGTGTCAAATACACCACTTCTGAGTCTGAGGTTGCCACTTAACGCCTGCTTGATCCAGAAATAAACCCCAAAAATTCAGATAAAAAGCATCTCTAATGCCATGATTGCAGGCAAATCTTTGAGCATTGAGGAGTGCCACGAAAAGATTCCCAGGTGTTCGCCCCACATTCACAAACCTTGACTCACAGCCTGACCCTGAGATTGGCTTGTACCAAGGTGCAAACAACACTGGATCAGTAAGCATCTGCTAATGTGAAAGGCTCCGGGAGTCTGCTAATATGAAGAGCCTTGCGAGCCTCACTCTGCACATGCAAAACCTTGTGCGTCTCACTCTAAACATGCACAGCATTGATTTGGGGGTCCTAGCCTGTCGGGCATAAGCACTGCGGGGGCCTGACACCAGCAGCCAGCTTCTTTCCTTCCAGCTATTGTACGCCTGCGGGATCTTCCCAAAAAGGCGTTGATCCAGTAAATAAACCCAGCTCACGCCCGGTTCGATTGATGCATCATAGCATTGGGGGAATATGGCTGTTCGGCGATGCAACAGTCTGTAGCGAAGGTCAGTGACACCAAGGGCAAAAGATGGACTTGAAGCGTGTTTAGGTGTAACAACAGCGCCTTCGACGATACGTTGGCAAATTCCAGCATTGGTCGCTGCACGTGTGGGAACGACAACGTCCACGTAGTGGTTTCCTGATGACTATGTTCAGACAGATTCTAATCTCATAATTGCCGCACGGCAAATTCAGACTCAGGCCAAATGAAATGAGACGTAGGGTCAAATTCAGAAAGACGTAGGGCCAGATTCAGCACAGATATGTAGCAGATCCAAAATAGACATGTAGCAGATCCAGAAACGACATGTAGCAGATCCAGAAACGACATGTAGCAGATCCAGAAACGACATGTAGCAGATCCAGAAACGACATGTAGCAGATGTTCAAGCCATACATCAGAACCTAAGATAGTTCAAAAAATTCACCAGAATTGTTTGCTGATAAAACAGAATTGTTTTACATCTGGTCATTGGATTTAGTGGCACCGTATGTACAAACCCGATTAGGTCCATCTTACCTTATGGTTAAGGCTATAGTGATTTGGGCGACACTTTATGGTAAAAGTTTGCGTGCAGATGCGGCTTTATTGAATGGGAAAAGTTTTCAGCTTCTGCAAAGAAGAGTGACGTTGCGTGAAAGGAAGAAGGCTCAGGTAGAAAGCTCCCGGATGGTTTTCAGAATTCCTTAGCAGCTTAGGCCTCGCCCTTCCGGAAAATTAGTGCCTTCCCTAACTGAAATGTTTATGGGAACATAACAGCATCGGAGTAAGACCCAATAAGCTCCAAGATGTGATAGCCCTGAAGGGATTGAGAGCTGCGAGGGCCGGGGGCGCTGGAACACGCCAAACCTCCGAGAGAGTTGCTGTGTGGCTGAGGAATTAAGGGACCCAAACGTGCGATCCAGCAGCTAAACAACTCGATAACTTTGCCCGGAATAAGCTATTCCAACTGTATATGCGCGATCTGGCAATCTGTATATGGGCCACCTCTAGCTCTGGACCCTGTAGTTGGACCAACAAAATTTTCCAGGAAGCGTATTGGCATCAGAATAGCTAGCGTATACTCGACCTCGGACAGTATGCATGGGAGTTAGCGAAGCGAAATATCCGACTCAACAGTAAAACACTTGACCAGCTTCATGGCAACAAGATTCCTAATGGCACCTTCACGGGTTTCGACGCGGCTCTGCGAGCACCAATTCTGATCGGGTAGAACCTTTGGGTTCAGCTCCTATTGATGGTCGGATTGTTGAGTATTGACTGCACACCAACATAGGTATTGAAAGTCACTGTTGTGTGGACATGAAACACCACTCGTTGAAACGAACCATCGCTCTGTTGAAATGTATTGCCTGAAGCTTCTCAATTTCCCGACCTAAATTCATGAATTTTGAAACTCTGCATATTTTTGATTTCCGACATTCCTGTATTGCTGTGTTAGAAGTGCCTTGTAATCCGCATACTATGTATTAGTGTCATGAGTTTAGGACCATCTTTATTAGTACCATGAGTTTGTGTATTAGTACCATTAGTTTGTGTATTAATGCCATGAGTTTCTGTGTTAGTACAATGAGTTCCTGTATTAGTACCATGGGTTTCTGTATTAGTACCATGTATCTGTAGCAGTACCGTGAGTTTCTGTATTACTACCATGAGTTCCTGTATTAGTACCATGTGTCTGTAGCAGTACCATGTGTCTGTAGCAGTACCATGTGTATGTAGCAGTACCATGTGTCTGTAGCAGTACCATGTGTCTGTAGTAGTACCATGGATTCTTGTAGAAGTATCCGTGCATTCCTGCATCTCGTGTATTCCAACATTACCAGTGTTATGGTCATTGGCTGTTTCGTGTGGGTTGACCCCTGGCTATCTTGGCTGATTGTTATTGGATGTGTCTGCATTGCCGCAAATCATCTCAGCCTCAGGAAACTTGTCCACTCTGGGGTACGCACTATTTGTCTTGCGGAATCTGAAAAACAAGCGACTCGTTTATAGCATCGTCCAACATGTCAGACGAGGGCATTTTCTCATCCATGCCCTTTTCCTTGCATATACGCTCGTAGCAGCCCACGATGGTCTGGATGTTCCGCCGCGAAGACTCCTTGCCCAGGCTCAACTGCACCACATAGTCAAACTGGCTGTCATAGGGCCCAGTGCGATTGTAGTTGACGAAATGCTTGCACATGGAGTTGATGATCATCCTGCTCTTTGCCACATCGCTCTCCGCTTTCACCAGCGGATGGTTGTCGCCCCGCCTCGTGATTCTGTCCCATGACGTATCGTACACTTCACTCGCCTTTCCAGCTAGCGGCATAAAGAGAAGCGCCACAAGAATCACCTCGTTTTGGCGGAAATTCTGCATAATCTCCTTGCGATGGTTGAGGAGGTGGTTGTTGCGGTCGAGAAGCACGCCTGTCACGGAGGGGTCTGCCAACGCGTCTTTGGCCTGACGGTAGAAGGCACCCTTGGACGAACAGCTGTCGTTTTCGATGCACCGAAAATTGGGAAACACGGAACAGAGCGCTCGGAATATGGTTGACTTGCCACACCCCACGATGGATATGGGCACAAACACCACCTTCATTGCCGGCTGAAAAAACCTGTTATCATGACATGCATGCCGTGCGGGCGCGGTCACGTGCGCGGCGGCCCTCGCTGCGCGTACGCTAGTCAATGTGCAATTTCTGTCCTGCTCGAGTGATATTTATATCAGGTAATTTTCATCCATCTCAAAATGGTATTAGTGTGGCTAGATAATAGCTTGTTTATGTATCCACTTTTTTTGGGTACATAGCTTGTCCTTTCCTCGTCCGTAGAATTGATAGTCCCTGACTACGACACAATCACATTACTAGTTCCTAAGGACACAGCATTGACTGCTCCTTCATTATTGGGGTGACTTTTTGTTACTTTTCAGATAAGCAACTTTGGTTCCTCTTATGCTTTGTGGTTATCTGCAATCTGCCAAAAGCCACTGGCGGATCCTGGCGGGAAGCCATCATGACCAAGGACGAATCAAGTTCCCCACATCGCAAATCACTCAAATCTTCTCTGCACTCAGAAAAACTTAATAAATCCCTTTTGCTCCTCGAGCCTTTGCTCCCACTTTATTACTGAGATCAAGTCATCGTTGGCACCATCTTTCTGATGCAAGTGCTCAAGATACACATTGGACATCATGGGTTTGATCTGAGTTGAGACTGTGCCAACGGTGATATGGAGATACTTGTTTGTATGTGGTAGACTCTCGCTTCGTTTGACCCACTTGTCCTGGATCTTTTGCGAGTATCCCTCATTTGTCACCTCGACAGTTATCAATTGGTCATGCACCACTATCACCCGCTTGATGTTGATGTCACACAATATATCCACTGACACTCTTTCTTGCGGAGCTGCGGTTTTCCGGGCTTGATTTTTGCGGAAAAGACGCCCCAACTCGCCCCACTCCTGCTGGTTTGCCTCCAATTTCGAACTGCTCTGGTGGGCAAGAGTCACGTGGAATTCGTTCTGTACCCGATTTTGTGCTTTGAGTCGCTGCCACGTGGCGTCGTTGTGAAGCAAACTGTCAAGATGGGTCGTAATGTCACTCTTGGAAATTTCAATCCCGTAGTATTCCACTTTCCTCTGCTCTGGCTGAACTTTCTTTCTGATCTCGGGAATGTACTCCCGGGCGGCCTTATAAGATTGATTCCAACTGTCTTCACTCAAATCCTTAATTTGCAACTCCTCGAATGCGTTGACAAGTTCGCCATATACTATCTTGGCGTTATCCAATGACGAGTCCATTTTGTCCACATCAATATTAATCACAAATGCAAAGTTGCTGTCAGATTTTGTGAGCTCGTCGCCTTTGACCACTCTTCTAAAGGAATCGTCATCATCATTCTTGCAAACCGGTGCCTGGAATCCACGAAGCACGCCCTGCATTAAAGAGATTGCTTGTTTGGGATGGGACAATGCCTGAACGGTTTGGTGGCAATCCCCGCGACTCAAAATTCGTTGCTGGAGAATGTCTGCTGTATTGTCACTAACTCCGTTCCCTAGGAAGTTTATGCCAATGAATTTGACTTCCGTATCGGGCAGTATAAATCGATTTCTGTTTTCGTGTAGCCGCCTGAAGAGCTCTCCTCTGTATCGTTCACGGTAATTCATTCTGTCCACAAAGCATAGTTGGTTAGAGTCCAACGCAGACAATATTTCATTGATAAACAAAGACCCTTGTGAGAAATTGTCGTTTTCAAGATGAACCCAATTCGGATTCAAACCAGCCAACGTCCTACAAACTGTACTTTTTCCACAGCCTGGTGCGGCTATTGTCACAACACAGTACACGGTTTTCACAGTTTGCAACAAGTTGTCGAGCTTGGTAACAAGTGACTCGTTTGTGTCAAGCTCGAGGGCCTTTGCGCCCTCTGATTCGCCAAGTCCAAGATGCTGTAAAAACAACTTTCTCATCTTGATTACACCATGCTTCTCCTCATATTGTTTCTGTGCTTCTGGGTGCTCCATGAAGTAATCCTTCACAAATAACAAATAGGCTAAGGTGATGCGCTGGTGTTTTGAGAGCTGAGCCACCACTTCCCGGATGGTTTTCGTCGCATAGCTGTCTGAGAAAACGCGGTTCGTCACCTCTCTCCATTGCCGGTACAATAAGTAGGGCTGCTCGAACTTAAACTTGAAGAAGAAGTCGGCCTTCTGACGCTTGCATCTGACCACAAAGCCCTCGGTTTCCTTACCTTTGTATATGCCCGATTTTGCTACTTCGTTGAGGTGGTGCATGAGGGTGTCGAAGGTGTCAAAGCGCAACTGATCCACATTCTTAAAGCCCCAGGTAGTTCCAAATTCAGTCACTTGCTCGGGGCAAGCGGTTTGAAGCTCAATTGTGTTCTTGTTGATCCCATGCAAGTAGAGACCTGCATCGTCGCCCGAGTACTCGAGAACATGCTCTTCGAAGTCATCATCGCATAATTCAGCCACGGCCGTGGCATTCATGGCAAATAAAGCCTGCGCAAAATCCCGAGTGGTTCTTCCGATTTTGGTCAATTGCCGCTCGATTTCCTGGTAGCCTCTCATGTAATGGCTGCCTGTGGCACTCGGGAAATAGTCACCAGTCATGTTCTTGGAGCACACCAACAAGGTTCCATCTTGCAAGCCAGCAAAGAAAAGAATACAGCCATTTTCTTTCGTGGACACATTGAACGGGCCAGTGCATTCGGCCTTGAGTCTCAGTTGGGTTAGCGAAGGGTACTCGTCCACGTTGAAAAACTTATCGTAGCCTCGGGCGACAATGCCGTAGGGACTGGTGAATAAGCCGCGAGCATAGCAGGGTAAATCGGTTCTATCGGGGTAGAGCTCAAACTCGGGAAATTGCCAGCTGTGCACAATCAAGGGGCCCTGTGTGGTGGTGATGGGGAAGTCACGTCGGGTGACTTTACTCCTGAAGCGCTTGATAGCGGGATCCTTTTCACCATGCTTGTTTGTGATCAGCAACTCCTCTAGTCTGTCCATAAGCTCTTTGAATGAGCAGGCCAATCCCAGGGCAGGAGCTGACATTTTGGGAACTAACAGGGGGATTGTGGGTGACTCACACGTATGGTCTGCGCTCCTCATGGTGATACCCCATAGCGAGTATGTCACGTGCACGGCCCCAGTGCAGCACCATTCAATTCATTGGAAACGCTTGAGGCATTTGGCGCATCGGGAGGTCCGAAGCAATCAGAACTTTTGAAACATGAAACATCGTGAGGCACCTCGGAACATCAGAGGGTACCTCGACTCCATGTGCAGCCGGGTTCGTCGCTACACGCACCCACCTCCAAATGAGCGCGGGCTCGGCTGCCTACTACATCTAGTGACAACATCTGAACTACACCCCTCAATTCTACACCTAACAAGGCAACCCAAGCATCGAATCGCCAACGTTCCAGTCAAGCAATGCTAAGTGTCGATGTGGATGAAGCAGACGTGGCGGTTCTAACGCAGAACCTCGCCCGCTCCAAAGAGTTGTTCGCCGATATCAACGACTCGCTAAGTATCATCACGTCCAAAACATCCACCGCCTCCAAAAGCATCAAACCGGTGTTTGCGGAAATCAACGCCTTGAATACCAAGAAGGCGTCCATAGAAGAGGGACTCTCGCTTCTCAAAAACGTGTCCCGATACTCTCTGCAGGCGGCAGACTACCAACGAGTGCTTGCCTCCCCGATCGATACCGTCGGCATGGTGCGGTACTTGAACACTCTCGAAGCTTCCACGGTACTTGTGCGTGAAATGAAGCAGAATATCCGAGACTTTGATGGCGTGGTGATAGGCTTCGCCAATAGTGTGGATAAGGCCGAGCTTGGCGTGATGCAGCACTTCTCCAAGCTTCTCACGCAAGTCAACTTCGACAATGGAACGGTTCCGAAGCTAGAGAGTATTGTGGCGGTGCTCTCGTTCTACGCCAAGCAAAGAAACCTAAGGAGTGCGCATGAGGCCATCGAAAAGGCCTTCAGCAAGCTTTTTTCGCTGAGAATGGGTCCGTTGGAGGCGTCGTGCACCTTAAAGAGAAGGCAGTCGAACATCCCATACGAGAAGGGGACCAGCGGTCTTTCTGTGCTCACAGCAGAGCTACTCAAGTTATGCGCAAGCCTAAGGACCGCATGCAACCAGCTCGAGGTGCTGGCGTCTCCAGTCTTCAAAAATATCATTACTGGGTACATGGAGACGCACCTCTGCACCATAATTGATAACTACAACGGTTATGTGGACAATAATGGATTGGCCGGCCATGATGTGCTCTTTCTAGATATATTGGACCAGTTCAAGTTCTTGGACGACCACCTCCAAGAGAGCCAGCTCGGAATAGAGAGCTTTCCTCGAACTAACGAAGCATATGAGAGATTGGTGGAGAAATGCCAAGGCTTGCTCACGGAGTGGGTCAAATACGTGGACAGCAGGGTTTCGCAGATTGACCGGCTCAATGAACACAGCATTCCAGAGGTGGTGGTGGAAGTGATATCTAAAATCCGAAAGATCAGTGAATTTGGGTCTGTGCGTGTGCTCATGGAAAATAAGAAGCTCGGCAGCTGGCTCGATGTGAAGCCGCCTCTCCGATTCATCACGGTGTACACCTCGGTCGTGCAAGGCGCCGAAGCGCAGTGTGCAGACCGCACATCTTTTTTGGTGTCGTCGTTTTTCCTGGACTTGATCGACGAATTGATGGTCAACATAGAGATCAGCTTGAAGGACCAGTCGGGAGAGTCAGGGTTGAGAAAACTGTCGCAAGGGTTTATGTTGGTGAAAAACCTCGTGATGATCGAGACCATAGTCAACCGACTGGAGTCGCTCTACGAGAAGCTAGGGACAATAGGAATTGAGCGGCTCCAGAGATTGAAGAAGCGGTTCCTCAAGGTGTTTTTGGATGACTGGAACTACGCCTCGTACATCATTATACGAGACATGACCCAGATCACCACCACAAATGCCATGCACGGGGGCCTGAATAGCGCCAAGGAAAAGGAGCAGATCAAAGAGCTCTTCCGGAACTTCAACGAGTCGTTTGAAGAAGCTCTCAAGCAGTACGAGCGCTTCAATATCCAGGAGAAGGACTTGAAGGCGTACTTGGCCAGTGAGATCAAAAAGTTGATTCTCAATGCTTACAACAAGTTGTACGACAAGTATGGAGGTGGAGAATTCACCAAGAACAGGTCCAAGTATATCAAGTACGACAAGAGCCAGTTCGAAAGACTTTTGAATGACAGGCTTTAAGCCAGGCGCCCAGCAAAGTGGGACAAGCAGATGAAAAGCATCGCAAAGGCGCATGGCGAAATTGGCGCGAGGCGCATTCACGAGAGCCGCATCAAGACCCGAGTGGCCGGGAAAATGCGTGCGCCAAGAACATCGGGCACGGCATGGCACCGCAATCGACTCGAGTGGATTGCCAGAGCAAGACAATTTCAAGCGGGCAGAAGCATGCAAGCGGGTAGGAAGTGGACCGACGCAGGCAAGAGCGTAGCGGACAGAAGCAGTCAGGGCGGCAACGTATAGCGGGATGAGGCATATGGCGAGCAATTAACGGAACAGGAGATATTCCGGTGGCATAGCACAGGTCATTGATGGCGTGTGCACAAGTGTCATGAATGTCTGCAGTGAGAGGTGCGAGGAGCGTATGTGCAGACAGGTGAATGGGGTGCGTGCGGGCGACGTTGACATCAGTGTCCGCCAGACCACGCGGAAACAAGAAGAAAAACTTAAGCGCACATGCCGCGAAACAACGTTTTGTTTCGACCAGGCTGAGGCACACCGGAGATTTCGGGCCAAGACCCCGCCCGAAATCCGCAGCTTCTGCAACTGCAGCTGCATTGATGACAGTGTGACAGTGCAACAGCGTTACAGCGTGACAGCGGCGGCAACACCTGCAACAGTGACACTGGCAACAGCGCCACGGGCAACAGCGAAAGTGGTGACAATGGTGACAGCAGCGGCAATGGTCACAATCGTGACAATGGTCATGGCACCGACACGAGTAGGCGAGGGCGTGGCGCATGGAGAAGGTGCCCAGCGAGCACGAGATGTTCGGGGGTGTCGCCCGGGGCCGTGTGCGGTGGGCACCTTCTCCATTGAAACAGGTGTTTGTTAGATGTTTGTTTCAAAGTAGCTGTGATAAAGGGGCATTCCTACGATCGACGACTGAGGCTATGCCGTCCATTGTATGCGAGGTAGGCAATTTCTTTCTTTGGTGCGAGCGCACTTGACAAGTCAAGAATTTTCTGTACATGGCCATTGGCGCATTTGTCTTGGCATTTTGCACTTGACGTTTGACACCTGCAAAAAAAAGTCTTGGCATCTTGGGCCTCGCCCCACGCCCCACCGCCATCGCCACCACCACGCCAGAGACCACGGAATTTCGACCACTCCCAAGACGCCAGCGTCTTCTGCTTTCCAGAACAGGCGGTTTGACGGCCAAATTCGGGCGGATAATGGAGAAATCGCCTGGTGGGTTTAGGACCATCATGCACTGCGCTTATTTGGTGTGCATAAGATAAACTTGCGCGTGTCTCAAAGCCAAGAAAGAGTCCGTTCCTTGTCATTATTGCGACTGCCCCCAGAAGTATATAAGCCCCACCGTCTGGCCGCGGGTTGGTCCGTATATTAGGTCCCACGTCTTTTTCAGTGTGCTGCTTCCATATTACCTAGACGCTTTTTGTCGGCTCCATACCTGTGTCTTCCGGCGTATTCTTGTTTGCTCCTCCTCTTCTGTGTGCTTCGTCTAGTGTGTTACTGGTCATCTTGTCTAAGGTCCCCGAAATTGTCCAGCACAATTGTCCGAGTTCCTTCCTCCATTTGATACCGTGCAATCTCCATCCTGCGCTCCCGAAATGAACAAGAACATCTCCCTCCCTCCCATCTCCGACATATTCCGAAGCGGGGCGGAAGATCCGCTCGGCGACCACACACTACCCTACCCCGGTGCACACGCCCACCCCAGTGCACGCGCCTACTCCAGCGCCGCCTACTCCAGCGCTGCCTACTCCAGCCCCGCATACGCCGGCCCCGCATACGCCAGCCCGGATGCTTACCCACAGGGCTACGCCAACTCACACGCTAACCCGTTCTACACCTACGGGTACCCCCACGCACACATGATGGCGCCGCGCGCGGCCATGTACGAATGGGGCAGCGCTCCCGCCCCCGCACCCATCCACAGCATAGGTCACGCCAAAATAAGCGGAGTGGCATCCACGCCTCCCTACTTCAAGAGCACGGCCGGAGCTAGCCCGCGAAGCCTGGTGTCGTCGGGCCTGATGTCGGGCAGCCTGGTGTCGTGCGGCCTGGTGTCGTGCGGCCTGATGTCGCCAAGCCCCGGCAGCAGCTACACCAGCGAACAAGGCACGCCGCGCGTCATCTCGCCCAACGTGGCGCCTCTGCATCTAGCGTCCTCCACGCGCTCCAAAACTAGAAACAACCTCCCCAAGGAAACCACCCACATTCTCCTCAAGTGGTTGAACGAGCACTTGAGCCACCCCTACCCCAACTCGTTTGAAAAAACTCAATTGATGGTGTCGACCGGTTTGAACCAGCAACAATTGAGCAACTGGTTCATCAATGCCCGGCGCAGAAAGATCAAGACCTTGAGGCACTGCCAGGCAGAGAAGACGTCTTAGTTGGTGTATAGATAATATGGTTTTGGATTTGCTCGTATACGCGTTAGCTGTATCTTAGTAGCCTGTGGCCCAGAGCCTGTCGTGAATGTACTGCATCGAACAGTATGACAAATATGTTATTATATAATCGGGATTATGTAATCGGTATCATAACCATTATTACATAATCGGGGTTGCATATTCACTATTTACACTATCGCTCAGTTTCGGCTCTTTCCGGTAATTACTCTTGACTTTCCTCCACCCATACATTGTACGCAAAACCCACAATACCCCATAGTTCACCTACCAAAACTCGCTCCTGCCACTTGTCAATATGTGCTATTCTCATTGGCACTTTTTCTTTCTGCACGTCCACTCACTATGGCCCGCTCATGGCGCTTGTATCTCCAGTCAGAATGGTACTGACTAGCTGTTTATACGAATCTACAGTGTGACAAGTTTGTCATAATCCCGCCTCCGATTTACCCCACTTCCCGCACGAGTCACAGCAAGCGTCCATCAATTCACTACCATCAATTCACTTGTCATAATTGCTCATTATGCAATTATGCTCATTATTATTTATCATGCTTCGTATTATGCTCATTATTTTTTATCATGCTCATTATCATTCTTATTATCATGCTCACTTTATGCTCACTTTATGCTCACTTTATCACTTCATCACTTTATGCTCATTAGCCACTCACTAGTGTTCAAATTCACCAGCACAGCATAATGGGGGCCTCCCCAAATCAACCAATCAGCAATTCAAAAGTAACCTCTTCCTCTGCTGTCTCTGAGGGACGCGTGATGCTTCCCCACAATATTCAACATCCATATCCTGGTTCCGAATCTGGAGAGGCGCCAATCTCGCCAGGGCCAACACCCACGAAAAGAAAGGGCAGCCATGCCGTCCTTGATGGACCATTGTAGATGATTGGGTTCGTTTTGCTGGGTGGCCCCATGTTTGAATCAACATGGTGTGCTGTTTAGAAGCGTTGGAGCGCGCTGCCTTGAATGCTTCTGCAAAACACTGGACTTCCCTTCTTCTCCTCCTCTTCCCTTAACCTCAATATTTTCCCATCCAACTCTCAGAGTTGACTTGATGCACTGGCTGGTGCGCTGTTATTTCCGTCTTTGCTACCCACACTTTCCCCTTCATCTCACTATTCACTCCTTATTTGCATTCATCCCACTGGTGTCTGGCCACTCCTCCTATTGTTCCTTTTCTTGTGCTGGCAAGCTCCGGCCCAAACCCGGCAGAAGCCGGCCGAGACGTTGCCACATGGTCTAGTAATTGCGGCGGAATTTGCGGCACTATTGTGACACTATTGTGGCAGCACTCGAATCAATGGCACCTGAGCCAGTGGCTGCTGAAGTGGAGTTGTAGGCGCCGTGCCTTTCGCACTTATCTGCCTGCACGGCGCGGGACGAAGGCACGTTTACCGCCAGAAACATTCCACACCATACCACGGACAGCCCGCCTCACGTGACGCCGGCCCCGTCTCTCCTGGGGCGTCTTCTGCTGCTGGCGGGTGCACGTGCCCGCCCCCTCTGGCTACTTGCGTGGGCTGTACGACCTCACTGCTGCCGTCACTGCTGTCACTGCTGCCGCCACTGGCGTCACTGCTGCCGTTACCGTCGCCTGCCTGACTGTTTGTCCGGGGAAAACTCACCCATGTCTCGTGCGCTCTCGCCGCATGGCGGTGTGCGGGTGTGCGAGCCGGCTATTTCTTCACGCCTGCCTTGTCTCGGCACTCCGTCCCCATGACCACTCTATCCGATGCCATGGTCGTAGTCTCCGACTCGATCCTCGGCAAGATCAGCGGCCTCTCGTTGGCCGAGATCGTCAAACGAGGCCGCAAATACCGCTTTGTCAAGTCCTCCTTCCACAGGGTCAAGGACGAGGATAAACACCTTGTCATCAACCCGTCGCTGCTCGCGGACCACGTTTCCACCGTGCTGGCGTACTCCATCATCAAGGCCATCGACGCCAATCTTTTTTCCGAGTACAGGGACTTGTGCCTCGCCATCATCGGCGTGGCCCGCCAGTTGGAGGAGAATGACTGGTACGAGAATGAGAACTCGTCGGTGGTGGCCTTGAACGACTCCAATGCAATCACCAACCCCGACCTCATCGAAGAAGCCCGCCTCCTTGTCCAGGAAGTGACCCCGGCTCATGTGGTGCAAGGCTGCAACATCCTCTACTGCTCCAAGCTCAACTTCCTCCATACTGACCACCACATTGGCACCACCTTCGAGGGCATCTTCTTGCGCAAGTATGTGGAGGAGTACTACGGCAGCGAGGCCTTGGAACTGCCAGAGGTGTTGGCTGCTATCAAGAGCTTTGTGCACTGGGGAAACATCCGCTACCTCCTTTATAAGTTGGGCGTTCCGCACATGAAGCTAGACGACTCGCTAGTCCACAAGTTCTCCACGTTTCCTGACCCGCCCCAGGAGCTCAAGGACTGCGTGTATGAACGCTTCCCTTCGGGTACCTCCAAGTACTCCATGCTCTCCAATGTCATTGATATGATCGCTGACTCCAAATACTCCAAGGTGATACCCTACCCGCCTGACGACAACTTCGACGTGGCTTGGCTCTATGACTTGTGTGACGATATCGAGCGAGATCCCATCCGCTACCACCTCCGCTCCATAGTGAAGGACCTCTCTAAGGATCCGGTCAACTTGAACGAGTTGTCTCAGGTCAACCATGACAAGATCGACACCATGCTTCGGTACGTGAGCCTCATTTTGAACACAATTCTTTCTGCAGAGAGCGGCGGGCTTGCTCAAAACTCCCGCTTGCCGGTCTTCTCCGATGCTCTTATTTCCGCGCACGAGGATTACTTCAAGAAGTTGGTGGACTTGCAAAACTCCATCGAGGAGTATGAGCAGAAGGGCTGGGATGAAGATGATATAGTTCTACGCTTGTCCAATGGCAGAGCGCCAAATTTTTACGATGAAGTCGACCGCATCCGCCGTTAGGCCTCTGATCTTAAATGGTGGTAGCGAGAGACAAAGATAATGACTGTTGGTCTGACCATTATGGATAGGGGCTTCGTGGCCATGTGCTTCAAATGTGGTAACAATGCATAGGATTACTTAAAGTATAGTAGTGAGTATCACTTGTGATGAGCAACGGAAAACATCTCTTGCAACGCATATCATCTTTCGTTTAAAGCATAAGTTGGGAGGATCAGCCATCAGAACACGACGACAATTAGTCCGCGGCAACAGCGTCGTCCTGGCTACTAACGGATGTCGATTCAAACTTCGATGCAAGATCCTTCACGCTGGACCTTCTTTCTATCCCTGCGGCAAATTGGGGCTTGGCAAAGTCGGAGTCTCCACTTTCACTGTAGATCACCTCCTTTTTGGGTGGTCTGCTGGAAACAATACTCCCGCTAGAATTGCTCTTCTCCAACAACGAGCTTATTTTCTTCTTGTTTGGTGACAGAGATCTTTTAAGAGATCCCGAAGTGGATGAGCTTGCGGACTTCAAAGGCGACGTGCTTCTAGACTTGGATGTTGGAGTCGCGGGAGCGTCTGGTAAAGCCTCATCATTATCCGACTTGGCCTCACTCTTCTTACTTCCTTTGCTATCGTTGATGGCTTTCTTCATCTTGGTCTCTAAGCGCCCTTTGGATATGCTGGTCCCCGCCTCACTTTTGGTGGAATTGCTTCTCAGGGCTTCTCCTCGAGTTTGTGATCTGGAATTGTTTCTGGAAGGCTTCTTGGAGACCCGTCTTCTCAACTCCCCAAAAATAGCCTCCTTATGGCTGAACAAGTCAGCAATGAAATTTTGCTGCAATATCTCCATGGCCACACTCAACGAATGGGCATTTTTTCCCTCGGCATCAACGTAATCGCTTTTGGGCCGCAAAACTAAGGCTCCAAACTCCCGACAAAGTCTAGAGCTGAACGAGTTGCTCAAATCGGCATTCTTTGAGCTTATGATCTGGATCAAACGGGTCAAATGCGTAAGGATTGCATCTAGAGTGGCCAAATTGCACACCGGAAGCTCGAGTAATGTGTTTTGCAATCCGTTTATCCTGGACTTGTCCGCTGTAACATCATTGGCTTCTGCTGGATAGGTCTGGTACAATGTTTTGATCAAGTCGTAATAGGTATGGGGCACTATTGAGTCTGGCAACTCCATAAAGTAGAGCTTGAGAGCGTTGGCAACTAATTTGGGCTCAACTTTTTTGAATACGTCTTGCATCTCCGTACCGCTGGTCAATTCATTTAATTGTAGTCTCACCTGGTGGATCTTGGAGAGATGGACTGGTGCAGTCCATAATTCCACTCTCTCTTCGTCATCAGCCAACTCAGGATACACGGAGTCTAGGAAAGATAATGCCGTTTGCACAAGAATGGGAACAGGCCGCCGATCCAACCTGGACTTAACATTAAGGTCCACGCCAAAGGTCTGCTTGATGTTGGAATTATAATAGTTGTCGTAAAGAGTCACATGAGGATGAAACTTGCCGGTGGCATAATTTTCAATCAAGAACTTCAAATCGCCCACTGGGTTGATGGTTTCTTCGATAAGTAAGAGCTCGTCAGAAGAATTCTTCAAGGTAGCAATTTTGTTGGCAAACGTAGCAATGAAATCAAATGTGGCCTTTTTGATAGCCTTCAAACGATCCAACTCACATTTTTGCATGAAGGCCAAGTGATCCATGACGGTTTCTTCAAACTCGCATCGAATCAAATCCAAGGTCTTTGTGGTCTCAAAGTATTGAGAATCTAGCAATGTCACCTCCTTGACCAACTTGGAGTATTGCGATTTGTCGGAGTAGTCGACGGAAGTCACACCTATAGCCTGCTTCACATCTTCCAAGTAGGTTGAAAACTGGTTTGTTCTGCTCCCCAGGGCCGCAATGGGATCGTAATTTGCGTTTTGGGCAGATTTGCCCAAGTCGAATTCAGAGAGTTGTGTAATTTCGAAGACAAGCGGTTTCCATTGGTACCAGAATTGCGAGGAATTGATGAAATTCTTGCTGCCGCTCATGGAGCCGATCAACTTCAAAAAGCCATTGTTGACCAAGTCTTGGCCTAAGCCCTCTGCCTTGGCAATGTTTCCCTTTAGTTCAGGCAAGTTGTCCAAGAACCACTGGGTAATAGAACTTCCCGACGAAACATTGTGGTAGGTTCCCAAAATGGGCACCTTGTGAGACTTCAACTCGATATGGGTCAAGATTTGGGAGAGCAACTCTTTGGTCATCTTGGCAGTGTATTGCGAGCCGCCAATTTCGTAGGCTGGGGAATCATCCAAGTCATCAGCAGTCAGCGAGGTATCGGCCTTAGCGTCAGTAGTTTCTTCCGCAAACAGAGTATCGTAATCGTTCAACTCATCTTCCGAGTACCTAGACTTGAACTCCTCAACCATGCGGCATTTGTTGAAGTACTTCTTCAGCAACTTCTCCAACGCAGCCTTGGCATTGAGGTAGGTCTTAAACTTGTCGGAGATCATCAGTTCCAGATAAGCCACTCTCTGTTCATGTTCCTTGCACCACTGGGAGAAAGGCTGTAAAACTAGGTCATCAATGTTGATTGCAATTTCCACATGCACAAGACCCTGGCGGCCAAAGTTGGCGTTGAGTTCCTCATATGCGTTCTTGACGGTGGAGACGTAGTCGGGGTCGGCATGTCTTTTGCTTTGCTTCTTGACCACCGAGCCAAGCGACTCCAAATCTCTACCGTACGATAATTCCAGCTCCATACGACTGGTAATGAGAGCAATAAAGTCGTCGTTTTCCTTGACGCCCTCGTAGAGCTCGCCAAAGAGGACCTTGTGGCCCAGATGGTAGTCGTCGGACCAGAAACTGTCAGCAAACGACATTTCTATCTAGATGATTGAAAGAGGAAATTTGACGAAAGCGGAACGGGTACTTGAGGGAGGCAGGACGAATTTAAGCAGATGGTCAAGGCCGGTAGCAGTGGAAAACAATATGGGGGAGCCAGTGTTTCACGCGCGCGCTCGAGGAATGCAGTGTATCACGTGTAAATTTGGTGCGCGCCAATCCACCGCAGCCGGGCGGTAGGTGCAACCAGGGGCACGAACATAATGCTGCCATACATGCAGGCACCACTCATTCCTTGAACATCAAACAATACCCACCCCGAGTGTCAAGAGCCTGGATCGAATACTGAGGTGCTCAAATGCGAGTATCATTGTATGGTGGTCTCAGGTCTCAGGCCCCACGTCTTAGGTCTCGGGTCTCAGGATAAAGGCCTCGGGTCTCAGGGCCAGCCCCAAGTCCTAGGATAAAGGTACTAGGATCTCAGGAGAAATGTACCGAGGTCCCAAGGCATAAAGGATTCGAGGTTTCAGGATTTCAATATTTTGTGTCTCAAGTTCTTAATGTGTCAAGGTCTCAAGGTCAAAATAACATCTCAAGTCAAGTTGTTCAGGTCAAGATTCCAGGTCCAAGGTGTCCAGGTCAATGTACCAGGCGTCAAGGGCAAACGAAAAGCAGAGTCGCATTTGAAACAAGATTTCAACCAAATGAACCAAAAATCTCGCAGGAAGTTTGGCTCCTCACCACCAGCGGGACCCCATGGTGCATCAAAAGTACCATCAAATTGTAGATCTCACTGGGGAGACGAGTCACGGGTGAACATGAGCCAAAACCGCCGATTTCCACCAATTTCCCCGATTTCCACCAATTTCCACCAATTACCACCAATGGTCCTCTTATTGGTGAAAGCCAGCCAATCATCAGCCAGCGGTTCAATTCAGCCCTAATGTCCAAATACCCATGTGCATGCGCCCCTTTGTTCGGGGCTTGGATCAAGAATGTGCCACCTTGCTCTTCCGGTTCATTCCGCTCCCATTATAATGGGTTGTAGCACAATTCAAGTGCTTCCCATCTATGCGCACGATTGTTACACCGGGCTATCGGTTGTGCTCGGCATCGGAATCTCTAGTTCCCTGTCGTGCTCATAATCTCAGGCCCCTCAGTATTCTCTTGCTCGTCGTTGCTTCAATGTACCCAGTTTTTTGCTCGCGGTGCTTTGCCAGCTCATGTATACGGTGGTGGTACCATCTGTCTAGTCCTGCCTAGTCTTGCCTAGTTCGGTCTAGCCCGGTCTAGTGCGGTCTAGTGCGGTCTAAATCTCCCTATAGCACCTGCGCCCAGATTCATAAACTATTAACATCTGCCCTTTTACATATACACCATAGCTTACTCCCTCCTAAACTACCAAGCCTTTCAAAAGTCAAGCGGTCAAAATCCGCCTTGGCGGCGCTGCGTTTGACTAGTCTCACATGGCACTTTCCGGCACCTAGCAGTGGGGCCGTGTATATGCACACCAAACGTCGCGCGCGTGCATCAGCCTGTCGTGAAACAACCACTTTTAATTGTCTGCCACATCACTCCACTTCCGACCCCGTTCTACATCTGCCCTGCCTACCCTCCTGTCGCGCGTGGTTCTGGCTTGTGCTTATTTCGGTACGTTGATCTCATTCTAGCCACCTGTGCTTTCTTGTGTGCCCTCCTGATTATCAGTACCCCTCGTGTGTGAGCGGTTCTTTTTCTCAGTGGCTTTTCCCCAGCGGCTCTTTTCTCAAAGGATTTTTCTAAGGGGATCTTTGAAGCCAAGAATACCCTGTCGACACTCGTTCTTGTACCATCCGTTTTTTTGTGAGCCATGTCTGACTTTGCTCTGCCCGTGTCGACCCCCAGGAAGCGGAAGCTCGCCCCCTCCACGCCAAACTCTGGTGAGGGCAGGAAATCTCCCCTATTAGTGGGAGGCCTGCTTGCAGTGACGCCGGAGGCGAAAATCCACCGGTATCGCTCCAAATCGGCGGTGGCCGATCTCTTTGCGGCATCCGGCCCTACTTCCGTGTCTTTTCCTGCAGCCTTGCTCCCTACTCCACTGACGATCGGCTCTGGTCGCTCCAAATTACAAGAGACTGGGGTGCCCTTCAAAAAATCTCGCAGCTTGTCTGCCTCTTTGCAGGCACTAGCTGATGAGCCGGAATGCGCTGTTCCGACCGGCGACTTCTCCCCGGGTCTAAGGATTAATTTCCCTGGCGCTGTTGAAGAAACTAGCTCCCCAGGCTTGAAAATCCGTGGCCCTGTCCAACGCCCCAGTCTCAAGTCATCTTTAGGAAGCCCCGCACGGGATGAATCAGATGTGAGTATGCCATACCGTTCCAGTGCTTCTGACGACAAAGGCCTCGAGAGAACTTCCTTGGCTGTTACAGACTGCCCTCAGACGCCCCCTCAGTTGACCTTGAAGCAAGCGGCACTTTTCGAAGACGCTAGTTTCGAGGACGAGGGCGTGGAAGTCATATCCCTTGGCGACGTACAGAAGATTCCTCGGCGCCGGCTCTCCAACCCATTTCTCGAGACAAAAACACCCCCACGCTCTGAAAATGCTGGGCGCATCGATCTTTCAAGATCAATCGAGCTCATCCATCACGCAAGCGGTGAACGAAAACTCCAGCAGATGTCGGAAGAACAGAAACGTTTCAAACCCCGTAAGCTTGCTTTCAATGAAGAGCCGTCGTCCAACAAAGTCAATTTTAATGTGGCAAACAAGTTCATTGGCAAAAGCATTGGGAGAAACTTCACCATGCATGACGTGCCTGGCTTGGCTCCTGGCTTTAAGATTTATGACGATGATAACATCGGCGAGTCTCCGTTGAGCAGATGGGATGAGTGACCATCGAATTGAGTCGGACGAGGGTTGAATCTCCAAGGCATTTGTGGCTTCCAGATGATGTGCATCCCAATGATATCCATTCCAGCCAAAGATACCCATTTCAACCAATGATACCCATTCGAACCAATGATACCCATTTGAACTATTGATACTCATTTGAACTATTGATACTCATTTAATCTATTGATACCCACTTGAACCACATTGATACCCATTTTAAACATGGTTTCGCAATGATACCATCTAATCAATTATACCCGTTTATCAATGATGTCCATGGTTTCGCAACGATACTCCTGACCCCATGGATGCAGTCTATGTCTTCGATCATATGCAACCTTCGACGTGGATTTATCTTGGCGAACCACTTGTCCCCATTGATACCTGATTTCCGATACCCTAATAGACTTTTAATAGACTTGAATTTACTTCTACAAGAATCCCACTAGGGCTAACCAGGCTCTAACCTAATCGCCATAGGTGCGGTGGCCCCAGGTCAAGGCTAGGGCCCAGAATGCTCGCTTGTCACTTCCTCAATAGAATAGCTTACCCTGTGCTTGGCTTGGCGGGTAACGGCTTTCAAAAAGTGTTTGGCACATTCAAATAGACTAGACCGGCCTCTCGCTCCCTGGGACAATGGTGGCAATTCGCACTGAGGGGTTTTTCTATATAAGGCAAGGATCTGCTTCTTGGAGCGTTCACTAGTGTAAACCCCCTTTCCTTAGCACTCGCAGTACCAAGATATTTAACTCCCATAGTATGGGGGGCAAGGATAGACTGGACAGGCTCAGCATGAGTTGTCATGAGTTGCATGCACACGGGTGCAAGCATGTGCGGTCCGAAATGAGTCAATTGAGAGATACAGAGAGTTAAACCTTACCTAATGAGTGTAACTCGAGACTGACCAGGACTGCTGATTCCTCACACTGACGATTCCAGACTGAAAAGACCGAAGAGAAACGAATCACTGATTAATTCAGTTTGGCGATGAGACTATGGGCAATTCATACCAGGGAATTCCTATGGCCGTTGCTAAATCAGTGAAAGAAGTCTAATTTCTTAGAGAGCGTAAGACCAAGTTGCCTGGCACTCCCTGTTAATCCGAGGTCTATCCCACTTTACCTTTTCATTCTTGAGACTTGAGCCATTTGCAGCTTATCGGATGCAACATCAAGGCGGCCTCGGAAGCCCTTGAGCGAGATTGGCCCGATTTCAACCTTCCCCACGATAAGCTACCAAAAACAGGGGCCAGTGTTTTCTAGCCCGGATGATCGAGTTTATCAACCAATCCATCGTTGCCGTACAACTTGACATGCAAAAGATTCTGACTTGGTTTAACCTGTGTTTGAGAAGAAGTCAATATACAGGGCTATGTCAATTGTTTGACCGGTGGTCAATGTGCGGTCAAGGGTACTCTGCTGAGACCAGTGCTTGTCAGGATGTTTAAGCCGACGCAGCAAAGTGTCCGAACCGCGCCAGCGAAATTAACAAAGCAAAACTTCAAAGTCTCATACTCTTTTGCACCGCCTTTTGAACCGAGATATGTTTCACGACGTTCTTTAGACTTGAGTTGTGTGAATGCTGAAATTGAAGGTCGCCTTGTGCTTGGACGTTGCAGCACTAATCAAGAGTCTGCGGACAAATATAAGACATTGAGCCAAAATAAAGCCACTGGTAACTAGGGGGTGTTAAAATTATTTAATGGCATTAAAATTTGATAGCTGCATAGATTAAATGATTTGTTTAACCAAATGCTCGATTCTCAAGAGGAAGTAGTCAAGCCTATGTGGGCTGGTGTTGCTTCTATTCTTGAAGCTACATGAGAAGCTGTGTTTACCCCCGCGGATTAACACCTAATCCTACACATACAATTTCAGGCTGACATCAAGTGGCAGCCAAAAGCGTAATAATTGCTGATGGTAGAGTGTCAAACGCAAAATAGGAATTATGAACTGAGTTACTTGCAATCCTGTATACAACGCGGCGCTGTTAACCATGGATAGAACCACCAGGCCAGTTCAATGTTTTTGACCTATTTGGCGGCTTAAGCGTCAAAAGATGGTAGCATCAAGAGAAGGTGATACCGTCAAAACAAAGTGTGGCATCTGCCTGCTTTGCTGTCAACTTAGAACCAAATCCTTGAAAACACAAATCATTAACATTGACAGCGTCGCATAGTCGTCTTTTTGGGGACAGACTTGGTTAGACGTGAGCGGGTCTTTAGGATCTGTTGCAAAAAGACTGTCTTGTATCAGATATATGTATCCGAATACGGTAATGCGACTAGTCCCGGAGGACCTAATCGAGGGGCGGCAATTGCGAGTCTTGTGTGATTGTTAGACTTTACAGAGTAACACTGGAGAACTCCGGATCAAGCTAGCTCCTAAAAGCCCTTTTTGATCGACCATATCTTTTATGTGCTAGTCCTTGTGATGTGGGTGTATGGACAGACATAACGTTGGCCGCACAGAGTAACCTGCACAGAGCCATCAGGTGCTTGGGGCCCATGCTTCTTATCACATGGATTCAAGTCTTTCACTGGGGTTTCCCAGCTAAATCGGGCTAGTCCGTAGCCACCGGCTTTGGAGACTCTAGCGTGGAGAATAACCTTGTGTACTGGGGTGTGGCCGTTGCGTACACAGGAAGCGGGAGTTACCCGCCTGGGATACCTTGAATCGGAACGGTTTCGCAGCCGTCTGAGCATCGGCCCTTGTTAGGCGGACGCCGTAATCGCACTGGGCCTTGTGGGTTGCGCACGACCCTTTTTAACTTTAACTTTTCTTTAACTTTTTTAACTTCTCTAACTTTTTTAACTTCTCTAACTTTTTTAACTTCTTTAACGTTTTAACTTTCTTTAACTTTTTTTTCTTCCTTATTTTCATTTTAAGCCTCCCCTGATTTCATTCTCTCCTGTTTTCAAGTTGCGGCAAAATTGTCCACTGAGCTGCGAAAGTGCTGTCACTGTCTCACTAATGTTACCAAAAAAACCCCGAGTATAGGGACACTCGAATGCAAGACAGCATTACACATCGTGGCAAGTGACCTCTCGATGCCTATAGCTGTTTAAGTGTGCAGCGGGCAGATGAAACAATGCCTCAAGACATTCGTGCGTACAACTGGGATATAAAGACGGCGAGGCTGAGTCATCCTCCTAGCCGTCAGTAGGACTGGACCGGGAAATCGCAGAATGGATCCAAAAATCTACCCTATTTGGTATAAAGACGAAACAGCACGAAATCATCTTGTTGAAACATGAAAATTAGTGCAACTGTGGACTGCATGTTCACACTGCATTTAGATGAAGCAAGGTGGGACAACAGCAAAGAACGGTGACATGTGCCAAGTATGCTACCCAATTGAACAAGAGACAGATGAAACAAGGCTATGTTCACCGAGATTGCACGAGCACATGAGGCCGTAGCAATGAGGCTTAGCTCTCCATAGAGCCGATAAAATTCCAGAAAATCCTGCTCCTGCTCAAGCAAGAGCTTCCAAGAACGTTTAATATTCCGGAGAAAAGAGAGAAGTGATGATTACAGAAGCTCCAAAACTAATCGAGTAGATAGAATAAAGACTACCCCATATCATGGGAGTGTATATTACAACTCTCAACAGTTGCAATTACAGATACATCCAGCCATGGAGAAAAGTGGAGTTTCAAGCACACTTGAAATGAACGGTGGGTTGGTTCGACTCAATCCATTCTTTCTGAAACCAATGTGTTCTCAAGATGAGCATGCTTAGAGCAGCGTGTATGTGCCTGACGTATATTTTGAGCTCTTGCTTTTTTTAACAATAATGCTTCTTGTTGCCCCCTGAAAATTCTCTTTAGAGAAGCCACTTTGAGAGGTCTGATACATCTTCTCCAAAATCCTTTTCGTGAAAATTAGTGCACCTCCTTGGACATTACAGAAAGTCAGCTAAAACCTGGCGGAGAAGGAAATCTCTTCGAAAAATAGAGGTCTTCGTCACCACCGTTAGTTTTATTTCCTTACTCTTTGCAAGTTCAGGCTTGTTTCGAATTTATCTTCGTCAGATTCCTTTGAAATCTCTGGCACGTGCAAGTGTATTTGTTGCGAGTTGCTGAAACAAGCGGATTAACCGTGCTCATATAGAAAGCCTGGGTTATCCGACTTTTGCTCAGAAGAGACTGAGGAGTCACACCAGCACTTCGCTGAAGATAGACCTCCAAAACACCACGTGTATAGACTTATCGTCGGTAAATGCACATGCATGCCTCAAGACAAAAAGTCGCCCCACATGACATGCAAAAAAGCAATAAATATAAGAACGTGGTCAAAAAAGACAACTTCAACTACTAAACGACATGTCAGACCACCATGGGTAATGCGGTACCCATCAATGTGCGGTTTCAAGGGATGTCGTCATAACCCACATGAACAGAGGCGTACAATTCCGACCGTCTACCTTCGAGGCGTAGACAAGGGGCCATCAACTGCAGCTTATGCAACGTCGTAATTTTCTTGGATGCGGCTAAGACCCGCCCACACGCCCTGTCAGGCCGGAACTAGCAAGATTGGGACCTTTCAGGCTGTAAATGTGCCAGCTGCTGTGACACGATCGTGACAGCTTTCCTATAAAGTGAAGATGATCGTTATAGGGATCGTCGACGAATGCGCCTTCCCAAGCACTAGACGTTATCAACGAATTTTAATTGATTGTGACATACCAAGGGGGTAGCATCAAGTCAAAAACCGGGTGGTATGTCAAAAAGGAGTGTCACACAAGTGACGAGTGATGCACCCATGGGTCGTGCGCCACCCAGGTTGGGCCTGGAACATTAGCCAAAATGTCAGTCGAGCCGTGGGCCTGTTAGCTTCATCTAACCATTTCCTTAGTCAGTAGGAGTGTAATTCAAGACTAACCCCTCATGACTATATTTGCAGCTTCGCTTTGGACTTACCCAGTCCCCAAGCAGAATGAGACACCCGTACACAGGAGCACTCAATAAAGGTGGCAAGTGACTCCAGACGTATGGGCAAATAAGTTCATCCACGTGGAAACCAAAGGGTCATTCCAAACACTTAGACACACTGCTAAATCCTTGTCCCCAGAAAAATTGGTCGGTTATTGTTGAGCAGGTGCAAGTTCATAGCCTTGGGTACGCAGGCCAAGCCTCAGAATGGTCTCTCTACCAATACCTCAACAGAATTGGACTAGCGGACAAAGCCATCTTTGGTTCCGGGTCAATACATCAGTAGCCCGAGCCCGTGATCCTGTCTCATAGCCTGGGTGCCATGATTATTGATTAGTTTCAAATGCCCTAGGGAATCGAAGAAAAAAAAATCTGCCGACACGCAGAGGCAAAATCAGCTTGAATATTGGATGTTTCATGGAACCCACTCCAGCTTTACGATTGATTGTCAGACTCTCCATATCAATCAATCAGGTGAAACAAGGCGGCGATTGACATAAGCAAAAACAAGCAGAAACCAGTCTTTATTGCCTTGACCCCAGGCTTCATAACGCTGCCTATACATTGGCGTACTTGCGCAAATTGTCCCAGCCAAGAGCGTTGGAGTTGGGCAACTTCACCACCTCGATTTGATTCAAAACATCAGGAGCATTGGAGTCCGGGTAAGTTGCCGTATAGCGAATGGGGCGGCTGATTGCAAACTCCGGATCGTCGCCCTCTCCTCTAAACTCCACCGGGAGTTTCTGCTTCACCTCAGGGTACTCGGTGGGTAGAACAAAATGCTGAGAGAGGTCTGGCTTGAGTAAAGAGGACAACTCTTCTGCTTCGGCCGTGCCAGGCCGAAGCTCCGTGCGCTTGGCCCAAAGCTCCATCTTCCTCTTTTCGCGAGCGCCCCATTTCTTCTCATTGTACAACTTCTCAAAGTCCGTGTTCTTGAACTGGTAGTACGATGCCCACGTATCGGAGGCAACCTTTCTGTAAGCATTGAGGAGCAAGTTGAATGAGGTGTTGTTATGAAGCATCTCAAGATTGGTGAAATCCTCAGTGAAGATCCTCTGACGGGCCGTGACTATCTCGACGTTCTCGTTGGAGTAGAAGTCGTGCACCAAACCCTTGATGGGGCGGTCTTCCCTGTGTCGAGGGGGCTTGATGACCCTACCAACACACATATGGGTTGTTCTGTTCAGCTTGGGCGCAGAGCTCGGCGGGAAACGCTGGATGCGATTGATCTTGTTGACCAAGGCAGCATCCTTGTAGTTACCAGAGCCGGGGCCTCGATAATTCTTGAAGTAGTAGTATTTAAAGTGGAAAGCATCTTGGTCGGTGTTTAAAAGAGCCTGATAGAGTTGCGGGGGGATTTCCGCGTCTTCGGGCCGCAACTGTAGCGTCTTTAGGTGTTCTCCCACCAGATACGAGTTCTGTGACGACAGATTCATTTGGTTCGTGGTGACAAAATAGTTGGGTGCCTTGCATATGGAGCTCACATTGAACTCGGGGATGTGTCCTGCGCCAGGAAGGAGGTAATCGGCGACATCGGCTTTGTTGGGATCGGTGTTGCCGATGACCTTTCTTTGCCGGACAACAGGCTTCCTTGTGGACGCCACGGGTTCATTTTTCTTATGGATGACATCGTCCAGAAAGTAGTTGTTGGAATTGTATATCAACTCTCGCTCAAAGGCACTCAAGTTGGTGCCGCACACCTTGCGGTAAACACCGTCATGCTTGTAAAGACGGAGTTTAGTGAGCGGGTTGAGCGAGAGAAACGACCCGTACGTCAACGGAAGCTGCTCCTCGATGTTTTCAAAGCCCGGGAACACTTGCGACACGGTTATGAGCTCGTCATCCGGGATCTCAGGCTCGGCGCTGACGACAGGCAAATCCGCAACGCGAGCGCCAAAGAGAAAGTGGTCCGTGTCGAGAATCTGCACCAAAAGCTCAAGCTCCATGTAGAAAAGCTTGGAATGGAGAAGGTGTTGCAGGATGAGCTTGTGGTCGTGAAGGAGTTTGTTGAGCGCCGAGTCCGTGGTTCGTAGGAGCTGAGCTTTGGCCACCTGAGATTCTTTCACCATCTTGCATATGACCTGATATGAAGAGGGAAAATTCCAGAGCTGGGCCAAGTGGTGCGTTAGCACATATGCCGTGCCATTGTAGAAGAAGCTGGGGACCTGGAGGGTGTAAGCATGGGGAATACTCTTGGTGGAGTTTGGCGGAGAAAAGTGCACCTGCAGGCGGAGACGGGAGGTGGGACCGGACGGGAGAGGCGCTGATGGCTGAACCACACTTAGACTCATTTAGGGATGGCAATGCAAGGAGTGACGTGAGTGATGTGAGTGTTGTGAAACGTAGTGACTATGATGTTGTGGTGAGCGGAGGCGCGTGAGGAGCCCTGGCGCGCACGTGATCGGGCCATGTGCATGCAAACGACGGCACAGACTAAGCTTTGCAAATTTGGCGACATGGCAATGCACGGTTGGTTTCGAGGAGCGGATCTGAATTGATACTGGTCGGGTCTTTTGAAACAGACCCTGGAAATGTTCGACTTACCTCCGAGATTCTTCAGCGCACCCGTCGATCAACTCCACTGTGAACACACTTCAGCTCCTCTGAGTTTGCTGCTCAAGACCCATAAGCGCTCGAAAGCAGCCATAACCAAAGCGATGAACTTGTGGCCTTTATGTTGAAGAAGCTGTTTCTCGAAGCATTCTGGTACGAAAGGTGATTAGCCCCAGTCACGTGAACATGCCTACATGTAAGCCTGAGGAAGAAATTGGATGCTCTGTTCTGTTTCTTTCCAGTCTCGAACTACCATCTCTAATCTGTCTATTCTTGGTGTTTGTATCTAGAGCTTTTAGTAATTTAGTCTTTAATTTTATTTTATTCCAGTCCCTTTCCAGTCCCTTTCCAGTCCCTTTCCAGTCCCTTTCCAGTCCCTTTCCAGTCCCTTTCCAGTCCCTTTCCAGTCCCTTTCCAGTCCCTTTCCAGT
>WFIU01000038.1:0-92428 GCA_009756545.1 Metschnikowia dekortorum | reverse complement strand
CTGTTTCTATCTTTTTCTCGCGCTCACTCAAGAATGCAAAACTTTGGGATCCTATTCAAAAATCGCTCCCGACAATTGGCTTCCCGAATCAAATGGAGGGGTGTTTAGTCTGTGGAATCTTTTGGTGCCACCGCGGTGTACGTCAGCGTCAGCAATCCGTGAGACGTGATACTAGGCCGGAAGGTTTGTCAGTTTTTGTTAACATTGGTCGGCTTTTCATGGTTGTGCTAGGCAACAATGAAAGAGTAAAAGTCGGAGAAGTAATGGGCGTTCGAAAATACTTTGTTGGGAAGCGGTTGAAAATGGGTCGAAGAAGGAGATGGTCTGTATAACAAAAGCCTCGTAATGGCTTGCGACATTTTTTCGCGCCCTTGTAAGTGGTGCGTGGATCGTCGAGGGACCATATTTCCGCGCACGCGGACCGTACAAAAAATCCACATGCACATATTTTATTAATGCGCGCCATATTCACCGCACCGCGGTCTAACTATCCCAGTTCCAATAGCAGAAGTCAAGAAGGCGGCATTCGAACACCGGCCAAAACAATTTGAATGAGGACAAAGGAAGGAATTGTACCTCGATGGTTCTAGAGGTGTTCAGTCGAGACAGTCGATTAGTTTTCAGTCTTTGGTGTAAAGCCTAGATCGGTCGAAGGCATAAGCACCGTCTAGTGGTGGAGATGATTTTTCGTTGACCAAGAAAGCAGCCAGTCTATAGTTGTGCATGCAAAAGAGGAGATCAATGTAGATACAAACCGCTGATAACAGTAGAACGTCTGATTGGGCCCGCAAAGCATCCACTGTGGAAGAATCTCAGTGCGTGGCATTGGTGTTGAAGCTGGTGAAGATCTGGAGGAATTGTCTAACGTTTTGGGTGGAAGGAAGGAGCTTATGGAAGCCACCCAATATCTTAGTTTCCATAAGATTGGGGAATCGGTTTGAGTGTGTCACGTAGGAAACCCTCCAAGTATACAAGTTCGAGACAACATGAGGGCGCTTTGAAGAATCTCAAGTACTTGAATCGGTACCAAGCGAACAAACAATGAAATGCAGTGGATCAGGGCTTGTCAAGAGTATGAACATCCTTGAAGGTGCTGATTAAATGGACCAAATCCTGGGATTGCCCTTTTGGGGAGGGCCCAAAGAGTCGTGTAATGTTACGTCTAGTGTGACGGACGTACTTGACCATTTGTTCCAGGGATGCTGTTCAGATATGAAAGGAAGGGCTGGGGTAGATGGTCAGATGGTAGCCACCGCTTGCGAGCCAGTCTCGGGTTGTGTACCGGTTGGCCCCCGGATCAGACCAGGCAAAGGGCGTGCCCCTATATTAGTTTGGAGCGAGACGAAAAATGCCGATGTTGAATGTGTTGTCACCACTGTTAACCTTGCGGAAACCTTGACGAATCTTTGACGACCAATCCCCCCTCCAATATGCGTCGGTTAGTACATGTCTTACTAGAATCAGGGGTGACCTTGGACGTCGACCTGCTTGCAAAAGGTTCTAGGTTTCAATGGCTTGTCAATGAAGGGGATGGATTCCAGAAATTGTGACATTGGGTATTCAGGTGTTGGGAAAGGTTCAGATGGCCACTTCAAGTAGACTCACTCGTTCAGGTGTAGTAGGAACATCGATCGATATGCTTCAGGGGTAACTTTCCTTCGTTGATCACGATCTAATGAAGGTGGTCAACAAATGGAAGTTGCTGATATCTCAGAGTGGTGCTTTCCGGGAGTCCTTGTAACCGTCCCGATTGGCGCGATTGAGTGGCTGCAATTGTGAGTGGCTGCGATTGGTAGTGCTGAACGATCACGTGCACATTTTCCGGAACAGTGCATCCATAAGCCTCCAAAAGATTCGAGTAGAGCGTGGAACTGTTGTCATCTTGCCGGTCATGTTTATTCCTATTTGCACCTATATATACTTGTTGCCGCCGAAAAACCCGTTCATTCGATGCCCCTCAACACGAGCGGGCATCCCGCACTTAAATATTCCTACCCGTAGCCCCTGCGTCTGCCGCCAAGAGGTCGTAAGGGATCGTGCATAAATTTTACTCTAGATCTCTGCATATACTGGTGTTTCAGCTGCACCACGTGTTTTGGTGTGAATATCATGCTTCAGCTATGCAACCTCCACCGTCGTCTGCACATAAGCTACAGACTGCACACAGCAATCTAAATACAGGTTCGACTTCAGGAAAGTGCTCTACTTGACAACCATGTACTATGTACAAGTGTGGTTATGCTATGCTGTTTTTCCTGAATTTGAAGGATTGCGTAATAAGCGAAGTCGCCATTCCATGACTTAAGAGTCCAGCCAAGGGAATATTCAAGACATAACTTTAGCAGCAGGGACTAGGAAGCCCTCGAGTGCGAAATTCTAGAAGCTGATACATCTATTCAATTAAGTTGATGAGACCATGACACGAGTTAAAAGGGGCCATTTCAACTGGCTACTTTCGGAGAACAATGTACCACTTTTGTAGCCATGACTAGCGCACTACCCGGGGTGCGCCTGATGCCTGATAGACGAATGTTGGACAATCTTGTGCTTGAATCCACTAACCCACCTTGTCAAAAGCTTAGTTCTTGTCTGTAAAGTCCCCACTTTCTTGTCTGCCCAACCCTTACAAAGGACCGAACAAGCAACTTTATCCCCGCATAGCCTGGACCTAGAGCTCTCGCCCTCCGAATCCTTATGTCGCCTGCACTTTTACTCCCCAATACAAATCTGGAAAGAGAAGAAGTGGCGCCTTCATTTGTACCTCTGGTTTTAAATCAACTCGCTTTTACCCTGTTGCCACCCTCCCCTTACCCCGAGTTCCATTTCACCGTTCTCTCTCTCTTTTATATATCCATTTCCCCTTTCCAGTCATCCCCAAGGTTAGTTTCTTTGGTAACTTCCAGTGCCCATACTCCAAATGATTCCTGAAGCGTAGATCTGTCGGGATTGTAGGGAAACACGGAGACATTTTGGCTGTAAATTTGGCCCCCCGTCACCAGATATGGTCCACAAGGACGAACTTAGCTTGGGGAGGCGACACTCTTTAACCGTACGCGTGCAAGATACGCTGTTTCAACCTTGTGTTAGTGTATTGAATATCCTGGGATTCGCAAGTTGTACTTTATACGCCACGGGGAGAGGTGCGCGGTCGGGGCCTTATATAGTATTTCCCCCACCCTGCATGTTCTTTGCAACCACTCGAAGCCATGCCGTTATCACGTGGGACATGAGAAGGGACAAATGAAAAAGGCTTTGAGCGTGGCCGCGCGCAGCAATGTCAGGTTTGCAGCCAAGCCGCGAAGTTCGCGTTTTCACTGGCAATCGCCGAACTTCATCAGAAAGACAGCCACAGACACTCAGACAGACACTCAGGACACCCGAATTGCGCATTGATCTCGTGTCTTAAGACTGACCTCAAGGAAGAAACCCTTTTTGGAATCTAGATGCATGGATCGCGGGCGTTTGCGCTACAAAAGACGTGCATATGTTTCATGTTCATGCAGGGCTGCATATGCTCAGTGTATATAAGTGAGGAAATCCCCTTGGAATATCCAGGGCTTTTTTCGTTTACGTTGGCCCAATACAGGCAGTGATGAATTGAAAGGGGCGATGCCCTTTAAAAGACCCGCTGCTTGGTGGTTACTGACGATCCAACAGCTTCTTGTGATCGGGCGGAGCAACCCCGACGCCCCTCTTCGGCAAAATTTATTGTGGATAGGTATCCCAAGGATGAGTTTTAGACTCTGCACCTCGAGTGCCGGACAGATGATAAGTGGGTTGTGAAAATAGTATCTTTTGACTCATCAAAAAAGGAGTGGGAAGCCTAAAAACACAAGTACCGGGAATAGGAATTCGGTTTAGCTCCTTGGCCAAGACATTCACCGTGCTTTCCATCCTACCTTTATGCCAAATCAATCTTTGTGCCAAATCAATCTTTATACCAGAACGTCTTATGCCAAATTCATCCTTAATATCCCTCACTACCTTTACTGTCCCCAAAGCATTTCTCAATACACACTTTCGCCTTTTAATCTTTTCACCCTCTTGCCCGTTGGTTGCAAATTTGTACCTGTGCTTAACCTTCCCCCTAGAAACTTTGCCCTACTTTCCTTGTTCGAGTTTTCTCTTGTCGGTTCATTCCCTACTTAAAAGATTCATTTTAGAAAATGTGGCGGTGAGTTGCAAAAACTGGTTTCTGCGGGCAGTGGGTTATAAATGCCTAATGGATCATTATTAAGTGGCCGCAAAAGAAACAGGAAGAAACAGGATTAAAAAGATCGGGTTCGGCAAGAATCGATCAACCGGATGGGGAACCCAAGAAACTTCACCAAAGCAAAGTTGGCATAAGTTGATGCTATGACACAATGGATTTTGAAAGCATGCTTTCACGCTGATGCAGTATGCCTGCAATGCTAGTAAGAGGGGTTCATTTCGGAGTCAACTGCCGGACATCCGTGAAAGCAAGACTTGCAAAAACACTGAAACAGTTGGTTCACTGGAAATCAGACACTCTCAAGACCGAAGGCCCCTTGAGTCATTGTTCGGTTCCACACAACACAGAAGAGCCCACTGGGTTAGATCTCAAACTTAGATCTTGAATGGCGATGATGTACATGTGTTGCATGAAGTGCGCTTCCGCTGATGGAAAGTCTTTCCTGGACTGTTTCTTTTACTCAGTGATGAGTGTTTCATGTGCTGGATGATCCGCGGTTACTGGAATGTTTCGGATTCAGCAAGTAACCTGGGTCTGTGCAGTGGGATCTCGGGTCGAATTTCTTTGCTTTCCCATTCTATAATCAGACAATTCTAGGATTTTGGATACCGGAGTATTGATATTACCCATTAACATCTCCCGGTTGGCGGCTTTAAAAGCCAGGCCAGTGTTTTGTGAATCACCTTCACCATGGATTGACCAATAAACTGATATTTGCTGCGGACAGAGTGCAATATTGGGGAATCTAAAACCAGTGAACAGTTTACCTGAATCTTGGCCCGAGGCTGCTTCAAGCGGTCCATCCCTGCAAGAAGCTTCGGGTGTTGTCCTGCTTCAACCAGTCGGGAAAAGCTGAATTTTCATGGCCCAGAGAGGACCTAAAACTCGCTGCTATCAAAGAAATGATTAGTCAAACACCTAGATACCATGCTCATCAGCTATCCAGTGTGTTTGCATTCGCCAAATGTGTTCTGTTGGCCCAAATCCCCCCAAGCTCCTTCGTGATCTCCTTTCTCAGACGAGTGCTCTGTACTCGCGTACACAAGGCGTTCATGTGCAAGCCATTCCTCTCCCTATATTCGTCGAGCAAGCACCCGAGTTGGCATCGGGTAATCTCGGGGAACGCGTCGCTGCATTCCAAGTGCTGCTCGATGTATTTGACCAACGCCTTTCTTCTCTTGTAAAGAGAAGACGCGCCTCGCCAGGTCTTGCCAAAAAGGTGGTCCCGCTTCTGTACCGATGGTCTACCTGGGCTCAGAACATACCACTCTTGGAGCAACTTGGACACCGTATCGGAATCAGGGCGCATTCGAAGCGATGGGACTGCTTGAGAAAGCGGTGGCACGGACGGCAGAAAAGATTCCTTGAGAGTGCCACCAACCTCGAGATTGGTGGTATTGGTGGTGGTGCTGGTGGCGGTGCTGGTGGTGGTGGCGGTGATGGTGGGAGCTTCTGGGACATCCACACCACCCGCGGCATCCACCAATGGATCAATGTACTTGGCGTTGGGCCCAGCTACTCGATCGCAGACGATTCTCAGCAAGAAAGAGATTTCCCCGAGCCTTTTCATGGAGGCTTCGCACACCTGCCCCAACCTCTGGTGATCCGTCTTGTTTTCTTTGATCTCGGTGGCCATGGTGATCATGTTCTCCTGCATACAATCCACTTGGCTCTGCATGGTTTCCATCCGGAGTTCCATGTCCTTCACCTGTTTTTCCATGTGCATCACGAGCTTGTCCATGCGTGCCATTTGGCCCATTACCAAATGATCTGCGCTCCAGTGTACATCATCCGTGCTTCCAATAGCGTCCCGAATCTGGGCACTCACTGCGCTCTGGATCCCCTCCACAAGCACCCGGTCGTGCTCTTGGCTTGTGGCCCGCTGGTGCTGAACAAGCATGTCGAATTGCTTGAGCATGTCCAAATGAAGCTGATTCATGGATGCTTTCACGCCGTTGACCTTGGCTACAAAGCTCGGACACAAAATGTTGGCCATGTCCCGGCGCTCCTGCACAGAACCGGCCACGTTCATCTCTTGCTGGACCCTGGCCATCTTTGCCTTGAAGGCAATAAATGCTGGGTCTCTGGTGATGGGGTGCTTTGCAAAAATGCTGTGCGGTGCCCGGTCCATCAAGATGGTCAAGTCCTGCACAATCACCTTGCGGAACGCCCGCAACATCTGCAAGAACTTGGCCGCCGCCGTGTCCCTATCCACATCGCTGGGGTGGGACGTTCCTTGGAGAGCAGCTGCGGCATCTCGGGCTTGGACAGCCTCAATCTCAGCCTCGAGCCAAGGGAAGATTTGGATTTGCAACGACTCCGGCGGCTCCATGTCGCGGACGCAGTTGTACGGTTCTTGGGAGGCAAAGCCGCCGGACGAAAAGACAAACTCGAGTGGGAAAGTTGCCAAGTACACGCCCTCAAGAATGCTCAGTCTCCAGTGGACTGCCCTGCGGATCTGACTGGCTTCGACCTGGTTGGCTTGCGCTCGCCGGCGACCCACCAGCCTCCCGAGGTAGGTCTTTTTGGACATTTCCACTCCGATACTCTGGAGGCACAGCTTCACCAACTGCACCTCGTGCTGGTAGCTGATGGCCATGTTGCGCTTGGAGTTGGCACTGTTGGCAAAAAGCACCTTAATGGGATACCAACTGCGCTTGTCAAGAAAGTCGGGCCTCTTTTGTGCTTCGCAAGCGGCCTCCATATCAAACCGATACCACATGGACATGGCCACGGCTGTGACGAGACACATTTCGGCGTCCTTGTTGCGGCACGCCCCCATCACGTGGGGCTTATCGCTGCCGGAAATGAAGTTGTTTGTGTTGGAGGTGAAGCCTAGGATCGGCACCTTTCCACGGGCCAGGTCATACTCCGAATAGGTGATATCGGAGAGCTCGACCAGTCTTTTCTGCTCGCCTCGGTACAAGAGATGATGGCCCATGAGGAGCTCCAACACTGCGTTGATGCCGGTGTACGCAAGTTTCTTGGACCGCTCGCCGGTCTGGTTGTACATATTGACCATCATAGCCTTCAAGTTGTCGATGGTGTATGTCTCATGGGTGTACCCGTTTCTGTTTTTGTCATGGAAGTTTTCCCGACTGATTTTCTGGCGAAGCGCCCGTCTTTTCGCCGCAAGCTCCGCGACGCAGCTCAAGTTGGGGATCTTGCGAAGCTTTTGGACCCTTTTAGCCGCTTCCACTCCGTCGGCGATGTTTCTGCATTTGTACAAGGCAAGGCAGTGGTTGAAAAAAGCCAAGCCGTGCTGGGAGTTTTCGATTGTCTTGGAGAAATCGCCGCTCTTGCCCTCCTTGAGCCGGTCGGCGATATACTGGCGCATGTTCTCTGCTAGGAGCCGCCCATCAATGGTGAACTGGTCCACGGAGACGTTTTGCCTGGCCATGTACTCAAGGTAGCGTGCAATGGCATAGGCATAGCTATTTCTGGAGGCCTGCTTGATTGCCTGTGCCTTGGAGATGGACACGGGGTGCTGGAGAATGCGGTTTGCGTGCTGGAAAAGCGCTTTTTGCTGTGGACCCATCTTGCCTTTTTGCCGGATGCGCTGGTCAACCCTGAAGTGGTTGGGCATAATGGGACCGACGAAGATTTTGGGGTACTCCAACTTGTCAATGAATTCGAGCACGGCTTTGGCGTGATTGTGAGGCATGGTGAGGAGACGATGGGAGGACTGGACGAAGGGACTGGACGAACGAGGAGAAAAAATCAGAGGGCTCTTCAGTTGCACTTGGTGCTAGTGAACTGTCACATTTTAGCCACGTCTGCATGTTCACCCATTGTCTTTTTCGCAGCGAATGGCAAGGTCGGCTCTCGCTTTGTCACAAAGAGTGGCCTGGCCTGGTCACAACAATTAGCCTGGCCTGGTCAGAGTCGTGACAAGCAACCGGGTTTGGACAGAATCGGTCTCGGAATGTCCGATTTGGTCATATCAAGTCGCAATCCAGTCACACTTGGATGGAGATGGTTCTTTGGGCCCGATCATGGCGTCCTGTGCGCCCCAAACGCCCCACGCCCAAATATGCAGGAGGCAACTGCCCCGCCTCCATCGACCTGGGTATGGTCAATCCCTTTACCCTTTAGGCCAATGCACAGGTTCCATAGCCGTGTAGGAGCCATCAGGCACACCGGGCTAAACCTGCCTGGTGTCGATTGAACGGAATCAGGCCACCTCTCTCCGCAAGGTGCAGCACCTCTTGGCAGAGCTTCAAGGCCCGTCCTGATTTATTCCATGGCACTCCATTCAGAGTGTCTCAAGAGCGGCAACAGTCAAACGGTTGGGATTGGGGAGGCTGTCGACCAGTCGCCAATATTTATGCGCCCAGATGCAGGAACGCAGGGACTGCCAACGCGTGTTGGTGCATTCGATGCGCCTAACCTCTGGCCTTCCTGACAACCCTTCAGCTGCCGAAAAGGATGTGACTTTTGCACTTGGCGATCCATCTCCTGCAAATTCCAAATCGGTCCATCTGGCGCAAATTCCAAATCGGTCCATCTCCTGCAAATTCCAAATCGGTCCATCTCCCGCAAATTCCAAATGGCTGGAAATCGCCATTAATCTGGTCTTTGCAGCTCCCTTTTAGCTTTCTTGTAACTTCGCCAAGGAACGCGGCGACGCTAAAATGTAAATTTCAGCTTTAAAGAATGCAATGAGTGGGCCCTGACGCAGCAGCCCCGAATCCTGCCATACCAGCATTTTGGAAATGCTCAAAAGAGTCTTGTAAAAGCCCCATACCACCTCAATGCTTGAAATCACCCATTCATAAAAAGCCTCAGGGTAGCTTTTGTGCCCTAGTTCTGCATTCCGTCGAGTGGTTGCCGTTGAGTGGTTGCAATGCGGATGGACCACGTGCGCAGGGACACTTTCCATGCACCTGAGAAGACGAAATGACCTGTTCACCCTCATGTTCCACCAACTCACGATGGCGGGGTTATTCAAGCCCAACAGCTCTCTTTATCATAGGATTCGCGTGTTCAACAGTTCTGCCGTGTCCCAGGGAAAAAGAAGGAAAAAGGCGGCCACTTCAAAAACCTCCAAGTCTAGCAAGCCCCTGCGGCCCGCCAAGGACAAAATCTCCGACAAGTTGCAGCTCATTGCAGACAACCATCTCAAGCAAGCCGGCGGGGGCAAGAAGGGCCACACGAGCTCGCGGGGTTCAGATCTCCCCCAGGTGAATAAGGGCGGAGACGTGCCACACAATGCTATTGCGCACACCACTATCACGGGCCGCAACTTCATCATGAGTATTTTTGACCTAGCTCATGTGAGCCGCGTCATCAAGACCGCCTTGGATTCAAAAAAGGACTCTGCGGCGGTGGCAGACCCTAAGAATACGCTGGGCACGATGGCCCTCGCTCCTTTGGACACCCCAATTTCAAAGGGAAAGATAACCGAGTCGTCTAATGCCGTGCCAAATAGGCCCGACGGTGGTCAGGGAGACTCAAACAACAAACCCACCGCATTGGGTGCATTTAAGGCCCAGGTGAAGATTGAAGTCGCCAGCGAGAACCCCACCAGCTACCAACAAGCGGTTTTGGACAGCTGCCAAAGAGCAGTTTTGGACAGCACCAAGCAGGCGCTTGGAAACTCATGGACGGTGTCAATGGATTTTTCAAATCTGCCTCAACGGCTGGGCCGAAGTACTCCAATTGGCGCTGCGGCGTTGCGGAGGTGAACTTTTGTCCGTTGCTGGATATATTCATGCATTTATCACACCAGGCAAATCCAGAGCCACCACTTGTTACCGCTATCAAAAAACTGAAGTCTTGGCTTCTTTTGGTCCATCAGTGGAATCTTGCATATAAGCACTCTTGGCTCCTTGATTGCAAATGGCGCAGTGTTTAGCGAAAGGACCCCTTTAATGTAAGCGATGGATGAATGTTGAAGTTCAGTAGCGGTTGGGCTAGTATGGAGACTGCCTCTTTAAGCGTGGAAACGGTCTCTGTGGTTAGTGTTTAAGGAGTACTTGGCGCGTACAGCGAGTGAGGCTGCAAAAATGTATGCTGAGAAAGGAGTTCGTGTGTGCAGGTTCAGGGGTATACACTATGTTTGCCCAAGTATATAAACCAGTGCGGTCCAACCACTTTAGCAAAATAAAGCGACCAAGAATGTAAAGGGTTCACACTCCTTCCATACCCCTGGACCTTTGAAGATTGGAAGTCTTGTATTGCGAGAATGGCCTCATATTCGTACCACAGTTTTATCAAATGATTGAACCCCAAAAAGATCACCGAGAAGACAGCCATTTAACTAACGATTCAGTAAGACAACGATTAAACCAGACATCGATTGGCCATCGCACCAAAATGACTCATACCACACTAGCAAAACTAAACATGCCAATGATTCAAGCCTCGGACCCCTTGGCCCAGTCCCCGACCCAGTGAAATGGTTCCCGCCAGCGTTCGTTTGACTTGCGTATTCGGGAAACTCGGATCTGGGCAAAACTATTTACTGAAATAGGGAATCTTGCAGTACCACTTGAGGTTTAAAGGACGGAACTAAACTGGAAGTGTTGATATTCTTCCACGTGCCAAGGGGGCACGGCTCTTTTGAACCATTGATTTGTTTATTCTTGCTCATGTGGTTTGAACTTTGTGCCCCTTTGAGCTTTGACGGATAAATTTCCTTGTCTCACTGACTTGAGTCGTATTGAAAGCCACGCATCTTTTATACAACTACTTGTGTATTGGCTTGATTGATTTGGTGGGGTATTTGACACGTTTTGGCACGCGCTTCCAAGTCTCCCGCACTCCTGGCTGTTGATGAGAGAGACCTCTGAAAGCCGGATGCATACCGGACAACAGAGACTAGATTCTTGACAACTAGTGTGTGATGGACCTCCAGGTCGTGAAGTGTTGTACTGGGGGCCTATCAGGCGAAATGACGAGGTGATTCGTCTGAGCCTTAGACAATCCTATAAAGTCTAGTGATCCACTTTTAGATTTGCTGGTGATTGGTCCGTTGGTATTTCTATTCAGCTCATCCCTTTTGCATGCCTTGGCCCTTTACAAAAGTCTACGGTCGTGGAGTACCTGCATATATCTTCTCGAAGTGCTTAACTATACCAGCCAACTGGTGGCACTTACCCAATGTTCCTAAGGAAGGTGTACTGACTAACAGGGTTAAATTCGGACTTATTGGCATACAAGGTCCAATACTGAGGACTACCAGGTCTTTTACTTAAAGCGATTCTAATGGGTTAAAGGGCCATCTTGCGTTTTGTTTGATAGACTTTGGCCAATCAAAATCACCGTCGATTCCGGGCGTGTTCATATGGTCTGCTCAGTGACCCCAGCTCTTTCAGTGGTATATAACACGCGCAGCCAACAAGGCCTTCACCGCGTGTTCATTGACGTGGCGAGGCCCATTGGCTCAGTTCGAACAGTCAAAAAGGGTCAAGCCTGACTGATCGTTACACACTTGCAGGTACTCAATACCCGAGGACCTTCCGGCACTCTGCCCAAGAGATTTCCCAGCAGGAACCATACCGGACCAGACATGAATTGCATGGGTGTATTCCTGGCCCTCATCTATCAGTCAAGGGTGCAACAGATATGGATCAGAGACTCTGACACTTGAAAAACCAGCATTCAACCCAAACGGTCGGAGGAAAGTCATGGATTTGGGTTCGTGGAAAAGCACTTGCTCCGGCCTCCTTCTGAGAATTCCAGCAGTGGGAATAGCACCGAGTTCACGAGATTGATGCCGGAGTGAGTGTGCCTCTGGGTCCACGGCATGACTCGCATGGTCCACGGCATGACTCGCGTTTTCATCAGCTGGTTCAGATGTGATTCAACCCTTCTAATATTGATGAGCTTATTTATAAGTTGTTCACGTAACGATGAGTGATTGTTAATACAGCGGGGTGTGGTCTGGACGGTCTGGCTCGTCCGTGGCCGGTGGTTGACTTCAACAGTGAGTAATGGGCCGAAAATTGGGCCATTCTTTTCGAGCCATCGCATCGAGAGAAGCCAGGCAGCATCTCTGGAACTCAGAAGACTTCGCCATGCTTGTGCCCGCAGTGGGGGCCGGTGGAAAAGGTGGATGGTTTCGCTTTGGTCGAGGGCATTACCTGCATATAGTGATACCAACCGAGTGAAAACGCCAATGAGAACATCAAAAAGAGCCAAAGTCAAGTTAAGTCATAGGCAAAGTCAAGTCATAGTCAAATTGAAATGTCAAGTCAAAGTCAAGTCCGTGAAGTCAAAGTCAAGTCAGAGTCAAGTCAGAGTCAAGTCAAAGTCAAGTCAAAGTCAAGTCAGTCAAGTCAGTCAAGTCAGTCAAGTCAATGTCAAGTCAGTCAAGTCAGTCAAGTCAGTCAAGTCAAAGTCAATTCATAGCCACAGTCAACCGGTCGGTTTCGTCGGGCTTTAATGTCCATCCATCTGCTCTTTTTGACGTTCCCCTAATCATCTGCATCTGGATTGGCAAGCACAAGGCGTGGCCTTTCATCGTCGTCGCTGCTGTCGCTTTGAGCGTTCATTTGGGTATAGTCAGTCTCCAAGTCATCGTCCTCAGTGCTGTCCTGAGCCAAATTGTACTTGTAGCCTGGATGTTGGTAGTAGATATCGACCCTGGTGTTGTCGTTGATGCTGCCCACCGATTCGGATGAGCCCGAGCTGCCACGGCGCCCAAAGGCCTTGCTCATCTGGCTCTGCCCATCATTGGTGGACGAAGACGCCAACGTGCCTGCACGCTCCAACGAATTGTTCCGTGATATGAACACCTGTGCGCCGGACGGCGTGGACGACTTGGACGTGACGGGTGTGATTTGCCTTGTGGATGCGCTGGTTGACTTGTTCATGGTGCTGACCTGCCTGCTGATGTCCGAGCTGCCGAATCTGGCGTCACTTCTGTCTCCGTCTTTGCCACTTTCTCTGCCACTTTCCCTGCCACCACTTGCCGCCACGGCCTCCATACCGCCAAATTTGGACCCGCCATCGCCAAAATCATCCACTTCGGCGGCCAAAAGACGCGGCTGAAGATGGCCGTGCTTCAACCCCACGCCACTGGACTTGGTGGCCCGCGAGCCAGACGAGACCATATTGACGCGGTTGTATTTCAGGCTCGACAACTGCGCCATCACCCTCTTGTCCACCGGCTGGAGCCCAAGAGGCAACTTCCACTTGCCGGGCCCCATTTCGTTGTAGGCCGTGCCTGCGTTGCGCCGGATCGTATCCACGTATGAGGAATGCTCTCCCTCGCCGGGCCTTAAGTTGAATGTCATTTTGAGAGCGGCGAGGTTCACGTGCTTGTTGGAGGCGGAGCTGAGAATGGAGCTGGCCGACAGCATGCGATGGTGTGACCGGGCTTGGCTGCCCGATATGGATGCGGTGCCGTAGCCTTCCGACTGCCTCTGCACCAGGGAGAGCGTCCTCTGGCTACCTTGGCGGTAGAACCGGTTGACCAGCGGCGCACAGCTGGCGGCGTCGAATTGATCCACCGACCGGGTGTCTTGCATGAGAGACAGATTGTCGGGGCCAAACGGATCGGGGCCCAACGAATACCGCCCTAGAGATTGCGCTTCCTGGCCCAATGAAGCCACTTCTGCGTCGACTGAGTCGGGCCCGGGGTACATGGCTGACCCGGGGTACATGGCTGACCCGGGGTACATGGCTGACCCGGCGGGCTCGGCGGACCCCCCCTCCAACCGCGGCGTGCCTTGGTTGCGGAAGAAAGGCTCGTCTTCACTTTCTTGCGGCCGCGTGGACGTGCTCCGCAACAGAGTTGCACCTAGCATCTCATTGGAAATACCCCCCTGGAACTCACTTGGCGACACGCTGCGCGGTAGAGCGCCTGGCCGGTCCCTGGGGCCGTACTGCTCGCTGCTCGTGACGCTTATGGCCTCCTTCTCCCCCAAGAATGAAAAGTTGTCGTCATAAGCATTGTTCTTGGGAGACGCGGAGTTGCTCTCGATGCCCCAGGCGCCGGGTTCACTTGCGTGGGCCCGCGAGCTCGCCTCGTTTTTGTTGAGCACCGACCCTGAACTGCCGTAATCGTAGCCATCCACCACCCCAATGAGCTCGCTCGCAATGTAGGGATCATGGTTGTAGTTGGGGTCTGGGTTTGACGGTGCGAGTTGTGGCCCCGGCTCTGGTCTGAAGAATTCCATACTTTGGTCATTTGGCGACGCTTCGTGGCCACGTTGTTGGGGCTCCTTGCCCCTTCCATCATAGTATTCCGGCAGGTACCTGGGGCTTGATAAATCGGCGGAGGGAGAAGGCATCAACATGCCAAGGTCCGCCGCATTCGATTTGGCCACGGCATCGCGAGCACCTTCCGATAGAGACAGCCCCAGGTTTTCGCGGCTTCCCGTATCCTCCAGATAACCCAAGAGATCGGTTGACGGCGAGGGGAAGGCCGGGCTCCTGTTTTTGTAGGAGTGAGCCAGGCCTGGCACCAAGGCCGCCAGAGAAGCCTCGGCCGCACCAGGGGCAGCCCGATGCTTTGGGGTTTGAGGCGTGGCGGAGGGGATGGGGTCAGCAAAGTCCACCAGGTCCCGGGGGTAATGCAGCGAGCGGAGTTGGCGCAACGGCGAAACTTCGACGTTGGACAGCGCGGCAGGCCCGGCCATTTGGCGCGAGATATCAAAATCCCGGGGGGACTTGCGGATGTGAAGAGGGTTCACCTGCTCCGACAGACCCGACGCCAGCACGTTCAGCCGAGGCAACAGCGCGGTGGATGTGAGCTGGAGGTCCGGCGAGCCCATCATCTGGCCGATTTCTTGCTCCAACGTGCCGATGATATCGCCCAAGTCGTCCAGCTTCTTGTACGAATGAGAGGGGTTGGACACGGCACTTGCCAGCGCACTTGCATCGCCCCAAGCTGGAGGAGGCCTCCTGGAAAGTCTCTTACGCGGACTATGCTTGGAGTCTGCACTCTGGTCGGGTGGGTTTTGCTGACTGCTTGAGCTTGGGTTGGGGTGAGTCAGCGGAGAATTGCGGTGCTTGGATGCTCGGTCCGACTCGGATCCACCATTGGGACCTTGAACGGGGGCTTTATTTGATCCTTGGACGGGCGGTCCAGGAGCATTGCTCATGAACGCTACGCCATGGCTCGGATCTGTATCCCCGGAGGAAGGTTTTGCGCCTCTCCTGGCATGGCTTGCGGAAGACGCCGGGGGGTCCGAAAACGAGGACTTGGCGGAGAGGTGGGGCTGCGATAGAGGCTTGAGCGACGCCTGCGACAGCTTCTTTTCGAGATGGTGGTGGACATCGGCAGAGTTGAAGATGGACGAGATCCGAGCACCGAAGCGGTTGGATTTCTTCTCTCGAGACATGGGTAGCAGCGGTTGGTGTTGAGGAGGCCCAGGTGGACCCGGGCGCGGCGTCACGTGATTCCACCACGTGACGGTACTTCCACGTGACTCTCACCCGCGCGCGTTCCGATCCTCAAGGCCAGCCTGTTGCCATCTCCCTCCACCAACATGGCCAAAACCAAAGGTGTGTAATGCATGCGTGCACCGGCCGCCAACCTACTAACCGCAGATACTAAAGCAGCCAAGGCACCTAAGGTGCAGGAGCCCCCTAAGGACACCTCCATCCGCGACCCCGCCAACGCCCGCAAGTACCAGCAAGCAGGCACGGTGGCCAACCAGGCCATCGCCAAAGTCAGGGGCGCATGCGTGGCGGGCGCCAAGATCTTCGACTTGTGCCAGATCGGAGACGAGAGTGTGTTGGAGCAGCTCAAGGCCTTGGCAGGCGAAAGTGAAGGCACCCATGGCATAGCGTTCCCCACGTGTGTCAACCCCAACAACATCCCTGCTCACTACTCGCCCGAGGGCGCCGGCGAAAAAAGCAATGTGGAGGTTCAGGATGGCGACGTGATCAACATCATGCTTGGGGCGCACGTGGACGGGTTCCCAGCCATTGTGGCGGAGACGTTGATTGTGGGCGAGAGCAAGGAAAGTCCCGTCACCGGGAAGAAGGCGGACTTGCTCCACTCCACATGGAACGCCAGCGAGGCCGCCATCCGGCAGTTGAAGGCCGGCGGCAAGAACTGGGACATTACGCGCGTGGTGGACGCCGTGGCCAAGGATTTCCAGACGTCGGCGGTGCAATCGATGTTGTCGCACAACATGGACCAGAACGTGATCTACGGGCCCAAGGAGATCATCATCAACCCGGCCAAGGAGCACAAGACTTCCATGGACACGCACAAGTTCGCGGACCACGAGGTGTATGGCTTGGATATCTTGGTGTCTACGTCCAGCGACGGCAAGGTCAAGAGATCCAACTTCAGCACCACCATTTACAAGTTGACGGGGCAGAACCACGCGTTGAAGTTGAAGACCTCGCAGGTGGCGTTGAAGGCGTTTAAGGAGAAGGTGCAGGGCTTGTTCCCGGCCAACATCAAGATCTTCGAAGACCCCAGAAGAACGCGTCTTGGTTTGATCATGTGCGCCAAGCACGACGTGACCTTGGCCTACGACATCATGGAGGGCAAGGCCGACGAGCCCATTGCCCAGTTTTTTACCACGGTGGCGATCACTCCGGAAGGCCTCGTCAAGTACACGAGCCCGTCATTCGACGGCTCGTTGTACACCACCGATAAGAAGGTGGAGGACGAGGACTTGGCCAAATTGATTGCCACTCCGTTGTAGAGCGCGTTAGAAACCGATGTGAATTTATTAGTTTTGATGCAGTAATGACGAGTAGATCCAGGCTTCTTTGGGAGCCAGACTAGACCAATGAAGGACAAATGAAAAATTCGGAAGACCGATATGACCATTGGGAAGACCAATCTGACCAATCTGACCAATCTGACCAATCTGACCAATCGGACCAATCTGACCAATCTGACCAATCTGACCAATCGGACCAATCTGAATAATCTGACCAATCTGACCAACTTGACCAATCTGACATCTGAAAGACCAGTTTGACCAATCTGACCAACTTGACCAATCTAAATGTCCAATTTCTCCCACTCCCCCCTTCTCTCCACCCACAACTATATTCTCCTCAGATAGTAGCCGCGGAAAGACCGCCAGGCAAGACGCCATTCCTTGTGCTGCAACTTCTTGGAAAAGACGTCAAAGTCGAGCTTCTCGAGCCGCTCCAAGTAGAGCGCCGTGGGGTATGCCAGCATGTAAGGGGTAAACACCACGTCCGGCAATCCGTGGCGCCACTTCTTGCAGTTGGCTGCAAGCACCGAGTCGCCAGGCCTCGTGGCAACCAATTCGGCAATGGCCTGCTGCACCTCCACCAACTTGGCCCGCGCCGAGAGCAAGTGGTCGTTCGCCGCCACGGCAGTGTCAAACACCACGTTTTTGAGGCGCTCGCGAACCTCCCCCTCAGCAGGCTGGTGGCCCTGGCACACGCGGACAAAGTCCTCCTGCAGGAGGGCGTGGTTGGTCATGACGTCGGTGGGCAACGACACAAGGTTCTTCAGCGCATAGTAGCGCGCGCCCAAGATCATGGAGGCGAGCGCCGACGCCTGGCCGATGTGGGCGGAGATCTCGCTGACAAGCCGCTGCAGTTGCAGCAGGAGCTCCAACATGTGGATCACCGAGGGCGAAATGTGCGGCAGGAGCAACGCCGCCTGCGTGGCGTAGTTCATCTGCGACGACGTGCCCTCACCATAGGAGCAGATGGCGTCGATGGAGGCAAACTGCTGCTTTTCCAAAAAGTCCCGCCGCGTCTGAAGGTACAGGTGAAAGTAGCAGATGTCCAAGTTAAGCCCGTTGGCCACGGCGTCGCGGAGAAGAAACACCGTGGGCTCGCCCAAGTCGGCCGCCGGCGAGCCGGAAAACGCCTTGCTGATCATGTCGCTCCAGAACTTGAGCTTCATTGCTGCTGTGGACACCCCGGCGTGCTGGCCCATCTGCAGACCATCGGAAATCTTGTTGACTTCGAGGGCAAACGCCCGGATTCCCAAGTATGCGTTGCGGGCCGGCTCGGGAATGTACTGGGCTAGAAGGTATGCCAGGCGGTCGTTTTTCTCGAGGTTGGCGCTGACGTTTTCGACGCTGTTGTGAAGTTGCTGCTCGTACAGAAGACCGGGGCTGCGGGGGGTGGAGCTGGCGGTGCTGAGCCTGGCGGTAAAGCTGAGGGTGGAATTGAGGGTGGAATTGAGGGTGGAACTGAGGGGGTAACTGAGGGGGTAACTGAGGGGGGCGAGACCGACGAGGCAGCGGCGCCTGTAAAGAGCGGGGCCCCATCTGGTGTACAAGGCCATGGTGCTACCTTTGGCGTGAGAGGTCCTGGAGCAGCCAGGGCAAGATGAGCCGCGCATGTACGGGTGCGAGCTCCGAGCCTGCACAAAGGTCAGGGTTAGTAGCATGTGGAGCCACGATCAAACCGCAGGCTAGGTCTTGGGTGGGGCGCCACCAGGTTCACATCCCAGTCGTAGTGACTTTGAGGATTCAAGGCCTGGGCGTAGCAAAACCAGGGCGTCGTGTGTCTGCACGTGACTGCTGTGCACGTGACCTGTTTGCACGTGATGCCATTTCTCGTGATGCGCGGCATGTGCCCAGCCCCCAAGCCCCCGCGCAGCCGCCCATGGCCGCCATGCACATACACCCGCTCAACCCCAAGGTATACTGGGACGTCTCCATAGCCGCCAAGCCCGTGGGCCGGGTTGTATTGGAGTTGTTCCGCGAGGAAGCGCCTGTGGCGTGCGCCAGCTTCGTCGAGCTCCTCCCCCGTTACAAGAACACCTTCTTCCACCGCGTCATCAAGAACTTCATGATCCAGGGCGGCGATATCATCCACGGCCAGGTGGACAGCTACAGCGAGGCCGGCACGGCGTCCGGGGAGCTCCCCAGCGGCCCTGTGTGCTTCGATGAAAAAAACATGCTGGACAAAATGCTGGACAAAATGCTGGACAAAATGCTGGACATTATGCTGACCGAAGGGTTTCTCTTGTGCATGGTCAACGGCGGAACCGGGGATTCCAACTCGCAGTTTTTCGTGACGCTTGCGCCCAGCCCCCATCTCCAAGGCAAGCATTTGGTGGTCGGGCGGGTGACGCATGGGAAGGCGGTGCTTCGGGAGGTGGAGCGCGTCAAGACGTCGCCGCAGAATGTGCCGTTGCAGAGCGAGCTCCCAGTGATTAGTGACTGTGGAGTATGGGAGGATGGCGATGCGGTGCCGGTGTACATCGCCAGCTATAGCCCGCTTGGCGGTGACGTGTACGAGGAGTACCCCGATGACGATACCACCATAGTCAAGCACAGCGACGACTCGGCGGAGGTTAGCCGGTCCGTGTACCGCGCGGCGAGTGCAATCAAGGACAGTGGCGGGCTTCTCTACCAGGCCGGCCAATTGCAGGACAGCTTCTTCAAATACCGCAAGTGCTTGCGCTACATCATGGAGTACATGCCGGACCCGGACCAGGAGCCCACAAACTACGCGCAGTACGTGGACCTCAAGAAGAAGGTGTACATGAACCTCCTGTTGGTGACTCTCAAGATGCACCGCCTCCGCGAGTGTGTGGACTACTGCTCATACCTCTTGGACATGGAGCTCCTGGCGCCCGAGAAGGCCAAGACCCTCTACCGCATGGGCTCGTGCATGGTGGCCGATAAGAAGTACAAGGAGGCCGTGACCATCTTCACCACGGCCCGCTCGTTTTCCGAGGACCCGGCCATCGAGCAGTCCTTGGCCTCGGCCCAGGCCTTGCTTGAGGCGGCCACGGCCAAGGAGAAGGCCAAATACGCAAAGTTTTTTGCCTAACGATTTATACGGCTGTACTGAATTGCACTGCTGAAGTATATTCCTTGTCTTCTTGTCACTCTTGTTGCCGTCTGGTCACATCGTCCTGCACCTGCGCACATTGACGGCACGTGACGTGGTGCACTGGCGTGGCATACACAGCGCGCCGATGCTCATCTACACCCCCATGGCCTCCCAAGAACCACTGCAGCCATTGAGCCAGGCGCAGCAAGACTTTAATGCTCTCTCGGTGGATGACAAGCTCAGCCGGCTCAATGAGTTGGTGCTGCAGTCGCAGGTTTACTCCCAGATCATCTTGGAGAACATGATGGAGAAGGCCTTGGACAAGAAGCGCCAACAGGACGACCTGGGCGCCAATGGCGCTAATACCGCTGGCGCATCACAAGGCCCATCGGCTTCACGGGGCAAGCGCCTAAAAGGGCGCCGGCATGCCAAGGCAGCCTCTCAGCCCGAGCCACCCGCCACCGGGTCCGACGAGAACCACTCTGATGTTGAAATTGTCGAGGTCCGAAGGTCCGCCCGGAACCGCAGGTCCGACTCCACGGTGGAAACCCGGATCAAGAAGAGGCGGGCGCCGCCGCCCGAGCCGGCTCTGAAACTCCGCCGGTCGAAGCGAGTTCAGGGCACTGCGGAGCTCTCGGGGGTTTCCGCAGCCTCAGGGGCCTCGGCCTCGAGCACCCCAGCGACGAGAGCCCAGAGCAGAAGCACCAAAAAAGCACTTGAGCAGGCGCAGACTGCTCACAACCAGCAGCAGCCCGCGCTCGTGTCCGGGTGCACGATGAAGGAGTACCAGCTAGACGGGTTGGAGTGGCTCGTGACGCTATACGAAAACGGGCTCAATGGCATCTTGGCCGACGAGATGGGGTTGGGCAAAACGCTCCAGTGCATCTCGCTCTTTGCCCACTTGCTCGGCCACGGCGTGCGCGGCCCGTACCTCGTGGTGGTGCCGCTCTCCACCATCAACAACTGGGGCGCCGAGTTCGAGCGCTTTGCGCCCGGCATCTCGGTGGTCAAGTACGTGGGCTCCAAGCACGAGCGCCGTGCCATGCAGCTCACCCGGCCGCGCAGCAACCATGTGGTGATCACCACGTACGAAGTGTTCCTCCGGGACTTTGCACGGTTCAAGCGCGTCCAGTGGACATACTTGGCGGTGGACGAGGGCCACCGCCTCAAGAACTTCCAGTCGGTGTTGATGCAGTCGCTCAAGCGGCTCGACGTGGGCAGCCGGCTCCTTCTCACGGGAACGCCGTTGCAGAATAACTTGAAGGAGCTTTGGCTGTTGCTCAATTTCATTCTTCCGGACATTTTCCACGACTTGGAGCTCTTCGAGCTGTGGTTCGACTTGGACGAATTCTTAGCGGGTGGACTGTACGCCAACGAGGAGGAACGCCGGGCCGTCCGGGACAAGGTTCAGCATGACTTGGTGCGCAACTTGCACGTTATTCTCAAGCCGTTCATGCTCCGCCGCGTCAAGTCCACCGTGATCAAGGACTTGCCTCCCAAGAAGGAGTACATTGTGTATGTGCACATGACGCCCATGCAGCAGCTCTTCACCAACGCGGCCATCAACCGCAAGCTTTTGGACACCGTGGTGGAGATGCACCTCAAGGAGTCGCTCCTCAACAGTCTGGGCGGGCACTGGGGGGTACAGGACTTGGGCCTCGTTGACCAGGTGCTTGCTGCCCAAAACACGCCCGCACCCGTGGCCGCCAAGCGGATGCGTCATGCCCGGTATAATGACCACCAGTTGCGGCAATTTGAGGAGGTGGAGGTGATTGACCACCGTATCCGGGACACGGACTCGGAATATCGTGAGCCTGGGGCCAGGGGCACTAGAGTCCGGAGCTCTCGGGTTTTACGCGGAGGTCGAGGGCGGTCCACCGATGGTGACAATGAAAAAGATGGCGACAATGACAATGACAATGATGAAGGAAATGATGGTGTCAATGACAATGACAATGATGAAGGAAATGATGGTGTCAATGACAATGACGATGAAAATGATGACGAGGAAAATGATGACGATGAGAATGATGACGATGAGAATGATGACGATGAAAATAATCACGATGATTATGATAATGCCACCAGCGAAGTCATCGACATTGAGTCAGACCAGGAGTTGGACCCGCACAGCCAAAGAGTTGAACGCATCAAAGCTCGCCTTAACCATGTCCGGCAAGAGAGCAAGAGTCTTGCGCTCCAAAACTTGCCGATGCAGCTCCGGAACATCTGCGGAAGCCACTACCTCTATTACTACCCGTTTGAGGTGACGGCGAAAACAACCGAGGCGCAGATGCTTGCCAACGACGCTGCGCTTGTGCACAGCCTACGGCGCCACAGCGCCAAGTACCAGATGCTCGAGAAGCTCGTGGACCTGCTCGTTGCAAGCAACCACAAGGTGCTTGTCTTTTCGCAGTTCTCGCGAGCGTTGGAGCTTGCCAGCTTGATGCTCGAAAGCAAAGGCATTTCGCACAGCATGCTCACCGGAAGCATGGGTAACGACGAGAGGAACACGGAGATTGCCGACTTCAAGCAGATTGGCAAAGGCGCCAGCAAGGTGTTCTTGCTCACCACGCGTGCGGGAGGACTCGGGCTCAACTTGGTGGAGGCCGATACCGTGATTCTTTTCGATAATGACTGGAACCCGCAGATGGATCTCCAGGCCATTGGCCGCGTGCACCGCATCGGGCAAACTAGACCCGTCAAGGTGGTGCGCTTTGTGGTGAAGGACTCCGTGGAGGAGATCCTCATTCTCCGGAGTTTCAGCAAGCGGGCGCTCGAAAAGATGGTGATCCGGCTGAACCGGTTTCAGGTGGCCGAAAAGCTCAAGGCCGACAACCTCGACGTGCAGGAATTGGACTCGATCAAGTCCTTGCGTGACCTCGATCTTGGCCTGTATTTGCTGCCGGCCCCGGCGCAGGCCGATGGTGCGGCAAGCTCAAACCAGATTCTCGCTGGGCTTGCACAACCTAGCCCCCAGGGACTTTCGCAGAAAGAGCTTGCCGAGATCATGGATAGAAGCCCGGAGTGCTACCTGCGGGCGCCCCAAGACTTTGCCAATATGACGTCCATTGAGACTTTTTCAGAGACATGAGGTGTGCTTTAGGTCCAGAAAGTGGCGCTTGGTCTGATACGACGGCAGGGGCTACTGGAAAGGTTGTCAATCCCGGATGTCCGGATGCCATGATGTGGTGCCATGAGGTGGGTGTCTGGGCGTGGATGTCTGGATGGAAACGTTGGGATGTTTCGCAGGCACCAATATCCCGCTTGATCTGGCAAAGTGTAAGCTATTTGGATGGCAGGGTGCACGGGGATGACAGCCGGTGATGCATACCCTGCACACCAGTTTGTCATTTGTACCCCCACCTGGGTATATAAAGATGCGGGGCGCCGCGTCGGGAGTTGAGGCCTCCAAAATTAGAACCTTTTCTGCGCTAACCACCCCTACGATCCCATCGGTCCATCAGATCTCGCCGGCCAACCGACCCATAGGTTCCAACGGTCCATCAGAGCTTTCTGACCCAGTGAAGATCACAACCCTAGCTACTCTGGCTATTTACCTAGCTCTTTCTTGCAGCCACAAGTCCGCGGTCGTGCACTTGCCCAAACCACCTGGGGCGTTACTGCTTGCAGGCTTATCGCGCTCTACCCCAGATTACACCCGCCGCCACAACGCCATCTTCCAACACCAGAACACGCCCAGCAATATAGCGTCGCCACTTTTGTACTATTTTTGGGTCCTGGATCTCAGGTTTCCTGCTTTTGATTGTTTGATTTGCTCTTGCCTGGTTGGCTCTTTCCCTCTATTCCTGATTGGCTTTTTCCTGATTGGCTCTTTTCCTGATTGGCTCTTTTCCTGATTGGCTCTAATTGGCTCTATTCCTAATCGCTTCGACTTGGGCCCATCATTTACTGCTCCCCAATTGTTTATTACTCCGATCCAACCCTCAGTCGCTCCTTTGATTGCTCACATCAATCCTGCACATCCAACTTGATACAGCTCAATCCATCCCGTCAATCCAGTCCCGCCATTCTCCCAATTGTATGGCCCCACTGATCATCTCCAGGCTTGGATTTATGCATGATGAAACTTTTGTTGCTACTTGCTTCGGCCTGTGCTGTACCCTTTTTTCAAATCCCTCTTCAGTTGCACCCAGGTGTGCCCAGGGGACAGGAGGCCTCGGTTGCTGCTTCGGAGGACTTTGATCACTGGACATTGAAGCAGTCGCAGTTTGCGTTTTTCCGGATCCTTGACAACATTGGCGGACTGCTGTCGTTGGCGTCTGTGCCAGAAGGCGTGGTGTTGGCGTCTCCTCTGAAAGCGCACCCCGATTACTACTACAACTGGATCCGAGACTCTGCTCTCACCATTCGCCTGTTGATCCATGAGATGAGAGATGCCACCCACGGCACTGGCGGCGCTCGCGTACACACACTGGTGACAGCCCCCCTGAGCGATTTCTTGAAGTCGGTGGTGGAGCTGTACATCCAGGTCAACCACCGTTTGCAACGGCTCCGCAACCGGTCGGGCCATTTTGCCGACCGCAGTGGGTTGGGCGAGCCCAAGTTCATGGCCGACATGTCTGTTTTCGACGGGTCGTGGGGCCGCCCGCAATCGGACGGGCCGGCGCTCCGCGTTCTGACCATCGCCAGCTTCATCAACTTTTTGGACGAGACCCACCAGGCATTTGGGCCCGTACTCAATGACCTGTTCGTCTACCATGAGGTAGTGCGGCCAGATTTGGAGTATATCTTGGGTCACTGGCGGGCACCGCTGTTTGACCTCTGGGAGGAGGTTAACGCCATGCACTTCTTCACGGTTCTTGTACAATTGAGAGCCATCAGCGATGGGTCGGTGCTTGCGGCCAGAAACGCCGATGGTGCATTCCAACAGCGCTTGCAAGAGGCATTTGCTGAAATCAACGAGTACATTGCTTCTGCCGGCTTTGCTGGACCGTTGCACATGGTGGAGACGCCGCATTTCGAGGAGCGGCAGGGGCTCGACGCAGCCAGTCTTTTGGCGGCGCTTCATGCCCACAATATGGATTTCGGAGGTACCGACCACGTGCCCTACGATGTGGACGACCCTCACATCCTCAACACTATCGCAGCGTTGGTGCTTGTGATGAAACGACTCTACCCAATCAATAGCGGTCCAGATGTGGCCTTGGGTAGGTACCCCGAGGATGTGTACAATGGAGACGGCACGTCGGAGGGCAACCCATGGTTTATCTGCACGGCGTCCGCCGCGGAGGTGCTCTACAAGATGGTGTACAAGAGGCGAGCGCGACCCAGCGCCATCCACACGTCCGAGCTTGGTCCGTTTGTGCAGTTGCTTGGATTGGAGGATGCAGGGGATCTCCAGCCGGGAACACTGCAGTGGCGGCAATTTTTGGACTTGTCGGTGGCGTTGGCCGACTCGTTCTTGCGCAAGATCCGCTTGCACGCGAACAAGGATGGGCACATGCTGGAGCAGTTTAACAAGTACACGGGGTTTATGCAGGGCGCGCCGGACTTGACGTGGTCGTACCTGTCTTTTTACAATTGCGTGCGGTGGAGGGAAGCGGTGAGGGCCCAGCATCGGCCGTGAGAAAACACATGGCCATGAGTCAGTGAATTGTCAGTCAATGATTGTCAATGGGAAGTGGCAAGCGAGACCAGGATGAGATCCAGCGCGCAAACCCGTACCGCCCTACCGCGCGCGGGCTGGGCGGGCGCAGAGTGCGAGTCACCAGCACGAAGCTCCAGGCGAGATACCACGCAACAGATGTTGACATTCGTGGGAGCCATTTGCCTCATACATGCGGCGTACTCGTCTTACGAACACCACCAGGTGCTTTCGTCGGCCGTGCCACGAGATATTGTTTTGGAGGTCGTGGTGGGGCTTGTTTTGATCAATTTCGGAGCCATCAAGGCAAATGCTGCAAGGATGTCGCTCACGAGCTCGGACCGCGTGGCTCCGCCCAGCAGGTTCTTGCAGCCCATCGACACCAGCAAGGCCGCCGAGGCCATGAAGGCGCTTGGCTACTCGGAGCATGAGGTGTTGGAGACGCGGGTGGATTTCGTGGATGTGCGGCAGAAGCGCGAGGAGCACTTGAAGTTCAAGGGCGCCTAGTGTATGTACCATAATGAAATGTTGATGAATTGCTGAGTCATGATATATTGCAGAGGCGGTCGAGTGAGGCACTAGAACTTCCTGGGAGAGTGGCGTACCATGACAGGGTAATGAGGGTGATGAATTTGGTGCTTGTCAACGGGAGGTTGTCAAGAAACGTGCGATTGGCACGGCCCAAGAATGCGGCTGCAGATGAATGGGGCCTTTACATTCCAGACTCAGCTTCTGGTGCCGTGAGACGGAGAGCCACGAGCCTTGTCTGCCGGCTTTTTTGCCGTCTATGAAGGATGAGTTGTGGCTGAACGTGGTTGAATCCAAAGAGCCACCCAGCAAGCCCCACCAATGGCGGCTGCTCGAGGATGGCGACAAAAGACGATTGGCCAGTCATGACCTGGAACGAAGACGCAGACTGGGGTCTCCGAATGGTCCGTTTTGTCAAGGCATCATTTACGATCCGTGGGCTGGTGATGGCGCATCACCGGCGACATTTGCGTGAAGCTCAATTGCTCTCCTAGTTGGTTCTGCTGCTTCTGACTGCGGCCGACTCTGGAAGAAGTCCATTGCCTATCAACCCATCAATTCCTCCAATGGATTCATGGCAAGAGCAGAAGGCCCTGGAACGGTGAACACCTTGCTGGCAGACGAGTTGGCTGTGCTAGGGGCAGTGCCAAGCTCAGGCGAGCGCAATAAGGCTTTTGAATGGGCGGCGGTCTTGGCCTCCAGGTGCTTCAGAGAATATGTTTTGCATGAGCATACAGGCCACTCATTAGCACGGCTTTCAAGAGCGTGGTGGTCAGTTGAGCAGATGGGAAGAAATAGCATGTTGGAAAGAGTTGCAGGTCGCAGCTCGCGAGGAGGCCAGTGTTCAAGCATATTGCCCCGGGTGGCAGCAGAATGGCCATATATGAACACAGTCTCTGCACACCTGTTCAGATGAAAGGCCGCAGTTGATATAGGGTATCTTCAGTGAGGTTTTGAACTGGTCGTGGCCTGGCCAACTGCAATGAAGGTTTGGAGTCTTTTCCGAACTACTTCAGAGTCTGATGGCCTGCCACTTTTCCCACCAAAAATGCACTGGCCTTGGACACCCGACTTGCTCCAAGCGCCATACACCCGACTTGCCCCAAGTGCCATACACCCGACTTGCTCCAAGCACCATACACCAGTCGCGCTGTTTGGCCCAGCTTCGTCCAGTCTACCGGATCATACTGCTTCCATGGGTATACCCAGAGACACAAGACGAAAGAAAATCCCGAACATAAGGATTCCCGGGGCTCTTAAAGCTGGCCTCGGCGGATCTTCTGGTGGCCGGTGGCAGATATGGGGTGAAGCGAGAAACCGGGCACATTCACGAGTCGTGACCCGATGGCAAGACTTCGGCTCAAACGATCCTGGTTCAAGTCGTCATCCGTTGACTGTCGGCAAAGCAATCTCACACAAACATAGTCATTTACAGACTATGTCCGCCAGAAAGAGGGGTCCCCGAGCGGCACTCCAGAGAAATCCCACGGGGCTTGCCAGGCCAAGGTGGCCATCGGAAATCTTGAGAAGCTTGCGGCTGGCTCCAGAGATGCCACCGCACCTTTTCGAACGGCTGTCTATGCGAAGCACTTGGAGAAGCAGAACGACATCCAAGCGCAGCTTGATGTTGGTGGTGTCCAGAATCCTCGATGGCCGCCGTCTCCAGAGCAGTCGCGCCATGCTTCTAGTCAGCCACGCTTTGGCCAACCAATTTTAGCATGCTCCATCATAACACTGTGGTTTAGTCTATGGATACTGTCATGTCCATAACGTCAGCAGATTGCATTGTTTGCAGAATGGCATCAGCACACAATACCTGCTATTGTGGAGGTATTAATGGTTGAAGTGGGTCAAAACGTCATGGTACCAGAAAGAATGGCCCCATCAGGGAGCACCTGTGGCCCTGTCTTTTTTGCTCAACAAAGCTAGCATGGAGCCAGATTCAGAATGAAGAATAGTTCTTTGAGCGATGCCGAACCTTAGCCCATAGCTTGCTGTCTTACTCATTGTCCCAGCCGTCATGCTCTCCAGCAACCTTACTGGCAAGTCCAGGCACATGGCGTTGTCAGTATTGGTGTTGCATCGTTCCCTCCAACTTGTGCCATCATCCCTTTGGAGAATACACTTGACCGGGCTCTATCCTTTTCTTGATTTGATTCACCTCTACGAAGCCCCGGTGACTGGTTTTCCTTCGTGGCCCTGAAATTCACATCCGTTCCACATCCACGTCTAGCTTGTAGATGGACCATCCTTCTGCATAATCAAGACCTGCTGAATCAACGTAGACGGTAAATGTTTACGATATTCAGACTATTCTGCCCGTACTCCGTCGAAACCATGTCTAAAACAAGATATTTCTTCTGTGATCTGACAATGATGGCCATCAAAACTGGATTCTCCCAGCTAGGCCCCCGTAAATGCTGGTAATTCTGTCCACCACTTATGGGTCTGCTGGAACTTGTGATTACCGGATACTCCCTTCTTTAAGCAAATGAAGGATCAGTGCAATCATCCTCCATTCTAGCAACTCCTTAGGCGTTGGCCATAAGCCCTTTTGGAACCGTTGACCTTCCCCACTAGAAAGCAGTCTATAACAGAACGGCCTGTATACCAAAGACTCCTATCGTCAACCTTCTAAGCCTCTGGCCAAACAAACAGTTTATGGCCATCGGACTTCAGAGGTAGTCACCCCGGAAATGAGAGAGTTTGAGAATAACCTGTAGATTGGATCTCATCTGCGTCATACATGGATGTGCTGGGAGGACGGGTGAGCAACCATGGACTGATGTGCAGTGGTGGTCCACGCTCTAATAGCACAGCCATTGTATCATGGAGATAGTTGTGGACTTCTCATCATCATCATTATTATTAGATACATTATTATTATTAGATACATTATTATTATTAGATACATTATTATTAGATATTATTATTAGATACATTATTATTATTAGATACATTATTATTATTAGGTATTATTATTAGATACATTATTATTAGATACATTATTATTATTAGATACATTATTATTATTAGATACATCATTATTATCAGATACATGAGTATAGTGGGTCTGGATCTAGCGCACATCTTGTTTCCGACCGATCAATACTTTCCAATTTCGTGGGAAAGAACAACACTAGCTTTGCAACCGAATGATTGTAATTTCTTAGGGCAGATACCATTCGTACCATTCCAAAGGCGGTGTCTTAAATTCGAAGATCCCTTTTGGTGTTTGATTAAGAATCACGGCAGCCATGCGAATGGCCTCGGGCCAGAACATGAGTGGAACGGCTCCTTGGAGGAGCAAGGTTCTGGCCTTTTCCTGAATTGTGCGATTCTGACCTTCAGCGGCAGCATTCTGATATGAAGAGTAGGTATTTGTGAACTTGTGCAGGAGACCTTTCCTAAAGAAGTATGCAAATAAAGCGTCATTTACGAACTCCCGGCCATTGTCAGTTCGAACTGAAAGGTGACAAGGTGGAGATCCAGGCTGTGAACATTGTGTATCCACGTAGCATCGGATCGCTTCAGAAGCATCCGACTTGTAGAGTAAAGGGATCGCGATTAGCGATCGACAATCGTGAGAAAGAAGCGCGATTTGTCTAGCCGCGTGGCTTGTCAATAGGACCACAGACATCAATATGTTCCAACAGACATCAATATGTTCCATTGTTACTATGCCCCGACCCTCCATACTCAAATAGAGTACCGGATTTCGACATTCATCCCCATCCATACCGCATGCTTCAATGGTACTTTCTTGATTATGGACCGGTGCAAATGGACCACCTTCAGCTGGAGCTTTGGCTGGTCCTGCATATGCCTGTGGTGTAGCAATACCACGTAGCAGACTTGTACATCCTGCCGAGGCCTTTATGCTCCTCAGCTGTGGAATAAGATTGGGTGGATAAGGTGGAATAAGATTGGGTGGAATAAGATTGGATGGTTTAACCGTCTCGCTGTTCATCCTTGTGGTATTTGCAGGTGCTTGCACCATGGACACATGCAAGGTGCGATGTGCGGTTGCAAGAGGTAGAAGGGATTAAACAATGCTTTTTCCTGTACCTCCTGATGAAGAGGTTGCAATGCGACGGTGCAGCCCTACAACGGCCGCGGCTAGTGAAGGCCCCTTCGCATCATGTAGGGAAGGGACTGCCGCCCCAAGTAGAACAGGAAGACAAGTGGCATCAGACAAGCAAGCAGATCTTAGTACGGTTGACAATACTATAAGAGAGGCTACAGAAGTTCCCCCATTGAAGAAGTCGTTAGCAGACAACTTGAGAATTGTACCCTTCTATGGGGTGTGTCATAACTCCCAACAAGGCTGCCCCGTAGGCCCGGTATTAACCCTGAAGGGGCCATGATCAATACCTCATATAATAAAATAAAATGTTTATAATGTTTTTTAAATTGATATTTTATAAACGTTTAACTGCTTTTATCAATTAATTTATAAAATAAATGTAAGAAATTTATTTACGCCAAAGTATAAAACAAAGTGAAAGTAGTCAAATGCCCAAAATTATCAACCTGCGAAACATTATAAGTCAACTACATAAATAGTATTCATGGCACAGGTGGCTCGTGGTCTAGTTATCGAAATAGAGCACGAAAGGAATAGATAATCAACAGCCAAGTGTTAGATCCACCATGGGTAGCGCGCTACCCATGGATACCAAATTTACCTGCGACGTACGATACAAGGGGAAACCACCGTTACCCCCACCTGGAGAAAGACGGGTCCAATCCCGACAGACCATCTCCGAGACTCAGACTCAGATGACACCAGCTGCATCTTATCCGACGCAGCGCCGTGGGTTTACCCAAATGCACCGTCGTGGTTTTCTGAGATGCAGGACAAATACCCGCCTCCAAGCCAGACCAGGACTTATCGGGACGCCTAAGGCGGCCCGGACGTGTATAACAGCCCACTCCGACCAAGTATGGCGCCATCGTGCCCCCACGTGGGCTGGAAATGGGGCAATCAGGCCCCCCCACCTCGCCATGAGGCGCCCTCATGCGGGCCGGGCCAGTTTTTATCTATAAGTTTGGATGATCCCCCTTGTTTTAGGGATCATCAACGAATACATCTTCTCTTGAGTACTTGACGCCAAAACAACTACAAAAGAACATAACAGGCTATGTCTTAAAATACTATAAATTCTTGCCTAAAGAGGGGCTACTTTGACATTTTGGCCGGTTAAGGGACATGGACATTACCAGTCTTCCTGCACCATCCAAAGGTGGTGGCACCCCCACACCGGCCAGTTTCCTATAAAGCCAGGATGACACCTTGATTACATCAACGAACACACCTTCTCTTAGCACTTGTACTCTTAGTACTTGTTCTAGTACTTGTTCTCTTGGTACTAGTTCTAGCACTTGTTCTCTTAGCACTTGTTAACAACTGCAAAAGAACAAAACACTAAGTAAATAAAGATACCGCCATTTCGGTATGATTTTGCCTTCCGCATGAAGATGTGAATGTGGATGGAGAGCATTCAGGCACTACAGATTTGCCTTACTTATACACTACTATTTTGATTTAGCTTTTATGTTTCCTAGCTTGACCCTTATAAAATTACACCTTTCAAATTAATTTATTAACTAATTTTTAAGCCTTTCATACACAGAACGGATTCCAAAACACAAGGCTGTATTTTTAACATCATCTCAGATCTTAAAAAAGACTTGTACATAGGTGGGTCACTTGAAGACTCGGTAGAGCCATGGGCTCTTGAGCGGATGTGTACCAGAGATGGGACCGGGCCTCTAAAATATACTGGGTTGCAATAACTGGCGGCATGTTGGCGAGTGGACGGGAGGAACCGCCGCCCGAATACATCATCATATCCTCCATAAGAATCATCTCATATACCGATTCAATTGCAGTAATATTGACGATATCATAGACAGAGGGTAGTGCGCCGCCCATAGCGTTGGGTGCTGAGTGTCGCCAACGACTAGCCCGGGCCCGGCCTTGGTAACTCAGATGACCCTCGTTCTGGACATCAACGAATACATCTCTCGCGTCCGGCCTACCCAATAACTTTACCACGGCTGGGGATCCTTGGCTTCTGACGACTCCTCCCAAAGTGCCACTAGTGCCCTGTCTCCTCAGCTTATAATACGCATCCAGCACGACTCGTGGTCTCATATCTGGTCATCATAGCACTCTTGGCCACCATAGGATGCAATTCTAGGAGCAAAACGCAAGTTGAAACAAGGTCGAAACAAGGTCGAAACAAGGTCGAAATGGCTCCTCACTTCAGGTTTGGCCAGCCAGCTCCATCAAATCACTTTGGATGCAGGCGGGCTTTCCAAGAAATGACAATGAAGGAGTCCCAGACAATAGAAGCCCGCGGCAGAAACTCCCGTCCTAGCGGCTCATAGACAACGACACAAGTTCTCTCACGTGAAAGGCTCGTGGGTCAATTTTTCCAGTCCCCCTGCCAATTATATGCATCCAAAAGCGGTCTGCACTAGCCACGTGTTTCTCTAACAATTGATGGCACCGCAACCATTGGCCAGGCGAAGAAAAGGTCAAGAGAAAGACGGGAAACCTTTCCAACAGAAGAAATCAACTGGCGAATATGGACTCGGTTGAGCCCATACCAGGAAAAACAACGAGCGGCGCCACAAGGAAAGAAGATCCGGGACTCTTCGGAGACGGGATGTAGGACGATGGTGGAGAGGCTTCCGTTATCCTCACCTCATTGCAGCACGCCGCTGGGTCGCCCTTGCTGGAATAGAGCCCATGATTCAAGCATGTGTACCACTTGCCAACACAGCCCCTAGTCCAGGGGCACAATATTTCCAGCTCGGCGAGATGAACCACCACAAAGACAACCATTCATAATCACACCCTACCAAGTGGATACAGGACCACAAGACACCCAGTTCAGAAGCGTGTGGGTTGTCCGTCCTCTCTTGCACCTAGAAACGTTCAGGCGCAGATACTGCTGATTCTCTACTTCTGGTCCATGTAATATCAGGCTTGGGTCCATCGGCTTGGGTCCATCGGCTTGGGTCCTTCAGGCTTGGGTCTATAATATGAGTCTTGAGTCTATTTCCTGGGAACTAATTCTTTGCACCAACAATCATCATTGGCCTCCACCGAGGCTGTATCGCTGCTGATTGAAATGGGCCTAAGTATAGCACTTGTCATGCTCTAACTCATAACAGCGGAGAAAATCCTCAATGGAATTGGCATGAGTGTGAGCGTTGGATCGCGGAGCAATGCCACTGTGCAGCGGCTTCGAATCAGCATTGCATGAACGTATCGGTTCGATACATGTTCTATGACATGCCACTAATGTCTGTCGTTTCAAGTAGGTCATTCCTCCATGCCACTAATTTCTGTCATTCACAACATTCCTTCACGCCGCTAATGCCTGTAATACATTTTCCTGAAGACACTTTGAAAGCAAGTTTGATGGGGCACGAAATCATTCGGTCCACCCCTACTGCAACTTCTTCTCGGCTTTGGCCTTCATGTTCTTCTCGCGCAGCAGCTTGCCCTTTGGACCGGCCTCTGTGTTCAAGAAAAAGTCCCACCACCTGAAGCTGGACGCGTACGAGCCCACAAAGTAGTGGTGGTGCTCGTCGTGGTGGTCTGCGCCCGCCCAGAAGGGCAAAAACCGGTGCAACGACATGGGGAACTCGTATCCGGAGTGAGCGTCCACGGCCTGGAACAAGCGCAAGCAGATCCAGAGCGTGATGGTGAAGAGGTGCAAGTCGCGCGTGAAGTAGCACCACACCATGGGGAGCCCCACGGTGCCCAACCCCAACAAAGCCACCTCAACGGGATGCGCGTACTCAGCAGCCAAGCCGAATGGCGCAGCGTAGCGGTGGTGCTGCTTGTGGATGTACTTGTAAAAGGCTCCGTAGTGCAAGCCGCGGTGGAGCCAGTAGTGCCATGCGTCCTCCATCACAAAGAAAAGCGCCAACTGGAAGAGCACCTTGCGCACGCCGGGGAACGGAAGGTCGAAGCTCATGCCGATCTTGGCGCTGATGGGGTGGAAAAACCAGATGGGAAACGCCTCCACCATGAAGTGCGCCGTCAACACCGACTTGAGGCACTCCCACTGCTCCTGGTTGCTGGGCACCTTGGAGTCTTGGATCTTGTACTTCCTGAAGTAAGGGATGCGGTCGATTATGGCCCAGGGAAGGCACCGCCCGAAATACATCACCTCGTGCACCAAGAAGAAGAGCAACCCGGTGGCGAACACGTCGTTGTCCATCCAATAGTAGTACGCGCCCCACGCCTTTTCCAAGCGGTTCAAGTCAGTCAAAGTGCTGAAGTCTCTGTAAGCATCTGCAAACGTCGTGGCATTGCCAAAGCCGGTGTAGTTGTGATAAACCGCACTGATGTTAGTATAACTGAGGCATTATAATCAAGATATATCCATTTCAGTAACCGATAAGCAGCCACCCCTGAAGTATGGCCTTAGGAATGAGGCATCGGGCCGCAAAATGCAACACAGCCCATTCTCCAGCGGCTCAGCGCCATTCAGGCGTGAAATGCTCGCTCTAGGGCGTAGACGGCCGGCCATCAGTTCCATCTAGCAGCATGTACATACCTAACCATGATGGCGAGGAGGCAAAGGGAAAGAAGCGGTGTTATATATCGCTCGTTTAGACGCGCAGAGAAAAGCCGCAAAAAAGAAGCGGGAAAAAGAAACAAGCGGCGCGCGCTGCTCGTATGCTAAACGAGCTCGCCGTTGGCCGACTCGAGGCCCGTATCTTGGTCGCGGCAGCTCACTGCGGCCGGATTTCCACTGGATTCCTGATCTCATGTGCGCGGCAAGTATACCCGGCGAACCCCATCCCGAACCCGAACCGGTCACTAGGGCCCAGCATCGAACCGGTAACCAGGGTCAGCGTCCAACCGGTAACCAGGGTCAGCTCGAATCGGTCATCCAGACTCTGCATCAAACCGGCGGGTACAAGCCTACCCAAAGCCTGGGGCCGCAATCCGAGTCCCTATTGCTTGGTGGGCCTTGACAAATGGCACATCCACATCTCAACAAGTAAAGTCAAGGCAAGACCATGAAGCGCCTTGCTTTTGCATTCCATAATGTGGCTCTCCCATGATGCCTTCGCCTAGACGGCGGCTTCAAAAGCTCGGCAATTGTTTTGGGACTGCAGAGTGCTGAAAAGTTGGCGAACATAGGACCAGCGCTGGCTTGTACCGTCAATGGCCAAGCATCTGGGAGGCGGGCGAGGGTCTTTTATATCCATTTCTTTGGCCGAAATCCCGGATCCTTGACGGCCTGGCCGCCACTTTTGGTTGCTATTGCGGCGGTGCTATTGAGCAACCAAGATTTGGCATCAGTTGCGCTGCCCAGTCCACGTGCCAGGCGCCGACGCACACCTCTGGGGCACTTGTGATTTGATGCCTTAAATGGGCAACTCCTCGCCCGTCATTGTAAGTGATCTTCAGGGATACTGTAGTATTGGCAGTGTTTTGCTGCGGGGGGTTGCAGACGCTCCCGACCACCATGTGCTGTATGCACCGCGCCGAGGAAAGTGCCAACCGGCCCTATTTAGTAGGCATCTTTTCTGTTCTTCTTCTTCTTCATCACCTTCACCTTCTTCTCCCTCTTTTATTGTTTCTTTCCCCGTGGAGAGTCCCCCCTACCTCCTTAATGCCTGGGGTTCCTTCTCCTGAGCAGTCCATAATCATCCCTGGAGATCCTTTGCCTCAGCAATGGCAAAACCCACATGGCTGCAATTACGGAAACCCACTCCACTATAAAGAGGAAGGCTGCCGCCACAGCCATGACTTGTTTACAAGATTTCATCGGCAATACTGGCTTACATGCTTGCCCGGAACAGACTCTTTGCCTGTGCTAGTTCCTTTATCGGGACGGGAACAACCTGCAGATGCCCACTTCTGGATAACCCATGGACTCCTGGAAAACCCATGATGGATAACTCATGACTCCTGGATAACCCATGCCCGCGCCCCATAGTGTTACGCCGCCCAAAAGCAGGCATCATTTGTCGATCATGCGATGTCTAATTGTTAACCCTTAGTGTTGTTCTAATTATTCCCAATCATTTTCACCTGATATTTAAGGTGCTCAGAGCACATCTTTAACCTGTTGAGACCAGCTCCAATCGGGGTATAATACGATATAAAACTGGAATCAAAAAAATCCGGCTTCAAGTTTCATATGGTTAGGATAACTAACATGTCACAAGGCAGTTTCAGGGTGCGACTTCGTTTATCTCACTTGGAGAATCCTCAACTAGGACCTCCGCATGATTCATGGACTTCTTGACCGTGAGCCTCGCGGGTGGCTCAAGCATCTGGCCTTCTCGCCTGCTCTTTTCCGGAATTGCCCATGCATGCTTTCCCGACAATCCGGTGCCTTCTCAAGTGGTACCTTGGTGAGTGCGGCCGTCTAGGGAATCAGCCTAAACACGCTTGAGCACCCCCTCAAAACCTGCATAGAATGAGCTGGATTTACGGTCTTTTGATTCCTTCGCCACTTAAACCAGTCCCAAATCGGTTAAACTATGTGTGCGGTATTGATCTCGGACAATTACACTACTATTGACAGCATATCTGGCTCTTTTGAAGTCACTTGAACTTCGCTAGAAATTTTCTCAAAGAGGGCCGAGTTATTATCGTTTGTTTCTTTTAGCATGCGCGCACTTCACGTGACACGGGGCTTTTTCCATGCGGCATATGCGCATTACTTACACCGAGATATCGGAGCCACAGGCATGAGCTAAATTGCGCCGCCCTCACCATGCCGAATATGGCAGTCTGCATTGGCACGCAATCTGCACCGGCCGCACAGCCCCTATACGGTACTGGCGCCAGTCACAGGGAACTTGAGGACACTCGTGGACACTTACGACACTCGTGGACACTTACGACACTCGCAGAAACTTGTGGACACATGCGATACTCGCGGAATCTTGCGACAGCCGCGGACAGTTTAAGGCGGTTTCGGGCAGGTTTAGACAGTTTTGGACACTTTCGCACCCCGGCTGACACTTTGGCACACTTTGGCCCCGTGTCCCTGCGTTGCGCTCATAATGACCCCCCGAGCTGAAGAGTGGACCCGAGATTGATTTTGATCTCACTCTTGTGACTGTGGCTGTTCTGTTCAGAAAGTGGCCAGGATACGTTGATGGATTTCCGCAAAAGTCGCCCTCGCTCGGGGCGGCTTGTTCGGGCCTGCACGTCGCACATTCAGTTCGGCGATGTCGCGAGTATTCCGCACTTGCATGATCTTTACCTTTGCGGTATGAAACCCGATGTCTTCTGCAGCCGCACCGGACATCACGTGCCGCGGCCCTCTACTATAATAATGAGGTGCCGCCCGAAGATTTTGCCCCCATTCTTTCCCATCTGCATCAGGCTGCTCCCAGTTTCCTTTCAACAATCCAAGCCTTCCAGACATATAGTTGGTGCTGATTAGCTCAATCTCCAGCACTGCAGCCTTCAGTTTGCTTTAATCCTTGCCCGGCCTCCAGTTTGTCGGCTTAGCCCCATTCCTCATCTCGCACTATGCCTTCCATCTCCGAATCCAGCTCTGAATCCGAGCCCCAAACCTTCCACCAGCCCCAATCTTTGCACGATGATCCCGAGGAAGATGGCTTCATCAGAAACATCTACCGCACGCTCTCCGGGGCGTCGGCCCGGCGCGTCAACACGCAAACATCGGGCGCTCTCAGCGTCAAGGACATCTACGGCGACTTGGACAACCACGATATCGAGTTGCGGCGGCAGCAGTCGCGGTCAGCCGTGCTAGATTCCTTGCAGAACCGTGTCTTGCGGACGCTCTCGAACGGAGACGTGGAGAGCGTCGGCCCCGGAAGCGCACATACTAAGGAGCTGATAGAAAAGCACTCGCACGAGTCCGACGAAGAGTTGCCAGGCGACTTTGTGGCCACCAAGGACGCGGGCGAGGAGTTCAAAGACTTGGACCCCGAGCTTGTTTCGTGGGACCTGCCCACCGACCCCAACAACCCCCGCAACTGGTCGCACGCCCAAAAGCTCTTCCAGACGGGAATTGTGGCGGTGTACTCATTGATTTCGCCCATGTCGTCGTCCGTCTTGTCGCCGGCCATGCCCGAGATCTCCGCCAGCTTGGGAATCACCGAGCGCGCCGTGGAGTCGCTCTGCGTGTCCATCATGGTGTTGGCGTGGGCGTTGGGCCCGTTGCTCATTGCGCCACTCTCGGAGTCTGACCGCGTGGGCCGTGCGCCCGTGCTTAACGTGTCCATCTGGATCACGGCCATCTTCAACTTGGCCTGCGGCTTTGTCAAGACGCCGGCGCAGCTCTGCGTGCTCCGGTTCCTCGGCGGCTTGGGCGGATGTGCGCCATTGAACGTGGGCGCAGGCACGTTGGCCGACTTGTGGGCCGATGACCAGCGCCAGTTTGCGCTCTCGGTGTACTCGTTGGGCCCCACGCTCGGCCCGGTGCTTGCGCCCGTGATCAGCAGCTTTGTGGTGACCGGCACCTCGTGGCACTGGTGTTTCTTCGTGTTGGCCATCTTCAACTTTGCCGTGGCCATCTTTGGCGTCTTTTTCTTCCGCGAGACATATGCGCCCCGCATCTTGAAGAAGAAGGCCATCGCCTTGAGAAAGGAGACCGGCAACCTGCACCTCCACACCATCTACGAGATGGCCGACGGCGAGTCCATGTTCAGCAAGCTCTCCACCACCGTGCTGCGGCCCATTCTTCTTTTGACCGGCCACCCCATGGTGTTTGGGCTCGGCTCCTTCATGGCCTTCACCTACGGCTTCATGTACTTGATGATTGTCACGTTTCCCCTGGTGTACAAGGGCAGCTATGGCATGTCCACCAACATAGCGGGCCTCATGTACCTTCCATTGGGCATTGGCTTTGCCATTGGCACCGTCTTTTTCCAGTTTGCCATCTCCCACACCTACCGCTCGCTCACGCGCAAGAACGGCGGTGTGTCCAAGCCCGAGTTCCGCTTGCCATGGCTCTGCTCGTGTGGAGTGGGCATTCCCTGTGGCTTGATCATTTACGGCTGGTCCGCCCAGTTCAAGGTGCACTGGATCGTGCCTGCCATCGGCCTGGCCATCTTTGGCTTTTTCCTCGTGGCCATGTTCCAGACCATCCAGCTCTACCTTATTGACATGAACAACCGCTTTGCCGCATCGTCCGTGGCGGCGGCCGCGTTGTTCCGCTCGTTGTTTGGCTTTGCGTTTCCGTTGTTTGCGCCGGCCATGTACGCCCGCCTCAACTATGGCTGGGGCAACACGCTCTGTGCGCTTCTTGCGCTCGGCTTGGGTGTGCCGTTCCCGTTGTTCTGCCTCTTTTATGGCGAGCGCTTGAGGCACTGGGCCAATGCCCGCTTTGAGCGGCGCCAGGCCCGCAAGGACGCCCGCAACTTGGAGAAGCTCAAGTCGAAGGAGGCAGAGTAAGCGGGGTGATGGAGGTGCTGGCTACCTAATAGTCCAGGCAATTGCCACTGCTACATGTCCAACCTGGATGATCTCATCAACCAGACCACGCACATTGGTCGGCGCGGGTCTAGACCCGGATAATTGGCTGCGGCCGGAAAAACCGCCGCGCCCGTGTGCAGGCCCCTCATCCCTGCTCCAATGACCTACATGGCCAACTCCTATACCCCTTTCAGTCCACTCTTTGGGTGTCAGCAAGCTTGGCCAGCCCCTTGCAGTCGAAGGCTGACAACGCGCTGCTGCTCGGAGGCACCTCTCTGTGTCAGCCCCGACTCGGGCCCGCAAAGGCCAATATCCCTTTATAGATAATTTGAACTATGCACGATCTGCTTCCGGTAATCACCTGCGCTGCCAGAGTTGATAGAGGGCACGTATCTTCATCTTGGATTTGCCGGTTGCCATGACGTCGCAGGGCGCCGTCTACCGCGCCATCCTGCATAATGCCTCCTTTATAACCACGTCAACGGTAATGGTGCGTCTAATGATGTCAGTGGCCGCCATCTTGCATATTTGAAACAATTGCAACGCAGCCGTGCCGATATAGAGACTGCCGTCAAAGTAGGCCCCATCGGCCAGACACAAGTGCCAAAGTGAACCCCGCTCCCAAAGGGGACGCTTGACGCAGCTACGCATGTAAAGCGCTCCCGATATGGCAGCGCATGGTAAGACGTGCGCCGGCGGAAAGAAGACGGGGTCCGATGCTTCCGGTCATCGCGTCCGGCATATAGAGGGCCCACGTCGGCAGATGGGTTTGGAATCGATGCCGGAAAGTGCCCATTAGGACAGGTCCGTGTGAAAGGACGTGGCATGCCGGAGTCCCACGTTCGGGGAAAGGGTATTTTTAGCAGTTGTCCTTTGTTATTGAACAGCTGCGATTACTCCGGTCGCTTCGCTTATCCTGTGTTTTCCAAGCACGATGGGATTGGTTTCCTCGGTGGGCTCGGTGGTCCGAGCGAGGTTTTGGTATAGACTCGCCCATCGACTTGTTGCAGACTCGGACGTGGCCTCACGGTAGACTCGCCATCGACTGGTTGCAGACTCGGACGTGGCCTCACGGCGGACTCGCCATCGACTGGTTGCAGAATCGGACGTGGCCTCACGGCGGACTCGCCATAGACTGGTTGCAGACTCGGACGTGGCCTCACGGCAGACTCGGCACTGGTGACGGGACTTCGGCAATGCCTCTCACTAAAACGGTTCTGCGCAGCGCCTTGTCTCCATGTGTAGTGACGCGAGCACGCATGTGATGCGATGCCGTGTTTCTTTTTCGAGCACAAAGAGCTTTTTCTGGCCATGCACGTGGCCGCGCAGCACTCCGAAAAAAGGTCTGGCGGTCCCGCACGCCCCCTCTGCTGAAATGTCACGCACAAGATCCCGCCCCACAATTCGGACCTGCCCCACAATCCGAACCCGCCCAAATTCGACCACGCCCCGACACGGCGCCCCAACCCGACGCCCAATCCGGCACCCAACGCGGCACCGCAGTCTCCATCCCCAATGTTTCTTTGCTGCCAAGATCAGCGCACCCCCGGCTTTTATACTTTTCGCCTTTGTGCTCGAGTTTCACCTTTGTGTCACCTCTGGAGCGTGCAGCCGCAAGCGACCCCTTTCTGCTACCCATTGTGTAGATCCTGCAGAGTAGATACCAGATCCCCTTAACCTACGAAGCGGATTGCCACCGCAGAGCCGGCCGCCCAAAATCAAAACAATCCTCAGGGCGGGCCCGGGGCGTCCAATTATTCTTGTCACTCGCCCTTCGTTTCTTTTTCACGCGTGCATTCTGCGCATGGATGCAGCTCGCACTGCCTAGGATCGGGGACTTTTTTTTTCGGCTATGTTTGCCGTGCTATTGGAATTTCTTTTTCGCGCTCTATACCCGAATCTGCATCACTACATCACGGTGCGCCTGCGAAGAATATATATATCCGCCCTGCCCTCCCCTCCTGGCATCGAAATTTTATTTGTCTTCTTCCGTGCTCGTTGGACTACAAATTACTGCCTGACTATTTGTACTGCCAGTCCATTTGGAACATCTAACGGAACACCCCCAAAGCTTACCCCTAGCATCCTTAACACTCATCCCTACAGCCCCTCCCCGCTCCAAATGAACTTCTCTTACGACAACGTGGTGCCCAACTTTAGATTGGACGGCAGGTTGGCCATTATAACCGGAGGTTCCGGCGGCATGAGCTCCTTCCTCTCCAGAGCCTTCTTGGCCCAGGGCGCCGACGTGGCGCTTGTTGACATCAACTTGGAGAGGACCACCGCTGCCGCCAAGGAAGTGCTCACCTGGGGCCAGGAAACCTTGAAGGGAACGCATGAGTCTCCTATCGGAAAGGTTTCGGCATGGTCGTGCAACATCGGCGACAGCGAGCACGTGGACTCGACTTTTGCCGAAATCAACGAACACCACGGCAAGATTGCTGACTTGTTGGTGAACACTGCAGGCTACGCAGAGAACTTCCCTGCCGAGCAATATCCCGCCTCCAACGCCGAGGGCATCATGAGAGTGAATGCGCTTGGAGCTTTCTACGTGGCGCAATCGTTTGCACGTGCCTTGATCCAGGCCAACTTGAAGGGATCCATCATCTTGATTGGCTCCATGTCCGGAACCATTGTCAACGACCCTCAGCCCCAGTGCATGTACAACATGTCCAAGGCTGGTGTCATCCACTTGGTGAGGTCGTTGGCCTGCGAGTGGGCCAAGTACAACATCAGGGTCAACACATTGTCGCCAGGCTACATTCTTACGCCTTTGACAAGAAATGTGATTGCAGGCCACTCCGACATGAAGGACGCTTGGGAGTCCAAGATCCCTATGCACAGAATGGCCGACCCCAAGGAATTCGTCGGATCTGTTTTATACTTGGCCTCTGACTCTGCATCCTCCTACACCACCGGGCACAACTTGGTTGTTGACGGTGGCTACGAATGCTGGTAATGGCAGGGATCTCGGGGTTGGCGATCCACGGCACTGCTGTTTATAGACATGTCGCCAGCTCTCTGCAACCGATCAAGGTGTAGTCACATTTATCATTAACTAATATAACATGAATCTCAGGAACCAAGTGTAGAATGAAATGAACCAAGAGCAATTAATGGAATTATCGATCAACAGCGCCATCGTATGATATGGTGATAACCGGCTGCAACGAAGCCATGAGTCTCAGCAAGGGAAAGGCCAGTCACGAGGCGAGCGTAGGGTGATGACACGGTTACGAGCACCGCACTCGCACCCGTACATCCGGCGCCCAAGAATGTGTCTTAAACGTTCCCTGGAGCAAACTGGCATGGCTCCGGCTCGGATATGAAGCCGGTTTTGCCTTCTCTAAATAGGCACTGCATTAGTCGACTGGTGGCTGGGATTTGACTGCAGCCCTGAACTAAGAGCGCCGTCAGCCGACATGGTCACCAGCGAATGTACAGATGTACACCGATGGCCAGAAACCTGAGATGTAGAAGTTTGGAACTAATGGCCAAAACCGGTGTAGGCCTTGGGTATGGATTCCGCAACGGACGGTCAAAAATCTGGGGTATGTAGCTCGTTGACGTTGGCCACCCCACTTGAGATAAGTCCGGGCCGAAATGGTCCCATTATTCGCGGCCGAGCTTGGCCTTTGTAGAGGCCTTGGTACTACAGCCATTGAAGTGACGCGGTTATGTAGCCGCATATGATCTCCAAGGCTCTGCTCTGGGAACTGGGACATGGCTATTTCTGCACCAAAGCTGCATAGAATGCATACTTTTAGTCATCAGATTCCAGTCGTCGGGTTTTCAATCATCGGCTCTTGGGCCATCGGCTCTCAATCATCGGCTCTCAATCATTTGGTGTTTCCTGCCTGTGTCAAACGAAAGCACCAGGACTCCAGATCACTTCCGCACCAGAGGCACTTTGGCCGTCGCACGAATGAGCGGGAGTAGAGCCCACTGATTGGCTGCACCAATCTCTGGATTAATCACGAAAGTGTCCTCTGATAGGCCTTGTGTTTTTGCAGATTAAGCACCTGAACATCCGCCACACCAAGGCAGACTCTGAATGAGCAAGTGGTCTTTCTGAATCACCGTTGGGATTGCCTCTATAGTGAGTGCAGACAATCCCCGTGCGGAAGCGTTTTGGACTTGTCACTGCTGCCGTTGCTTACGGCGTAGCAGGGCTTTGACGGGCACAAGGCCAGCCGCTCGCCATCTAGAGTCAGTTCGCACCAACTCGCGAGCTTTCCCACACCTTCATCAAAGATGTCTTGAAGCAAGCCACGTTGTAGTCAATGATGGTGAGCAACTCGTCCATGTTCCCAATCTGGTGGTCCGCCTCGTCGTCATTACGAATCAAGGCCACGAGCGCCAAGCCACGGATCATCTGCTTCAAATAAATCACCGAGCCGTTGGAGAGATGAGACACCGACTTCATGCCATTCTTCGAGGCGGTGTCGCGGTCGGAGTCCACATACAAGTCGTCCAAGTCAATGGTGATGTCGATGAACTCGGCACACACCTCATAAGTCTGGATGTCCACGGGAGACGAGTCCGTGGCCACGTAGATCTTGGAGTTGACGTCAAAGAGAAACACCTTGTCGATGGACGAGTGCGCCACCAAGTTGTCCAACATGTTTTCCAACGACGGCAACTCCGGCACGAGCTTCTGCACGATGCGCGAGAAGGCCTCGTATATGGAGTGGTCGAAGATCGACGTCAAGTAGAACGACACCTGCACGCCCTCCAAGCCCAAGTCCAAGAGCTCGTCACCGGTGCGCTGCATAATGTCCCTCTGCGCATCAATGCGGTAGTCCTCCAGGAGCCCGTCGATCTTGTGGATGAGCACCTCGATATGGATGCGGGGGTTCACTTTGTAGGCAAATTCGATGATAGTCAGGAGGTTGGTAAGGGCATTCAAGTACTCGTCCTGCAGGTCGATCACATACACCAACGCTCCGACACTGGAAAAGAGCCGCTCGCTATCGTAGGTGGGCTCGAAGTAGTTGAGCTGCCCGGGCAACTCCATGACTGCCAAGTCAATGAGCGACGAGAACTGCTCGGTGGTGGGCTTGGACGTGGACTCGAGGTAGAGCGTATCTAGGGGCTGCATGTTGTGGAACACCACCTTGCAGATGGACAGTTTGCCGCTGCGGCGGAGGCCCATGAGGAGGATCGTGGCGTTGGATTCTCCCGTATTAGACAGGCGAGGCGGGTGGGTGTCGGGGTTGGTGGCCATAATGAACGGACGAGATTGGCGGGTGGTGGCGGAGGATGTGGTCGTGACAGGGGTTCCAATAGCGGAGCCAGGGGCGGCTCATGAAAGGGTGCACACCCGTGCACTCGCTATATGCCGGTGCCAGACCAAAACACCCACGCTCTGTTGCCCACGGCGCCTCGCCGATCCCAATTTCGTTGACTATGCTTATGGCAGCAGGCCACCTGGCTTTGAAATATGATCCAGAAAAGGAGGAGAGGCAGCCCCACAATTGGATCCATGGACATTGCGCCACTCACTGCCACAAGTGGCTTGACTAACGATGATTGGCGGGAACCCCACCTGTTATAGCTGCACCGGCGTTGTAAAAGAGCGGGGTTGGAAACAATTTCTCTGATGTAAAGGTTGATCTGGTCCAGGTGGAGGACACCCTCTCTTTATAAACTATGGGTATGTCCCTGACAATATGCATGCGTTACCCGCCCAGGCTACCTTGTACCTCAGTATCTGACCCAAGGGCTAGTTCCAGAAAGGACTGCTAATTAGTGTTCCGGGCGGAATCGAATCATTTGGTCCAGCACTAACGAGACCTAGGGTAATGTCTCACAGGAAGGACTCAACAAACTGACTAGTAGCCAGTGCGCCGTGCACGTGACGACATTGGGGAGGTTGCCACTCGGCTGCTGAAGCTTGCCAATTGTGAATGCAAGCACTCGAATAAACCTTTGACTGCAAAGACTTTTCCCGAAGGATGCATGTTCTGAATGGACTATGCCATGCCAGAAACGCCAGAGAGGTATCCGAGCAAGCCTTCACTGGCAGGTCCCATTCTCTCGATCTTTCTGTTCTTCACTTACTTGAAATATCCTTTGAGGTAGCATCAGAAACCATTCGCTTGGATGAAGCCTGATGGGTCCTTTTGGACTCTTCCTTGTTGCTTGCTGTTACCGAGTGAGCCTTGTCCTCAGGTGGATTGGGCGGTGCTACTCGATTAAAGGCTTTGACCGAGCAGGGCAGCAAATTTGAAGTGTTGACGAGTTTGATTCAACTCCAAGTGATAATTTTGAAAGGACCCGCACTGTTTGTAGTGGAGAGCCTCCACGTGGAAATAGGAATTCTTCCTCGAGCTAGGAACTCCGCTAATATGATTTCAAAGAGTTGATGTTAGCGTTGAAGCTTCCCAAAAAATCACTTGGCACATTTTTTGCAATCCATGCCCAAACAGTGAGACAGCCTTCCTTATCTACGTAGCACCGAGTGATGAGACTTTGGACCGGGGTCGCTAATTGACTGATCTCGCAAAAAATCAGGGTCCTTCGAGGGCCAACAAGGCAACCATTTCAGCCAAAGCTCCACGTGCTTCCAGTACAGCTATTCAATTCCGGCACCCTCGTTGGGTTTGCTGGGCACTATATCGGATGAAAGCTCTAGTCTCAGCGTTACCGTACCACCTGGTTTTTCTTAGCGCCACAAGCCCTGGATCCGCGTGACTTCGGGGCTTGCGTCTTTGGGTTGGATGTGGCGTCGACCAACTTTCAATGAGCGCGGAGTCGTCATGGAGCCCAATTGGTTGGCCCCTGTTAAGAGAGCGGCGAGGCCCTCAAAAAGTGATTGATGTCTTGCTAGATGACTGCCGAGAGCATTTCGTGTTGCTAAAAGCAATTTTAGGGTGCCGATGTCGGGGTTGTTTGAGTTTCCTAAAGCTAGCCGACCAAACGGAACATGTTAGCGGACTGGCATGACTCAAATAGGGTCTTGCAGTTTAGTTTCTAAAAACATCAAAGGGACTGGGAGGATAGACTTGTGGATGGACTTGGGATGGACTTGGGATGGACTTGGGATGGACTTGGGATGGACTTGGGATGGACTTGAGGATGGCACTGCAAATATTTCTGAGATCCGAAATCGTCGCGGAACCTGCCACCCTATATATACTTTTGCGGTTGGCCTTTCGAGTTGCCCCTAAGCATTTTTGAAACGCATACCCCTCAGGACGAGTACACATAGTGTTGGGTCGCGCCTATCTAGTAACTCCGTGTACCTCTTGATTTGCAGCCTCGGCCAGCGCGCATGTGCATGCATGAAGGCGTTTCCTATTCAAGTGTCCATACCAACACACAATCTGTATGCAAAGTCGTAATTTAGGCATAATGGGGGAGAATGTGGTAATTCAATCTTAGGCAACTAATTCTGTTATTCCGAAGACTTCCCCAGGCGAAGCACGACAGCAAAACCTGTTGAAACAGAAAGATGTAAGGTATGCAGGGCGGCCAACCCCTAAACTTGACTTGCGCATGTTTCATGTTGATGCAGGGGGGCGTACTCATTATATATAACAGCGAGGTTCCCTTCTTGAAGTCCAAAAACTTTTTTATGACTTTGAATCCCCCACAGCCACGATTCGTTCTTGGCTCATGGAAGACCTCGAAAAACTGCAGAGGTGTTACTAGTGGAAGTCATCAGCCAATACTGTGTCACTCTGAGGCGTCCGCCATACTACGACGGAAAGCACTTGCGATGAATCATAGTCACGGGAACTGCCCAAAAGCTGTTTCTCCACCCCTTGGAGCGTACGGGGTATCATGAGTGAAGCGGGTACGAAGCCCGTTTGCGCTTCAGCATAAGCACAAACAAAGTCCGATTTGCATACTCGCTTTAAAAGCAAACTTTTCCGTCTGAGTTTCTTCCTTACTATTCCAGCTTTTTCATTGTTTGTTTGCGCGAATCACCTGTTAATTAGGACTTAAAAGAGAGAATTTAGAGCAAAAATAGCGGTATAAAAGATGGATGTGTCTGGTTGAAGGGAATGAAATGGAAGCGGGAAAAAGGAGAAGCAAGAGAAATGGGAGGAACAAGAAACTAATATTGCGATATTTTCAACAGCTACCTCCGCGCAACTGTGCGGTTAACAATTGTTGAGGGGCAGGAATGGGAAAGAACCATTTGAGTGAGAATTTGGCCATAGGTATTAAAGTCTAAATGTTACCCAGAAAGCAACCCATTTACATTCAACTTTCAGGCTTGCTTCACTCAACTTAGGTGTCAGCAACACGAGCTGATGCCAGCCACAACTGGAGGAGCAATGATGACAGACACATTGGTGTAAGCTAAAAAGGAAACTCGTGGATGTGGTTTTTTTAACATTCTGAAAGACGAAGATAAGGGGTATGAAATTGGTAATGATGACGTGATTTCCCAAGTCTGAAATGTGTGTTTCTTCCGTGGAAACATACATCAACAACAATCTTAGCCAAAGGCGCTAATTGATACAGGAGCAAAAAAATTCCCACACGATTGGGTACGAAAAGTTCTGGAAGTGCTTGCCCCAAAGATTATGGAGTGATTATGAAGTAATGGGAGTGAATTTGGAATCCACACAATTCACCAGCTGCAACATGGAATTGAGGAAGTTCCGAGGTGATTGAAAATCATAGTGAATGGTTTCACTCACCAATGTTCGTGCCTGATTAAGAGTATTTTCGAAACAGGATTTTCACAATGGACATCGAAACTTCATTGAAACTTCACCGAGACATCTACTGGGTTGCGAGCGAGACATTATTGAGGCCTCACTTTACTCCTTTGGATTTGTTTGTTGTTGGAGCAGTTCACCTATTGTCCAAATTGAATGTTCACTCAATCGCAGCTTCTTAGGTGAGAAGTTACCACGCTGTCCTTCTATCACATAAGTGTTTTTCAAAATATGCAATTTTTGGCAAGAACAAACTGAGAACAGATAAAAAAGCACATTCACCAGGGGGAGGAAAGCCTCTCTTATATACACCGGGGTTTTGCGACCTGCATCCGTGGTCCAGGCGTGACCCGCCAGAATAACATGCACAAGTACATGACACGGAAATTCTCAAATAATTTGAAAATACCTCGTCAAGACGTATAGATAGCTTTCAATCTTTGACAAGGAGAACCGTGTGTTCGCTACTCTGTTCACCAGCAGAGGCCCCACCACGTGACTCGCACGTGCTAATTATTTCTGCAGGGTGCTGAATCGTGCAGGTTCGGTTGCAAGGAATACAGCCCTAAAATTCGGACACATCTCATCTCCACTACAAGTATTTTACACTGTGCACACTTGTGTAATGTTTATTGTATATAAAGTGTATGTGTGTAAGTCAATAATTCTCTAGCTCATTGTAGTAAAATCCTTAGCTGCAGCATGCAAAGAAACCTGCATGTAAAGTGCTGCTGCGCGCCGCCTATCGAAACACCGTCTTCACATCCACGCGCTCTGCAGCTTCTATAATCGCACTGCCATAACTGCCGCTTGCAGCCGCCTGCGTAAGCGAATGCACTCGCTTGGGCCAGAGGTTGTATACACGCACGGTACCATCATTGGCGGCCACCGCCACAGACGTTTCGTCGGGCGCCACCAGAGCGCTGAGTGCCCGAAGCGGCTCCCGCGACCTGGCCTCCGCCACCGGAACCTTCCCTGGATAAGCGTACACCGCCGCAACCACGTGTTCGGGGCACGTCAGATACCCAAACGTCACCAAAATCTGCTTGACTTGAGAACTCCAGAAAACAGAGGTGATCTGCCGCTTGGTATTGATGGCGCCGAGCATCTGGCCGCTCCCGGTGTGCCAATAGCGCAAATGGCGGTCGTTGCTGCCGCCGCCAGTGGCCAAGAGCCCTGGAGCCCATGGACAGAACAGGATTCCTTTCACCGCAGAGGTATGAGGGAGCTTGCACTTGAGAAGCGGTTTTTTGAGGTTGCTGATGTCCCATACGATTGCAAGATTCTCGTTTGCACCCGCCGCCACCTCTGTGCAGGTCGCATTGAGAGCAAATCCTGATGTTAGTTAAAGAAGAAAGGTGAAGAACGCATGCAAAGGCGCTGCATTGGACGGCCGCATGTGAGGAGCACATGAAACGCCGCGAAAAACAATACATACCGCAAATTTGCTGAGTGAGGCCATACAACTGGGAAATCACCTCCAAAGTCTTGCCCTCAAGGAACCTCAAGATGAAAATCTTTCCGCCAGAATCGCCCGCCAAAAGGTGCACGCCATCGGGAAACCAGCAAACCGTGAACAAGGGTGCAGCAAACGCACGTGTCATGTGCAACTGTGGGCGCGATACAGAGTACACCGAGAGAAGGCCGTCTAACGACGCAACTGCAAAGTACCCCAGCGAGGAACACAGAATGCACAGAATCGGCACGGAGTGGGTCCTCAACGCCAGAATATCCTCCACCATGCCTGATCCATTCCACCAGTATGCCTTCAGGTCAATGGCAATAGCAATAGACTTCTTCACAGGGGACCATGACACCAAATTGAAGTAGAAATTGTTGACGAGGTTGTACGCCACAAGATACTGGAGCTCGTTTAGCTCGGCAGGCTTGCTCTTGAAGCGGGCTTGATGAGGCGGCTCTTTTTTGCAAAAGTCCACTGTCCAAGCGTTTTTGGTGAGCAAGTCAATCACGGCGTGGGGGGAACGGCGGCGGTGCATTGCGGCGGAAGTGGGCCGTGTTACGCGGTGCGTTTTGGGCTGTGCATTGGCCGCACGCGCGGGGGCTGCACCGCATGCTTTTGCAGCCGCTTGCAGTGAAAGCGCACCCTTCTTGGAAACGGCGAAAGATACAGCACTCACTGTGTGTGATTCAGCAAGTTTTGCTCCGGACCCACCGCTGCCCGTTGGGTGAAAGGTCGGGGATTCTTTGTCCAAAGAGCGGGCCGTGGCGCTTTGTGGGGACTTGAAAGGCCTTGGTGGCCGCCATACAGGGTCGTATCGAAACACATGAGGCAGGAGCTTTAGTGCCTCCGAAAGCTCGTTTTGCTGGTAAGAGGGGATACAGTCATCAGCCGCTGGCTGATCGTGTGCTTTGGCGCACGGGTACGAGAGGTACCCCGGCACCTGGTCACGTGACGCGCCGCTCCCGGAAAAGGCAAGAAACGTAGCTGCCGCTGACCCGTGACGAGCCACGGGGAGAATTCGGTCGTCGTTGCAGATCATGGCTTTGATGTCTGCTTTCCGAGATGCTGAATGGAGGTATGATGTGGGCACACAGGGCCAGGAAAACCTCTGGTGTGGGCACGGGGAGCCTGGTTCGAGGGAGGGTTTGTTTCGCGCTCGTACCGACAAGTCAATGGTTTCAACCGCTGCTTCTGCCCTCTTGCAGCAACTTTGGGGTAGTTCAGGTGGGCGTTTGGCCGACGGCTTGGGGCCTGCTCCTGCAACAGAGCAACTGTCAGAACCTTTGAGGCCGGTGGGTGGAAGGGATGAGCCACAGTAAGCCCAGGCACCTGAACGTGGAGATGGAGGAAGGTCCGTGGACAGATGCGTTATATGCAGTACGCCCACCACCGTCCAGCCGGTAGGTTTGGAGATACCACGAGTAGTAGACCCAACAGACGCCAGGAGACACAGTAAGGGCTTTTGTATGATACCAGCCCAAGCGACCCTTTTTTGTAAGCCAGAATTCAGGGTATAAAGCGAGAAGGGGAAAAGCCAGGAAATGGGTGAGAGGCCAAGAGCCAAAAAACAGCCAGGGCACCAGGTTTCAGAGTGGTTTCAGGGAAGAGCAGTAGAGTCAGAAACGAGAAATGGGGGCGTTTGCACCCGGGTGTCTGTGGCCAGGATCCGGGACTGCATAGAGGCGGCATGCACGGGTTTCGACCCGCGGACACGGCGCACGTGACCAGCGGTCGCGGGAGACGCTCTGATCTCGCGGGCGCTTCATCATCCGCGCGGCTCCACCAGCAGCCCATGAACCTCCTAGTGCCTCTTCTGGCCGTCCTGGCCACGGTGGTCAGCAAGGTGGCGCAGCACGTGCCGCGGCCGTTCATCGACGAGGTGTTCCACCTCCGCCAATGCGCCGTCTTTTGCAGCCACCACTTTGCCTCGTGGGACCCCAAGATCACCACGCCGCCGGGCCTCTACTTGCTTGGCACGGCCTACGCTCACGTCTTGAAAGCCGCCGGCGTCTCCAACGCATGCGGCCACACGTCGCTCAGGTTCCTTAACGTGTTGGGTGGCGGGCCGGTGCTCTATGCAGTGCTCTCCTTGTATCCGACCAGAAACTACCGGCGGGCCAACATCCTCAGCCTCCCGCTCTTGTACACCTACAACTTTTTGTTCTACACGGATGTGTGGTCCACAGTTTTGGTGGTGGCGGCGCTTATGGTGGTGCTCCGGTGGCCCAACGCCTGGGGGAGCACATGTGGCAACGCGCTTGGGTTCCTCAGTCTCTGGTTTCGCCAGACGAATATTGTGTGGGTGTTGCTTTTGTCGGTTTTACTAGTGGATCTCCGGCGGCCCAGGCCTCAGCGGGCTACGGCCAGGCCCCAGGGGGCTGCAGCCAGGCCTCAAGGGGCTGCGACGGCTGGGATTTGCAGCCACTTGGAGTCCTTTGTGAAGACCGCCCTTTTGGAATGGAGGTTGCTCGTCCCTTTTGCCGCCAACACCGTTGGCTTCTTGGCGTTTTTGAAATGGAACGGCGGCATCACCTTTGGCGATAAGGAAAACCACCAGCTTAGCTTGCACTTTGCGCAGGTGTTCTACTGTGTGCTCTTTATGGCGTGCTTCACGGCTCCAGTGTGGATCTCTCTGGAAATATTATATGAGTACGCGGGCTTTTGCGGGTGGCCGGGGCTCAAGGAGTGTGTGTCTGTGAGTGGATCATCTGGGCAAGAGGCTGGCGTGTCCCCCTCTGGCGTGTCCCCGTCCGAAAAGCTGCCCTCCAGGCTACGCTTCGCTCGAATCATTGTCACCACGGCAACCTACGCCGCCATCGCCTTGGTGGTCAAAAACTACTCGGTGGTCCATCCGTTTCTTCTCGCTGATAACAGACACTATACATTCTACCTCTACCGTCGGGTATTGAGCAAATCCTGGTCCGTTTTCTTGATGACACCTGCATACCACTTTAGCACGTGGCTCGTGGCCCTGCTTCTTCTCAAGACTCACCGGTTTTCCCGGCCTGCGCTCTCGCCGGTGTCCATCGTGGCGTTTTTTGGGGCCATGGTCGCCACGCTCGTGCCGTCGCCCCTTTTCGAGCCCCGCTACTTCATTCTTCCGTTGGCCTTATTCCGGATCTTCATTGCGCCGGCAGACCACGCGGCGCAGCGCCATTTGGCGGAGTTTACTTGGTACACCATGATCAACGTGATCTTTTTTGTTGTTTTCTTCAGCTACGAGTTCACGTGGCTTTCTGAGCCGGGCGTCCAGCGCATCATCTGGTAGGCACCATCAGATCGGCACCATCAGATCGGTATCATCAAGCGATTGGCCAACCACGAGGATCTGGCAACCACGAGGTGTGACCAACCACGTCCCACTCCATGCTTGAGAGTGGCGGCAAGAAGACTAAAACAGCTGGAGGCAAATGCCTACAGGGTGACCGCACTCGTTGCGCCCGCAGTCCCTTCAGTTGCAGGTCCCAGATTCAGAGCCCGTGCACTCGAGTTGAGGCCAGCAGCCAATATGGCTCACGATTCAGCCATCAATGCAACAGAGCACCAACTTCGTGGCCAATGTCTGAGCGCTATGGGGCGCAACTTGTGCCATGTGTCCTGAGTGTCTGTCTGGCATGGTATACAGCCCATGCTTAGGGACAATGCCTTCTCCTGGTATGGCACGGATATATCTGCTGCCATCAGTTGCGTGTGGGGTCATCTGAACGGCCTGGCCGAATTGGCCTCTTATTTTCCTGCACACTAGAGACCATTCACGAGATTTCGACTCGAGACTTGAAATGGACTCGACTTGAAATGGACTCGACTTGAAATGGACTCGACTTGAAATGGACTCGACTTGAAATGGACCCGACTTGAAATGGACTCAAGACTTGGTTGGATTGGCTCTATCTCATCAGTGTGATGTACGAAAGGAAACCAATCCGAAATGCCGGCTACATACTCATATCTGCATGCCCATTTCTTTAGTGCAGGCTAGTGCCTAGACGTGTATTGGTTGATACAACAAGGCACCTATGGGCAGCCCTGAGGTTGCATCCAAGAGGCTGAAAGTGGTGGGCTCCAGTCTACGCCGCGAGGAATGAAGGCGAAGTGAGGTGGGGGAGACAATTCCAGCTCACCATCGTCGCAGGGAATTTTGCACCCATGTGTAGTGCTACCCATGAGTCTATCCAAGGCGATTTTCTTTCTTGCAACGCTTTCCTTTCTCGCAACGCTTGGCTTCCAAGGTCTTCACGTCTCTAGTGAAGCCCACCTCGCTTTGGTGGCATTAGAGATTGCCACCAGTCCTCAGCGTGTTCAGCCGCTCTTGCTGTGGCCAGCAACAGAAATTCCGGTGGAGGAGGAGCTCTTTGCGCCTCAACGGGACCCTGGTCGGCTTTTTTCCACCATCTCCATCCCTCTGATCATCTCTCGTGCATCTAGTGGTTGACTGTCCATTCAACGTGTTCGCTTTTCAAAGCTTCACCTGGCTGGGTACACATTGGTGCTGCTGCTCGGCATGTCACCTGCTGCCCAGCAATAAGGATGGCCAAGACCAAGCTGGCGGCCTGCCGCTCTCTGGTGGTCCTCTTCACTCTTCTAATGTCAGGGAATAAACACCTAACCATGGCGCTTCTTCCAAAATGTCCGGTCGAACCATCCCCGCATTCGCCCACAGTTGTGCCCTTCTACCGGGCTTCGCATCCCTGGCATTAACGGGCCCTGTTGTCTGACCATGCCGAGCTGATGCAGATACCAACATCTGCTGCACGTGGAGATGTGACAGATCACACAAGCACGCTTGTTAGCACTGGGTGCATTCATATCAAGAGGAGTCGTCGCATCCATGATTAAGGTCAGCCAGGTAAATTTAGCCAGGCAAAGTCAGCCAGGCACTCACGATCAAGTAACCTGGCAGTCTAGTCAACGAGTATGACTCAGTTTGACATGGCCATGAATCTCCATGCAACCGTACTTGACTATCAAGTCTTTTTCTTGGTGCAGCTCCCACGTGAAGTGCCCGCTGTCAAAAGACTTGTTTCTGGTAAAGATGATGCAGTGGAGGTGCCCAAATCGCCACCTGAAAGTGGCAGTGCATGGGAGGTGTGCAGATGGTCATCTGAACGTCGCACGAATCTTATCATTGATGGGTCTTATGACCCTGGCCGCTCGCTCTCTGTGTTTCGAGGATTAGGTTTAGTCCGTTGAGGCACTAATCTTCCTCAAGCATCTCTCTCGTCCATTTACTCCGAATCCCATCAACTTAGAAGTCGGAATAACAAAAAAACATTGAAATGTCTGGCTGGGATGACTTGTCTCACTTGTCTCACTTGTCTCACTTGTCTCACTTGTCTCACTTGTCTCACCGGGTACTCCACAAGATATTAATCAACTTCCATTGCCAAGAAGTTGTTCGAAAGTAGACATCCAGTCATGGTAGTCATGAAGCATGCAGCCATGGTCACGTAGTCACATCCATCCCACCGTCACCATGTCGGAGCAAGAAGGCCGGTGGCATCAAAGACCAGTATCAAAAGCGAGACGTGGCCCCGTTATTCGGGCCCGGCTGGGAGGCCCCGCTGTTCGGACTTGGCTTGGAGGCCCCGTTGTTCGGGCTCGGCTTGGAGGCCCCGCTGTTCGGGCTCGGCTCCGCACCAATGTCGATTTTGTTCAAGTGGTCTGTGATCACGGAGTCGGTGTTGTTCGCCCATGAAGGAACGCGGTACGAGTGCCGCTCGGCCAACTGCGCCAAAAGAGCCTTCGTTTCTGCGGCTTCGGCCGTGGCAGCGTCCATCGACCGCACCCACGCCTCAATGGCCCGGTCCTTGAGCACGTCGAGGTACGGCGCCTCCTTGCGCGTGGCATGGTCCACGTACACGAGCTCGGTGTCCACGCCGCTGATCATGTCTTCGGTGTCGCTGGAGCTGCGGAGCTCCCAGTTCCCCTTCTCGAGGTCATTGGCAAACCCAAGGAGAAAGTCGCCAAACGTGTCTGCAATGCGGAACTTGGTGTCGAAGTCGCGTCCGAAGAGAATCACCTGGCCGGCCTTGGCCTGGCGCAAGTCCCGCGCCTCGGGCGTGCCGGGGGACAAATCGATTGCAATGTAGTTCCCGGCGCCGTCCGTCACCATGGGAATCCACATGGAGTGTGCATAGATGGGGAGGATGGTGTGCGGAGGCACGCAGTTTTGCTCCGGGAAGCGGGCTTTTGGGGGGTGCCTCGGGCGGTGCTCAAAGCCTGCGGCCACGCTCAAGTCGAAATCGCCCCCGCCGGCCGGATGCATTTGGCCCTGCTGGTGTCCGGGATGTCCCGGATCCACTTGGCCATGATGGTAGTTTCCCTGCTGTCCCGGAGGTCCCGCCTGACTCGGCAACCGCCCCGCACCCCTCTCCCCCGATGGGCCCCTGCCCAGCGCCAATATCGACCGGTGCACCTTGCGCCAGCTCTCGGTCATCACCGCCACCTCGTCGATAGGCAAGAGCCGGAGCCCGTAGAACAAGCCGCACGCGCCGTTATCATTGTACACGTTCTGGCCATCCGTGAGCCGGAAAAACTCGCTGACACACGCCGGGAGCTCGCACTCAAGGTCCTTCTCCAACTCGTGCATGTCTGCATGCGTGCACGGCGCCAGGAGCGAGTTGTTGAGGTCTTCCAGGTGGCTGTGGAGCCACTTCTTGATGTGACGCCACGCGAGCCGCGTCTCGTGGATGCCTTCGTTCTCCGTGACGCTCAGCACCTTGGTTAGCGACGCGGACGAGTCGTTGGCATTGCTGGCGCCCAAGAGCGACGTCTGCACGTCGGGTTTGTTGACGCGGTTGAACGATTTGCGCGAGTCAAAGTCCGAGTACTTGTCTGTGGCGCTTAGCGAGTATAGGAACTCTTTGATTTGCTTGGTGAAGGCCATGGCGCTGGTGGGCCGGCGATTGTGCACTGCTGTGTCTATGCGCACTGCACCCTTGTCCCGCCCTGCACCCGTACATCTGCATCTTGCAAGCATGCTTCATCATGGGAAAGTTACATTGGGTGCTGGTGTGGAAGTCGAGCGTGTGACTAGGTTGTCCAAAGGTATGAGCCTGTCCATGGGCCTGTCCATGGGCCCGTCTGAATGGTGACTTGTCTGCCCAGACTAATCCCGCTGTCGCTACGTATATCCCCCGGGCATGAAGTGCAGAGTCTATGGCTCAGATAATGCACGAAAAACCGGGGCATTGATATGGAAAACCAAAACTAACTGCCGTAAAAAGAAAAGGTGGGTGTTTCTATCACGGGACGATCGCCGAAAATACTCCGGCCACCGCCCAGAAACCCCGAGGGGGCGTGCCTCGACTCTGGCAGGTCCTGGAGACGCACCAGAACGGGCGCATCCGGGTCCCACCGGCTACTGCCGCGAGCCGGGCACTGGGTGTTTCATTTTGGTCTGATTCGTTGGTAATCAAATTGATGGTTTTTGAGGAGATGCCTTTTTCTCAACATATACCCCGTCGCGCAGCGGGTAACCCTTGGGCAGGTGTACGGGTCCGGTGGGCTTGAATATGCCGGACAATTGGAGGCCACTTTGAGGCACCATCGACGCCGTCCGCCCAAGCCTTATAGAATTTTCATGAAGTTGAATGCCCTGTCACAGCTCTTCTTTTTGAACAAGTGAAGGCCCATAGTTAAAGCTCCGAAGTCCTGCTATTTCCCCCGTCTTGACCAGACGTTTCATGTGAGATGTACCCATAACCGCATGGAAGTTCATGTAAACTAGTAAATCAAAGGGCTGGTAGTCTGTCTAAGGGGCGGTTGTCCATCGAAGTGGTGGTATCTTAAGAGACTGTACCATACGGGAGACACCCAATGGCACGATGGTTTGCCCCTACCCTGTTTCGCCTTGATTCACCACGATTTGGCAATCCCAACACCCACGAAAAAGCCTAGGGTTCTTTTCCATCTGCCATTGCCACTCCTTTGACTTGTTTCGCCTGAGAATGATTATCCAAGGTGGCTATTGCCCAACCTCTCGAAACGCAAACCTTTCAAAGTTGTCTGAGCATCGGACCCATAAAACCAGCTTCGTAACTTGGGAATGTAAGCAGGAGTTTCTCTAGACCCTTTCGTTCTAAGCCTGCTCTTTTTCAAGACATGCTAAGAACCCATGCACCAAAAGAAGAGCCACCAGAAAACATGCTGCAGTTCCAAGGCCACAGGAGTTCCAACCTCCCCATTTTTGCCATTCAAAGATCCTTGAATCCAAACCCATTTAAATGATATTTGCGGCGCTATCGGTAGCGATTATAAACTGGAACCACGCCTTATTTATACCCAGACGACAGATTTGCAGCCGCGCACAAAATGGCTCCGCGGGCAATATAAAAAGCACTGGTTTCGCCATTTTTAATCACATAAATTTACAGCCTTACAGCGTTTATGGAAGATCCCAGTTACTCAGTTTGCCATGGTATAGGCCGTCACTCTGAGATCATTTGAGTGACACCACTGGCAGGGGGACCCGGAATGAACGAGAAACCCTAAAACTCAATTCAATGGCCTTGCCAAGGCTCGTTCGAAGGATTTTGAATCAAGAATCTATCTAGCACTCTCGTCAAACTCATCAAAGCGTACTTCTGCTTTATTATGCTAATGGTTACTTTCGGCATGTCTTGCTTTGGGTGTAACCACACAACTGGTGAATGGCCTCAAAGCATAGTGTCACTTGTGAAATACCCATCTTACAGAGTGGGAACTCAAATCGTGTTTCATGCTGGTTCGTGAATTAAATGACCACAGTGTTCTAGAGGAAAAGTTGGGAATAGAAAAGTGCATCTTGAGTGAGTCCTGACAATTCATACTAATATCCGAAGTCTGATGCGCCGCGAAGTGCATACGTGGATTTAGCATTGATTGGATACCGAAATATGGCTTTGCACTTTTATCCACCAACACCAACCACAAAAGCTCCGGAGGCCATGCAATATCATGATTTCCGCCTGAAATACCCAAGCTACTTCACATAGCTCGTGGGATTCCATATAGCTTCCATGTACTGCTTACATGGAACGAATTCAAAAACACGCTGGTGACTGGCGAAGGGATTCGAAAGAGTGAGCAAAGAGCACCAAACTTTGTTACCATTGAACAAGTTACCTTCCACCAGGTCCCCAAATATTACTTGAATGTGAATGTCAGCGGGGGCAAATATTCTGTGGAGCCGGCAGCATGCCTCATGAGACCAGAACACCAGACCGCCCAATCGGGAAGAATATCCGGTAAGACCAAGCTACTCCTTACCATGCCACCTCGCTAACCGTCTACTACGCCGACGTGTACTCCGCCAGTTGTGCTAGTCATATACTACATCACGACCTCCACCCGCAGTTGAAATGAGTATTCGCTGAAGTTTTGGAAATGAATTCTTCGTCGGATTGACCAGACTCCATCATCAAACACTCAGCATTGCGCATAACGAATCAAGGAGCATGAGTTAACGGGCCAGGTGCAGGCCGAAACCCGCGCATGTGACTGCTCGTTTTGTTCGTTGCCGAATCAGGTAATCCCTCTTAAAGCACAGCAAAGCATGCTTTAATTCTCGCGGGTTATATGCAGTGCGTGCACCGACGCCCACACACTTTATTGCTTCGGCCACATCGCATTTCCTCCTTCTTCACCCACGCCATGGCTCTTTTCTCCAAACTCAAGTTCCTCGTTGTGTCGCTCGTGGTGTTCTACTCGGTGTACTTTGCATCCTACAAGTGCCACCAAAAGACGCTTTTGGACCACTTGACCCAGCCCGACGCTGGCAAGTACTTGAACCACCCTTTTGCCGCCCAGCACGACCAGTTGTGTGGTGTGTTGAACACCGGTTCCAGCTACGTGAGCCCTTACGTCAACAAGGCCGTGTCGTTCGTGGACCAGCACGTGCACTCGCACCCCACGTTCAAGAAGTATAAGGTGGGCGCCCACTTGGACAAGTCCAAGTCGTTCTACTCGAAAAACGTGGCTCCTTATGTGCACAAGTTCTGGCAGTACGTGGAGGTGGCCGAGTACCATGTGGCTGTGAAGCTCTCGCAATTGACTGGCCACGCCCAGCACCACTACAAGAACACCGTGGCGCCCATGGCCGGCGACTTGCTGAGCACCATTGCCGACCTGTTGAAGAACACCGTGATCCCCAAGGCCGGGGAGGTCAAGGACCAGGTGGTTAGCTCGTTGGCTGGCACGTACAACAACTTGCCCAAGGCCGAAAAGGTCAAGGACCAGGTGGTTGACTCGGTGGCTGACACTTACAACAACTTGCCCAATGCCAAAGAGGTCAAGGAGTCCGTGGAGTCGCTTAAGGACCAAGTGAAGGCCAAGCTCGATTAGTCTTAGTTTCAATATAATGATGGATGCTTGGTGTCTTGTAGGTATATAGGTATAATCATCATGTGATCTCATTATCTCGTCATCTTGTCCTTGTACTTCCAAACGGCTATGCTTCGTGATTCGCCTGGCCTCCTTGTTCCTATTAACGAGGCTGAGCCTCTGCAACGTACTCTATGCCTTCGCCAGCCTCCTGCATTTCTCCGGCCTCTTGATGCTCGGCGGGCTCGAAATCATGGGTGTTGATCTGCTTGGGGTGATCTCCTTGGAAGTGTTGAGGTTTCTGGAAATTGGACTTTCGATTCTCACTTTCCTGTAGGACCTCCTCCTCTCGACCCAGTTGAGCCTTTTGGTCCTGTTGGTCGGGATGATCTATACCTTCTTCCTCGGGTGACTCTTCCTCTTGCTGCTTCTCCGACTCTTGATGCTTCTCGAAGTCTATTTCTGTTTGCACCTTTTCAAGGATCTTTGCATCCTTCTCTTCGACCTTTTCTTGGACCTTTTCTAGAACCTCATCATTTCCTTGAGATTTTTCTAGAACCTCATCATTTACCTCTTGAGCCTGTTCTAGGACCTTTTCTAGAACCTTTGCGTCCTTTTCTTGAACCTTTTCTAGGACCTCCGCATCCTTCTCTTCTAACTTTTCTTGGACATCCACATCCATTTGGACCATTTCTTGGACCTTGTCTTGGACCTTGTCTTGGGCCTTGTCTTGGACCTTGTCTTGGGCCTTGTCTTGGACCTTGTCTTGAACCTTTTCTTGGGCCTCCACATCCTTCACTTGAACCATCTCATGCGGTTTCTCATACTTCCCATGGATATCACTCACTCGGCCCTCTTCTTGGCCCTTCTTCGATTCGTCTTGAGCTTTCTGAACCGTTTCTCGTGCCTTTTCGTGGACTTTCCCTTCAATCTGCTCCTCGACGTTGACTTCTTGGACATTCCTTAACTCTCTTGGGCGTTCCTGTACCGTCTCTCGAAGCTTTGCTTGGCCCTCCTCTTTAATTTCCTCTTGAACATTTTTGATGGCTCCAAGATCCTTTTCTTCTTTTCTTTCCTGATCCTTAGCCACTTTTTCCATCTCTTGACCCTTTTCCACCCTTTCATGAGGTTCTTTCTCCTGATTCATTTCCTGCGACCCTTCATTCTGCTTCTCAAAATTCTTCATTCTCAAATCCTCTTGCTCCCTCTCCTCAACTTCCCGCGTCAACACCTCCCTCTGTTGATAAGCAACATTGGCCTTTGCCCTCATCAACTTCATATACTCATCATTGTCCTTCAACAAAAAGAGCACGTGAAAATTCATCTTTTGGATAAACTCTGCCCATTTGGAAAGCCCCAGTGGAACCGCGCCCCTAGGATTGAGTCTGTAGGCCTCGGCGTCATCAAAGATCCGGTCTCGCAACTGGAAAATCAGCTCCTTCACGGCGTGAAACTCCTTCCACGCGGCCCAGCTCCACTTATCGTCAAACCCTTCGTGCCCCTGCATCGCATGGAGGAGCCCGCTGAGCCGGTTGGAGAAGTCCTGCATGGTGATGTCAGCGAACGACTCAAGCACATCCACCGTGGTCTGTGCAACCTCAAAATACTTGCGCATCACCTCGGCGTGGCCTGCATTCAATTGCTGCTCCACGATGGCCATCTGCGTCTCTGTTTCGTTGTAACATTGCTCAATGCTACTTCTCATCATCTGCCGGTTGATCTCCGGCAGTTCCACGCGCTTGCCGGATGTTCGGATCTTCACCGAATCCTGGTCCACCAGAGAAATCATCTCGTTCATGGTCTTGTAATGCAAGTAGTTGGCCTGCTGCAACGCCGTGAAATTGCTGGACACTTGCTGCGTGAGCTGCGCCACCTTTGTGTCCAAGTAAGGGCTGAAGTCGTCTCCTAGACTGGTCATGGTCAAGTTGAGAAACTTGGACACCCGCTCATTCCAGTGCGCCAATTCCTCTTGGAGCTGCGACTCCATGGACTGCACCGTGGCCACGGAATTGGGCCCCGCCGGTGAATCTCCTGGAACAACCGGCACATGTTTGAGCACTGAGGAATCGTCACTGGCGCGGTCACGGCTTTGGGTCAAGGTCTGCGTCAACGTGCTGGTCATTGTAAACACCTCTGCATCATTCTCCTCGGGATCCAGGGTATCCAGACTATCCGCAGTCTCTGCATCCTGCTCCTCGGAATCCAGGGTATCCAGACTATCCGCAGTCTCTGCATCCGTGGGAGCCCTGGCCTCTTCACCAGCCTCCTTAACACGGTGCAAGAGATCCTGCACCTGGAACAAGCCTTTGCGGTGCTCCGCTGCTGCAAGCCTCGAGTCCTCTTTGAGCTGAGCGAAGTGAGCCATCTCCAGAAGAATAAAGTCCGATTTCTCCTGCAAGGCGACGCTAACACACGACGATGACAGCTGGAACTGTCTCAAGAACGAGAGAGCCGTCTGCACAGCGTCAACCTCCACGAGCCTCGCTCCTGTATACAGCCAAACAAACGACGCCAGCAGCAGAAGCGCTGGCCACACATATAGCCTATAGCTCCGCACGCTCAAACCCTTTGCCCACGACCACATGAGGAACGCTCTGAGCCGCACCAGCCGCGCCGAGCTGTCGACCACCCGTTCTAGGTTGGCGGCGTACTGCATGCACCAGTACTCCACTATGGGTCCCATGGAGCCCGTATACCAGCTGCGGGACTTTGCCCAGGCCCAGCTCAAGGATGGCATTACTCGAACCTCGATATTTTGCTTGGTCACGGTTGCCCAATGCCGGAGCACGGCCCACAGGGTGCGTGCACGGTACGCGAGCAAGAACTTTGTGTCAAGTAGAGCCCACTTCTCGGCCGCCAGCTTCGCAAGCGGCAGTATCACCGGCATTGTGACTGATGCCACCCTGTGCGTAAATTGAAGATGTTGATTGGCGGCGGCAATGTGGGCAGAAGCCGAGTTCCAGAGCGGAACGAACACCTTAGTTTGGGGATAACACACGCATATGGCCAAAGTGGACTCTGCACGAGGGCATTCTGAAAGACCAACATATACGAAATATGGAAGCACAAAGAATAGAACCAAGCGCCGGATCAACGAGCGGAGCTTCATGTGCTAAGAGTATTGGGGGTCAAGCATGTTTTGGGATCGAACATCGCACCCAAGGTGCACGGGTGCAGGAGGGGAACCACCACGGGCTCTGAGTGCACGTAAAAAGCATGCAAAGAAGATCGAATTTTCGTCGTAGCTGGGAATGTAAAGTTCAGGTATTCGAAAGGCGTTTTCGATGAACCGGAGGTCATTTTCCAAAGGTCTTGTTTTCAAAGGTCTTTTTTTTCAGAGGTCGTTTCTCCTTGGGCACGCGAGGCACCAAAACGGGTCAGGCATGCGTCGCACTCCATCCCATCTCATCACACACCCATACCCATCCCAATCCCAGTCCCAATCCCCACAACCCCCTCTTCCATGTCGGCACAACTCGTCACGGTTGGATTCTTGGGCATCGCTACTGGAGCTCTTCTTCAGTACTGGCTTCAGAATTTCAGCATCAATCATTGCCCAGGAAAATCCACTGGTGAAACAGTACCGGCTGTCAAGCCACGCGTCAAAGAATTGCGCTTACTGAAGCATTCAGAAAGTGGTTCAGAAAGCGAGTCCGAAAGCGGGTCAGCAAGCGATTCGGGAGACGAATCCGACGATATCGATATCGATCTGACGGCCCTCAACGAAGTCCCGGGAGAGGTCCGCATGTCGCTCATTGTCCGCCAAGACTTGAAGATGGGAAAGGGAAAGGCTGCAGCGCAGTGCTCGCATGCCACGTTGGCGCTTTATAAGAAGATGTCCAATGCAGAGTCTGTTGCATATAACCCGCAAATGTTGCGTCGTTGGGAGTGGGGCAACGGGCAGGCCAAGATCACGTTGCAGGTGCCCACGCAGGAGGATATGGACATGTTGTATGCGCAGGCCATGGAGCGTGGAGTAAACTGCCATATAGTGCATGATGCGGGCCGAACGCAGATCCAGGCTGGCAGTGCCACGGTTCTTGGGCTCGGCCCAGCGCCAAAACCAGTTTTGGACAGCATTACCCTGCATTTGAAATTGTACTAGCCTTTTCGAGTTGGCAGAGTCACTCGAGCTGTTTACGCCTCTGTCCCCCTTTTCACCTGCTTAGCAAGCTTGAGCCCAAGCGTTGATTCCCTCCAATCAAACATGCTCATTATAAAAAAGTGGGCCATGCTTAGAAGATCCAGGGCACTCATTAACTTGTTTATCCGGTGCGATTAGAATTTTCATCAGACTAGTAAGAATGGTTGTCTATAGCCTGAAAAGTATTCTGAGAGAGGCCTCACAAGCCTCCTTCTGTTCTGGGGCAGTTTGGCCATAGTAATATTCTTCCCATAACTATGTGTTTTGCCCGAATTGTTTTGTAGTAAGTGCTGGTCTAACTCAGATCAAAACAGTGAAGTGGTCTTAAGGCTGCTTAAAGTAAACCTTCAAATTGGCTGTCCCTCATTCTTCGGCACCAGAAGGGACTGATTGATGAAAACACTGGCACCCCATAACGCAGCACCGCTCGGCAGTCTCTAGCTCATTTCAGATTTCCATTAGATAGAGGGTGAGGTGAGAGGGACAATCAATGGTTATTCCAGGATGACTCCTTGTTCAAGCAGGCTTGCCTTCTTTTTGAGGCATCCTAAACGGGGGCTATTGCTCTGGGCATCGTGCCCTTTGATCGGGAGCCGTGTAGTATTATTGATTTGATGGGCAGACACCCAGCGAACGCCGTTGAATTTGCTAACCACAAAACATTAACGTTTCCACTGTATTTCCGAAAAACACAAGACCCTTTAACTGGTGGCTGAATGGGAATCATGAACCTCACTTAGTCCGCTGGGTTTGAGCAAATATGTGACTGGATCACATCGGCGTGCCCTAGACTATTAGCGGGCACCACCTTGTATAATTTCATGGCATGTAAAAAAAGGGTTGTAAAAAAAGGAGAAATAAAGTGAAGGGTAAAAGCAGCGGCTTAAATACTTTTTTGGCCTCGTCTTTGTGCGGGGTTTGATGCTGAGTTTTTGCAACCATTCGCGCCAAGAGCTATATAAAAGGGCTCAGCACCATAATTTTTTTATCGTCTGTCTGGGAGCTTTTCAATCATTTCTGTTTTTTTTTGGCAGCAAGTGAAATTTTGTGGCGATGTCAATCAAAGAGCAATCCGAATACGGCCTAATCGAGTTGCAATAGCCAATACGGGCCACGGTTCAAGGGAGGGCAGCTTCATTGAAGCCAAAATGCCAACGAAGAGTTCCGAAGTATCTTACCAGAATATCATATATTTTTCTTTTCCAACATAATTCCTGAAAACAAATAGAGAAGTTCCAGCATTTCCGAAAGAGACCAAGTACCTGACACTTGACTACTCAATGATTGACTTGAAACAAGGAATTTATGAAAATCAGCTCGAGTGCCTAAATGATTCAATTACTGAAACATGTAATGGATCCTTAGATATTTACTGATGCGCCCACTCATTATTCGCAAGTGTTGCTAATCCTGGTACTCGAATAAAAGTGGAGGATCTTTTGAACGATAAAAGGATACCGCTGATGCTGCTCAAAGCTGCACAATCATGGCTATGACCTCCGCCCATCATCTTGGAACGCCCTTTACACGCCCTCATGACCAACCTTTCAAGAAATTTAGAACATAACAACCACCGTGACTTCCAGCGTCGCTTACCGGTGGTCCTTGACTTCTTCACTGGGGCCTGATTCATGGCATCGACCCTACGTTTCTCTCATCAGAAGATGTTGGTAACGAAAGCGTAACAATGGATATGCGGATTGATGCTTTCATTTCTTGCCACGGAAGTGGTGCATTGCTCCTGGTGCAAGGGCTGCTCGGCGTTTTCCAATGAAGACATTGATCATGCATAGCTCAATGGATACTTAAAAAGGTTGGTCTAGCTGAGCCGGGCTCTGATCCCCTCTCTGGCGAGAGGATTGACAGCAGAGCTGGCGCGTCTTTTTCGGGTCCCTCGCAGCGAAGATACTGCCTCGTCCACATCCAACAACACACCAGATTCATCGTCTTCGTCTGAATCCATGCCGCCGATTACCGAGTCCACTTCATCATAAAAGTCATCCTCATCTAGCCCGAGTGACGACTGGCTTCTATGCTGAGAGCCGCGCGACACCAGCGCACGGTGGCCATTCTTCAAACGTTCAAGGGCATCTATGCGGCCCCAAATCTCACCCTCTGTGCGCTGCGGTAGCAAGATGGAGAGCTCTGCAAACGAAAGTTCCTTTCGGCGCCGATTAATCAACAACTCGTCTTCTTCCATGGACCACGGGATCTTGAAAATGGGCTTGTGCTTCTCGGAGAACAGCATAGTGCGTGCACCATCTTTGGTTGGCTCGGGCTTGTCGGCTTTCCCAGCATCGTTGTCGTCCTTGGGTTTGACCCCACCTTCGTCTTCCGCTTTGTCCCGATCTTTTTGCATTACCGACAGACGCCGCAAGTAAGCCTGCAGAGGGCCCACGATCAGGCCGTTTCGAATGCTCGAAAGCGTCAGCGAAAGCTGCGGTAAGCCTGAGGGCCCTGAGACCGACAGCAGACTTCCTCCTGCGGGCCCGCTGATGCTGTTCCCGCCATACAACAAGGGTAGATGGGCTAGTGACGAACTGTTTGTTTGGTGATGGGGGATGTCCATGGATTTTGACGGCAAGCTCAGCACCGAGAGACGCTGCTGAGAAGAGACAGAATAGCGGTCGTCACGGATGATCTGAATCACGGAGTTGTTATGCATCAAGTTCACACTGTGTTGATCGACTGTCAGGTTCCGGGGCGTGGTGCCCAGAGAGTGCGGCACCTGATGCGGTTTATTGTGGGGCAAGTTCAGGGTCGGGTCCACGGAAATCTCCGTGAAGTAGCCGCCCGAGGTGCCTGCAGCAGCGCTGTGGGTTTGTGGGTCGAGCGGCACATCCATCTTGGGCGAATGGTCGAAGTTCTGAGGGTGGGAGGTGGTGTTTATGGGACCCAGCGGGCCGCTGGAGTGCCCCGGGCCTCCACTACCCAAGGCATTCAAGCCGGCCACGGCCGACGAGACGGTGTCGTAACCCGTGAAAGTGGAGTTCGCGAGGGACGAGTACACACCAGAGAACTCGGAGGAGCGCCGCTTGGAGGATTCGGTGCTGCCGCCACCCAAGGTGCCATGAGAGCCCGCGGGGCCGCCCGTGGATAAGGGTCCGGCGTTTTTGCGCCCGGGGTCCCCGCTGCCACTGGGGCGCCTTGACGTGCTCACGCTATTGCTGTCGCTGGGAGAGACCCCTGGCACGGCGGCACTCTTGGGCGGGTTCTTCAAGTTGCCGGACTTCAACCTACGCCACCGGAATTGGCATGCGTTGGGCGTTCGGTTGGTGAAGTGCAGCGCGATCTCTTTCCAGCCTAGCTTCTGGTTGTCTTTGAGGTGCATGAGCAAGATGTCGTCCAGGGCGTCCCATGACGTGGGAGTACGCAGGTACGTCTTTGAAGCGCCACCTTCGGGTGTCTCGGACATTGAAATCTTGGGGATGGCGTTTTTTGGGGGCGGCGTTTTGTGGGTGTGGCCTGGATGCCTAGAGGGTGATGATCATCTCGACGACGAGGCCACATCACGTGTCGTCGCGGCGTCGCGGGTTGCCCCACCCAAGGCCGAAGCCCCCGCGGCAGGGAGCCTGAGGGACTTTGGTGGCGGAGTTTGGTGAGGCAATTTGGGGAGCTTGGCGACGAGCGGAGCCTGGCCAAGACGCCGTGTTCTTGAATGTCTGCAGAGGCTGGGGTGAAAGTTAAGAGCGGAAATGGGCACAGGGCGGAAACGGGCGCAGGGCGGAAACGAGGGCGGAAACGAGGCCGAAAACGGCTTGTGCCGCCTGCGCGGGTCCGAGATGTTCCGCGTCATACTGGGCACATCTGGCGCGCAAGCAGGGGCACGTGTCCGGTACAAGGCAAAGCCACTGGTCAGAACGGGAGCGGCAGGCGCATTTATTTTGGAGAGCGCGGGAAAAAAGTGAGCAAAATCCGGGATTATTCAACTGCGGCATAGCGAGCGCTCAACATTCTTCACCTCCACTTGTGCGACCCGAGCGAACAATCCGCGCTCGCATACTCAATCAAGTTTTGGCAGCCACCCGTGCATGAAGCTCCGTGTTTCATGTGTATGCAGGGGGATGCACCAAAGGTGTATAAAGAGAGGGTCCCCGTGCCGGGGAAACCGTCAAGTTTTCACCACCAACTCCACTTGGCAGACGCCGCCCAGGGAAGCAGCCATAATATTTCACCCTCAAATCCATCAACTGCTTAGAGTGGTGAGGGCCCGATGCTACATGATACGAAAAGGCTTACAAGCGTGACAAAGTGCCGTGTGCTATCCTTCATATGATAGACTGCAAGAATGTGACGCCCCAAAGTTGCATCTATGTATAGAAACATGGCCAAGATGAATGAACCTTTGTGAGATGAGCAACGCTGGGGCGAAAATATTGGAGAATTCCAAACTGAAGGATTTGACTGAATTCCTTCTCTCGTTCCGCTTGAACAGTGCCGTATCAGTTGAGTCAAAGTCGCCAGGTGAACGTGACAGACATCAAGGAGCGAAGTGCCTGAAGAGGGCACTAAAACAGGTTAGACCACCACTCACTCAATGAAAAGAGACTCGATGGGCAACGACCAAGGGTCAGTTTCCAAGCAATTCTGGAATCCACCATGAACGTCCCTTTGAAGCCGGCCTAGGCTTTTATCCAGGGGTTTGAACAGTGTGGCACGTAGTGCCCAATACTGCGCTGTAACCACATATGCGGAGTCCCTGTTTTTCTATTTTCTGGTTTTTTCTATCCTTTCTTCTGGCTAGTTTTCTTTGTTTCTACTGCTGGTTGTTTGTGTGGCGTCAAAGTTTCAGGAAAAAACCCGAGTGAACAACTTCCAGATTGGCGGAGAATCAGATTCTGGGACCTTTGGTATCCATGTTCCTCGATCAAGGGCAAATTCTTTTTTCACCTACTGAGGATTTCCCAAACCAAATGCAGCCATAACTGGCAGTACAAGGATCGAAGGATTGTCCAAGATCATATTCACAAGGGTTGGCTTTTCAAAGTGCGCCCACATGTGTTCGATGACGCCAGTCCTGTCCAACATTTACGAAAGTTGAACCTCGAACAATGGGCCTCCCCAAGCGTTATGGGAAGCTCCTATTTAAGGGACGGTGGCGCTGCCGCATGGGCTCACAAGGCTCTGACGTCCCTATACATGGGCGAGAAAGTCGGAACGGAGAAGGATATTTTGTGCAGTCACCTGGCCAAGCGTGGGACCTGAGTGGTAATGTGTCATCAAGAATGGCGTGTGTTTCTACTTACACGTATCAGGTATCTGGTGATTTGGTTTCTGAAGATATTGAACCTGAATATCTGATGATCAGATTTATGGTAACCCAGAGCATGTGCACCGGGCCCATGAGGGCGCAAGGCCCACCCGATCCTATAAGAAGAGCGCCATCCAATGAAAAAGCTACCGAAATCGCACGTCGGGCATCCAAGTCCCGACTCGGGTCTGTGGCAATGTGTCAAGTGTGGTATTGTCTTCAATCCAGCCCCGCGGGACAATAGTGCAAGGCGATTCATGGCGCGCACTGGCACCCACGTGACGCGCCCTTCGTCCACCCTAACTCATCTCAAGTGCGTTCCTCTGGTCTCCACACATCGGCCAGATTGTCTGCCGATTGTGGATCTTGGATTCCAGGCTATTGGCCATGGCTTCCCATATGCCATTTGAACACTCTGGGGTCGGATGGTCCTCACAAGTCCGGTGAGGGGGTCTTATGGACGCGCGTAGTTTGCAGCCTTGGCTGCGAAAGCGTGTGCTACTCAAGAGGCGGTCTCAACACTCTGTTCTGACTTTGTTGCACTATGTCCAGCAACAGCAAGCTATTGATAGGGAACTTACCGATTGAAATTGATCTGGACAAAGCCACAGCAAAGATATTATAGGTCGCAAGAAAGAGAGGGGGTCTAAGGTTATTTGCCAGATGCACCATTTGGACACACTGGAGACGAGGTTGCAAGGCGCAAGCGACTGTGACCAGAGCGGCAATCTGACTGTCCACGTTCAAGCCACGTCGCCTTCGGCTTCATGCCCGCCTCAGAAATTCCGGCTAAGCCCAACCTGTTCGGGACACTCGGAGTGTCGTCAAAACTAGCTCGATTGGTTAGGCCGTTTTACTATGGACGTATAGGTGACCCTCCAAGTCCTAGGGACCATCAACGAATACTTCTCTAAGCGGTCGAATCCGGGAATCTTACCATAAGGGTCAAGGCCCATTCGGTGCAACAAGACATGAAGCTAAAGACCATTCACCCGGGCTGTGTTCTAACGGCTGAAGCATATTAGCTGCGCGGCAAACCTTGGACGAAAAGTCCATTCACGCAACTACGTCTGTCACCAGGAGCAGTGCTTCAAAGGATTATCAACGTGTTAGGAAGTCTCCTGGCGGCTACTTCAGGCTGCAACTCGCCCGCTCAGTTAAAGTGTGCAGTGCTAGTCTTGATTCATACATGAAGTCGAAGCCTTCTAGGAAGGACCCTTTTTATTTGCGCCCGGAGCGAGGTCGCCTTTTGGTACTCCTTTTGTTTGGTAATGGTCTATGATACCCGCTGGTATCTGCTTCTCTCGTGATTGTTTTAATTAGCCTTTGGGTACGCCTTTAGCCTATATGCATGCACCCGCCACTTTTCGTTGATTTCTCAATTATTAGGCAGCGAGGCGGAACCTGGTCCATCATTATGATCTTGTTCGGATTCCAGTTTCAACAAACAATCATCCATGAAATATACTGACCATCTCCGAGGTAGTGTGCTACCCATAACTTCACCCGTGAACGAACACATCTTCCTAAGCACTAGACGAAAACAAAGGGCAAAAGACATAACACCTTCCATGCAATGGATCAAACAATCTTCATGTCACCATGGGCACTAGCCATGAAAGAGGATCATTTCTAGCCCAAACTGCCGGACTCCCCATGGGCCGTGTACCCCCATAGGTGCTCGGTCGACCACTCCACCACTAGCCCGATTAAAGTCGTATCTAGATAACGGCCCGAATACGTGGCGCAGCCGTGCCCGACGTTAGTCTATAACTGGGTGGTTCCCCTTTCACGGATCATCAACAAATCCATCTCTCTGAAGTCCTTACGCCAACCTGACATCTGCTAGTTTCCTCCCAAGACTAGGATCTCATCAACATAGAGCGCTACTGGTCCCAACGCGTCTGCAGTTTGTTTGATATGAAACACGGTTCATTTCTAGCCTTTTGGACCCCAGCTTTGTTAGATGATCGCTGGTCAAGGAATTACAAAAGAGAGGAGCTTGGTTTAAACCATATAGTGACTTCTTGAGTCTTGTTTCAAACGGGAAGCAGAAAACTTACATGCAACGGAAAGGACAGTTAGGGATTTGCTGAGGCACAGAGGTCAGCTGATTGGATCTTCTGGAAGGAAGCATGCAAAGCTGAGATGAAGGCGCATGAGGAGAATCATACCTTCTCCCCGGTCCCCGGTCCCTCTGGTGTCAAACCTATAGGATGTCTATGGGTTTTCCCAATCAAAGATGACAACAAGTACAAAGCAAGGTTGTTGCCAAAGGTTCCTCACAGACTGAAGGAGTTGATTACCAAGATACTTTTGCACCGGTGATATCCTTTACATGTTTGTGCTTCCTACTTTCCTTTGCTACTCACCACAAGATGGTAATTTTTCAGATGGATGTGAAACCGGCATTCTAAATGCTGAACTCGTTGAAGACATCTACATGAACCAAGTTCTTGGTGGTTTAAGCCAAAAAGGATCTGGGAAATATGTATTGAAGCTCAAGAAGTCCCTATATGGTTAAAACAAGCTCCTCTTGTCTGGAATATATTGAACAATGATCTAAGAAAGCTGGGATTCAAAAGGCTTTAATGAACCGTGCGTTTATATCAAACAAACTACAGACTTGTTGGTATTAATAGCGCTCTATGTTGATGATATCTTAGTCTTGGGAGGAAACTAAAAGAGGTGTCAGACGAAGGGAATGCTAAGCGGGCGCTTCAAAATGAGGGATTGGGAGAAACCGACCAATTTCTCGGCATGAACTTCTGGGAAATGTTTACTAACTACATTCCCATGATTCATTACCAGCTTTCTGCTGTGGGATGTCAAAAGGATGGAGCAAAACAGTACCAGCTGACACAAAAGGATTGACAGATCTCAACCGAGGAAGACGAAGAGTCAGTCAATTCAACGGAATTTAGATCAATCGTTGGCAAGCTACAATATGCAAATACTGTTCGTTTTGGCATAAGCTATGTGGTACTGAAACTTGCTAGAAATCAAATGACCCCAAAGTGAAACACATAAAGGCTGCAGTGAAAGTTTTACGGTATCTAAGGAAACATCAACACTAGGACTCATCCAACGCTCAAATCCAAACTACGACATCTGTGAATCCAACGCTAGCTTCAGAAGAACTAGATGAACGACGTTCAGTTACTGGATACAGAAACACTATGGATTAGGAATTTTTAGAGGAATTAACAGAAAGAAAGAAAATCAAATATTCTGTGACAATCAAGCTGGAATCATAACTATCAAAGAAAATAAGCATTACGACGGATCTAAGCACATCGGTGTCAAAGTGGAGTTTGTCAGAAATTGCTTTTATTTCAATGTTTCAAGGGTCATGGTGAGTAAAGAATACGAACGTAATAACCACCTAGATCAAAAAACACCAAGAAAAAGCCACCAAGAAAAAACCACCAAGATCAAATACAATTTCTTGAAAAGGAATAAGGTGGGCATTTATGCATTAATGAACAACGCTACCAAACCAGGAGATGTTTCAGGAGATGTTTCAGGAGATGTTGCAGGAGATGTTTCAGGAGATGTTGCAGGAGATGTTGCAGGAGATGTTGCAGGAGATGTTTCAGGAGATGTTTCAGGAGATGTTTCAGGAGATGTTTCAGGAGATGTTTCAGGAGATGTTGCAGGAGATGTTGCAGGAGATGTTGCAGGAGATGTTGCAGGAGATGTAGCAGAGGATGTAAGGTGGAAAAATGCACCACCCAGCAAATTCCATAATAAAACAAGATAAACGATATGAATTGCTTGCGTCGAATGTCACCAACTGTTGTCTCGTCATGGCTCAGTTTCGGCTGATCTTGATCCACTGGAAATAACCCATACAACTGGTTTCAACAACGGCACGAAAGCATTTACCACGTGGTTGTTTGGATCTTCCCGCAGTGTTCCTATCAGCTGGACCATCCGGTATAGCATCCAAATATTACTGACCCGTTTCATGGATATCATTCGACTGAAAAACCAATTTCATGTCTGGAGAATATAACCTTGCGTCCTTAGACGTCTTCCCCTAGGTAGACACTGCAACTCGGTGCACTACTGGAACTAGGCAAGAAACGTTCCACGCCCGATAGTGGAGGGCTCTTTCGTCAGTGGTCCTTGGGTACCCATGGTGGATGTGACAGCGGGGGTACACAGAAATGTACGCTGAAACTGAACTCCGAACATCACCATGATACCCGCTCTGCACCTACGGCAGCACACTGCATACAGGGCCGACCCTCTCTGTTTTAATGCCCAAATACACTATTGACTCCTTATACAAGATCGATAATTCCTTCATCTGGTTCACCGAGTGGCCATCAAGCCCCTAACATTGCGGGAGGGCTTCCCACAACCACAGCAGAATGTCAGAGCAAAGTAGGAGCAAAAAGGAACACCTTGAATAGTTCCTAGCCATCCCATATTCCACGACCATTTTGGTGATTCAATGGGTGGGCGCAGGGACTTTCAAGTTTGTCGAGGTATGTCGAGGTATGTCGAGGTAGGTCGAGGTAGGTCGATGTAGGTCGAGGTATGTCGAGGTATGTCGATGTAGGTCGAGGTAGGCCGATGTAAGCCGAGGTAGGCCGAGGTAAGCCGAGGTAAGCCGAGGTAAGCCGAGGTAAGCCGAGGTAAGCCGAGGTAAGCCGAGGTATGTCGAGGATGCTCACCAATGGATTGGTTCATTCTTGGCCAAAGCGAAAAATAGGAAGAATCAAGGGTTTTTTGGCATCTTCGCTAACCAAATTCAATTTGTCTCAAAGTATAAGTTTGGTGTCTTCAGCCACCTCGAACTCGATTATTCGCACGGGTTTGGTCACCATAGCGAGATTCCTTCCTTCACGGCTTCAGTTGCACTCACTCTAATCTCTTTGAGTAAGTCATCAAAGCCACGCTCAGTAGCACGCACGGGTCCCACAATCTTCCGTATAATCAGCTGAGTGTCGTCGGAAAATGTCTGCAGCTGCTCCTCCAAGTATTCCTGGACACTTCGCGCCTGGTGACGTTGAAATGGATTCGGTACACGTTGTAGAGGGGGTAGGCCATGTCTGCACTCACCTCTTCAAGCTCAGCAGCCAATATGTTATCGATGTGTTCTAAGTACAGCCGAAGATTGGCAATGTCGGTGTAGAGGTTTTGCACGTGCATCATGGTTTCGTGGGCGACAGTGACGTTTCGAAACGTTTCAAAACGTCTCGTACTCTTTGTCCCCGAGGACTGACTCTTCGTATATGTTGTTGATGCGTTCTATGTTGGAATGGACCAGCCCTAGCTTTGTTGCCGAGGCACGAAGCTTGTCGAAATTCTGAATGATGCTTTCGATTTGTTCTTGTGTGGTGCTGTGGAGCTTGACATCGATGGCGTGTTTTCTTTCGAGAACTGGTGTCGGAGCGACTCAAGTTCAGGAGGTCATCTTCGACTTTTATAAGTTTCGAAATTCGGGATAATGCTGCTTCACTCAATTGTTCTGGGTATGAAGTGTTGTTTATGGGACTGAATGGTGCCATGTCCTCCTCTTTTGCTCTGGTGGTTGTGCTTTCTTCCGCTGTGAGCGTTATGACTGATGATTCTGTTGTCCATGCGATCCACCACCGACATGATGACTACCATTATGGGTGTTCATGTGCCCACCATTGGGGTTCTGGTAACCTTGCGGCATCATATACCCACCAGGGGGAATAAACTGCGGATCTCAACTACCGAAACCAAATGTAGCTCCGAAAATCCAAGGTGAAGATTGTGAGCTTGGCTGAAAGACGTGTGCATGGCTGGAAGTTGCGGAGATTCAATTTTTCCGTTGTGTTACAATGGTCTAAACGGTACCGAGTATCATCACCTGAAGATTTCAAGTCATGTTTATACCCGTCCACACAAGAAATAGAAGACCTTTGAACATGAGCACACTCTTTGGGGACCTTTGTAGGAGGTATTTGCGTTTCCCAATGCACCAAAGAAGTGTATATTGAGATTTAGATGTACTATGCAATATGAAATTGCATAAAGTCCATTCTACTATCAACTGTCTCCACTGAATCACTCTAAACACTTCACTGGACAGTTCAACCGCCACTGTATCTGTCCATGGGTAATGGCGCTCGAGCGCCTCCCGAAGTGATTCGGAATAATGCCCTTTACATATTCCTGCACTGCATGGTGGAACCCTCACGCAAACTCCGCTTTTGTCAAGTTCTTACTGACGAAATCAGAGGGGAAGATATGTCTCCTTTCCCCCTCTTTCGGGTGCACTGTCCGATTCTCGACCGTAGACTCCACCTTTTTTCAGGCATGAATTCTGGGATTTCTTTCATGACCATTTCCCCTCTGCGGCTGGTTAAATCACTGCTTAGGCGGTAGCCTTGTACATCTGTCCACTCTACTTCGAAGAGTGGCCTTGAGAGATGACACGTCTCACTCTTGGATTTGGCTGCATCGGAGTGCAACCACTCCAAGGTTGTGATTCTGGGTAAAGTTCTGCACAACACTGCCCGTGATGCCACCGAGAACCCAGGGAAGTAGGCAATAGGTATGAGCGGCGTGCACTAGTTAGATGGACTATGGGTGCCTGCAGAAAAGCACTGATCGGGGTGTGCAGATCGGGGGAGTGCAGACCGGGGGTGAAAAGTCAGCCAGTGACTTTGCGCTGCCCTTTGAGAAATTGCATCAACAAGTCCTCTTAAACCCCCAGAATCAGCCGCTGTGCCACCCTATTGCTTGAACAACTTCCACATATTAAATCAAACTCAGGAAAGCGAAGACTAGCGGGGAAAGTGGCATTTTGATAACATAAATGAGGACTGATAGATCGATACTCCTTTATTTGGGGGGTCAGAAGTGGCAGCTTTGGCAAAATATTCATTGCAGGTTTCGCGGGAATCGGGGGCTTATATACCCTGGAGAAATTTGCAGCCAAAGGACGCGCCTGTGTTGACGCGGGATGGTTCCTATACATGCATAATCGGTGGAGCCCGCGAGCTATATGCGTACACCACAGTCGGGAGATGGTTGTGCGACCCGCACAGGAGTGCAGTCCTAATTCCAGTCGGTGCCGCAACTGCGCGCACAGTCACCAGCCTGCATATAGGAGAGGCACGGATCTTTACGAGAAATCGTATAGCGAACTACATGATAAGGGATCCTCGCTCCAGTCCAAGACTCAGGAGTTCCGGCCCAATTGTGGATAAGACTGATAAGATCTAGGTAAACTCAATAAGGCCATTTTTGAAAACTACAGACCAAGAGTCAACTAATACCAACTGAAAAAGAGGAAAATGACTGAACCAGAGACCACTTCCCGGAGTTACATCGACTCGTTGGATCCAAAAGTCAAGCAAGCTTTCTTGAAAGAGATGCCCACGGATACTTATCCCTATGGGGATGCTCCTGCCGACGACATCATGGATGCCATAGATGATATCGTCGACATTTTCGGGTACTACAAGGCCATCGACACGGTAAGTGACCCAGCCTTGGCAAAACTCCTTAAGGTGTTCTTGAATGAGTTACTGCATTCACCAAGTTTAAAAATGATGGTTGCAGCGTGGGATGAACAGACGTATGAGAAGTATTTCCCAGGAGACAAGTACAGATACCGCTATTTGCGAGGACACAGAAAACTTGCCAGAACGATCGAAAAATTGATTCCGGCAGTGAACGATGTACCCTCAGTGGCTTTCCTGGATCTCGAGAACCTCCCCGGAATTACCTCAGCTATCGTGCAGGGAGTCAAACTAGCAGGAGAAGACATGCGCAAACGTGCTGGAGTCCGAGCATTGATGATTGAAGCGCTTGTTGGTACCTGGAAGGGAACAAACGTGAGTGGAGTGGTGGCCATCGAAAGAGAGTTGAAAAACTACTACTCAGATTTTCCCTCCATGAAAGACACCCTTTCCTCAACCGCCTGCTACCTCAAACTTCTCACATGTTTTGAACCAAACGCAGCACGAGTAGTCAAACACTGGGGAAATGAGTTTCTCACCGAGACGATGTCAGACGTCGAACTCATCACCCTCATTAAAACCAACCTTGTGCCGAGACTCGTCCTGATGAACGTGGCGCGTTTGGATACAACCCCGGCGGTGCCGCCGGCGGTTCATGCTGAATACTTGAGAGTCATGAAGAGGTATAACTGCCATGACGACTTCTACCAGGTATCGACCATCTGACCACCAAAGCCGTGCTCTCCCACAAAGTTGGCACGCGAACAAGCTAAGCGGATCACTTTTGGCCGAACGGAAGGTCGGAGATTAGGTCTTGGGGATGGCCACTCAGCGTCTCAAGAAACACGAACTTTGCTGGAATTGTTTGCATAAAGGGCACGCCACCAAGGATTGCCCAGACCTATCGGACACAGAGACGAACCTTGCATCTTATATCATGCCGGACTACCAGGAGGCCACCAAGCGTGACAGAACTGAATTTCAAGACACATTGGTCAAACATTGGAACAGATGACAGAAGCCAGCGCTTACACTGCAAGGGAACCATCTTGCATATAAGATGGATTGAAATCCATTGATTCTGTAAGAACGACCCCTAAGATAACAGCCATGGAGAGCCATCACTCACTAGTAACGAGGCAAGACAAAGGACGGTCTTGCCAACAACGCCCACTTGAAAGCATTTATTATAATGGTGGCGACATTCCCGTGACGGACAACAAGCACCCCAATTTCGGGCTTCACCAAACATGCGGACGGAAATGGTCCACGGTGGCGGCAATCGTCACCCCTGTCGTGGTGAAGGGAGTATCACCATAGGGGGAATTCCACGCAGGCGTCTCTGGGCACCATCACTCACGGACAGTGTCAGCACCAAAGGTATCAATGATCAGCGTGAATCTGTATTGTTTCTTGAAGAAGGAAGCGGATACACAACGAACAAAGGCACTCCCATTCTGGTTCACATAGGCTCCCAGGACGAGCATGCTTACACATGACGCCACCGCGATATCCCTGAAACTCGCATTTGGCAGCCACTAGGATATAAAAGCGAGCATTCCCCTCCTTCTCCACTCGCTTTGTGCTTTTATTTTCTTTCATCTCGTTCTTTTATCTTGTTCTTTTATCTTCTTTCTTAGTCCCACTTATCTCTTTGCCATCTCCTTTTGTCTTTCATTATTCTATTTTGTGTCTGCTGAAGCAAGATTCAACGGCTTGCCATCAACCTTGATAAGTCATGGGTGCTCACTTGAGACTCTTCAACATACCAAAAGCTCCTTCTTCATTGTTTGATTGTGTGGGTTCCGTAACGGCAACCAGTCGTCTCCTGGATCTACAAGAGAGCTCGTGGTTGTTAGGCGTTTTCAAATCTGCAGGGCTTGAACTACCACAAACTCCGTTTGCTGGTGTTGCTCATCAACTCCTTTATCAAGCCTCAAGTGGTGCTGTTTCTTGGACCGTTTCTTACCAACAAGGTAGCTCAACTCGGGGCCGTGGATATACGGGGCATTTCTGCAAACCACGGAACGAAACAGGTCCTATAATTTCTAATGCTTGTCCATGTCTTACATCTTTGAAAAGTATTATGATACCGGGTTGAATATCAGATAAAGAGAATATGAAGGTCTTATTGACAGGCCCCTGTGGGTATTGCGCCAGTCATGTGCGCGTTTTTTCCAGCCATGTGCGGTTTCAGATGGAGTCGAAAATATCAACCCATGAACAGAGGCGTCTCGCACTCTGCCACGTTTCCCGGCCGGGTAACCTTTCGAGTTTCATATGGTCCATGTTCGTGCCGGCCGTACCGTTGCACATAAAATTGAGCTTTTCATCCCGTTGTCTTTTGAGCCAGGGAGTTCCAATCTTACCAGGGTGAACCCAGGACGTAAGGTTCACATTGGAAAGCCCCAGTGCTCGTGTCTTTGTCTAACATAGACTAGAGGATACCAGTTGCAACTTTTCGGTACAACTTCAGCCCTCCGCGGGACCCATCAGGAACATCTTCCTATTCGGATCTCTTATCAAGGTATGGCGCCAAAGGTTGTGGTGCGGACTTGGCCAGTTGTGCAAAGCTCCAGGCGATCGGCCTTGTTTCACCGAACATCAATGAACAGCTCATGCCTGAGCATCTGAGGTACCAAAGCACATGCTGATTGGTCTTGAAAGGAGGCTGACGGATTCCTGTATAGGAAAAAATCCAGATTGAGCAGAATAGTGGGCATGAATGGAAATGGCTGCAAATGAATGGAATCGAACGGAGGAATGAAGTTGAACGGAAGGACATGAACGGGAATGAAATGGCTTGACATGCCATAGCTGGAGCGCCAGAATCCAAGACCTGTACCGAGACTCTTCAATGGTCGGCATAGCGGGGCATTGAGCACCTATCAAGAAGTTTGATTTCCAGCATTCACCGAGACTTATTTTGTTCAGACAATTGTGGGAGTGGTGGCAGAGTATTATCGCTAAGTGGCATGATAGTCCAGATACCATCCCTTCTAGCGTGAATATCACGGTCCATCACTTCAATCAATGGAATTAAATCACTGGAGTTAACCACTGGACAATGTTATAGACGGGTCAGCAGATCGTCCTAGTACGGAATCTACCCTAAAATTCATCAGGGCATATATTGAAGCTAAAGAGACGAGCACTAGGCACTGGGGGAATCCTCTCTTATTCACTGGGATGCAGTCGTGCACGAACATGAAACAGATGCCGCCGAATACATGTCATGCACGCCGAATACATGTCATGCACGCCGAAATGTCATGCACGCGGAATACATGCCATGCACGCCGCATGCACTTTACACATTATCTGCAGGCATCACCTTTCCCGGACCCAAAGAGCATCGGTTTCAAACCACTAGGCACGCAGCCTGACGCCTACTCCGTGCCCACCTTGGCAGCCCAGATGTGCTCCGCCTCCACAATGGTGTTGTTGTTGGCGCGCATCTTGTTCATGGTCTCCATGTACTCGTCATACTCGTCCGAGTCAAACACAATCCCTCCGCCCGCCTGCAAGTAGGCCGTGCCGTCCTTGTACACCATGGTGCGCAAGGCAATGCACGTGTCCATGGTCTTGCCGTCATAGCCCCAGTACCCCACGGCGCCGGCGTACACGCCGCGCTTGTCGAGCTCCAAGCCGCCGATCAACTCCATGGCCTTGACCTTGGGAGCGCCGCTCACGGTGCCCGCGGGGAAAATGGAGCGGAACGCGTCGAAGCGCGTCTTGCCCGGCCGCAACGTGCCGCTGACCTCCGACACCAAGTGCATCACGTGCAGGAACCGCTGGATCGTCAACAACCGGTCCACCGAGTTGGTCTCGGGCACGCACACGCGGTTGACGTCGTTGCGCGCCAAGTCCACCAACATGATGTGCTCCGCGCGGTCCTTCAAGCTGTTGCGGAGCACCTGTGCGTTGGCCTCGTCCTCCTGGCTGGTCTTGCCCCGCGGCACGGTTCCGGCAATGGGGTGCGTGACGATCTTGTCGTTTGCGTCGGCCTTGACCAAGAGCTCGGGCGACGCGCCGATGATCTGGAAGTCCTTCAAGTCAATGTAGAAGAGGTAGGGCGAGGGGTTGACGGTGCGCAAGTGGCGGTAGATGTTGAACGGGTGCAAGGAGGTGGGCCGCGCCACGCGCTGCGACGGCACCGCCTGGATGATGTCGCCGGCCTTGATGTGGGCCTTGAGCGTGCGCACGTGCTGCTCGTAGCCGGGCTGGCCGATGTTGGAGGAGAAGGTCTGGCCGGTCTTGATGGGCTTCTGCACGGGGTTGATGGAGTCCCACGCGCGCGGGGCCCGCAACACCTGCACCACGCGGTCGATGTCGCGCGCGGCCGCGCGGTACGCCTGCCGCACGTCCGTGGCCGCGGTCACGTGCACGTTGTGGATGATCTGGAACCGCTGGTACACGTGGTCGTACACCACCAAGAGGTCGCACATCATCAACACCGCCTCCGGCACCTGCATGGAGTCGCGGAGCGCGCGCCGCGTCCTGGGCTCAAAGTACTTGATGCAGTCGTACGAGATGTAGCCGATGGCCCCGCCCGACATCTTGGGGAGCCCCGGCGTCTGCGCCTGGCGGTACTTGGCCATCTCCGTTTCCAACACCGCGATGGGGTCCACGTTGCAGTGCGCGGGGCCGAACACCGCCGCGTCGTCGCCCGTGCGGATCACGTGCCGCGGCCGGCTCCCGATGATCGAGTACCGGTCCACGGTGTCGCCGTTGGTGGCGCTCTCAAAGAGGAAACTCTCGCTGCGCTCGGGGTTGTTCAAGTCCGCGAGCTTCAAGTACGCCAGGTGCACCGTGAGGTCCTCCGCGTCCATGTACCTGTAGATGGGGTACATGTTGGGCACCGGCTCGCTGCTGGCGTTCTGGGCCATGAGCTCGATCAAGCCGTCGACGGACGGCTGCGTTTCTGCCTGCAGTTAGTATCGTTGTCATGCGGCCATGCTGAGATGTCGGGGCCGCTTGTTGTTTCTGATAGGGGTCTTGGCCGGGTCTAAACCGCCTTGTTGTTTCTCATAGGGGTCTTGGCCGGGTCTAAACCGGCCGCTTGTTGTTTCTGATAAGGGGTCTTGGCCGGGTCTAAACCGCCTCGTTGTTTCTGATAGTGGGTCTTGGGCCTTTTCTGGGCCGCTTCTGCACAGCGTCGGAGAGTGGCGTCCCCTTTCTGGTGGGGTGGCGGTCGGAGATTGTCCCGGTCAATTCTGGTGCTTCGAATAGCTGTCTGGATCGATACGCTAGATGGTGGAAGTATCAAGGCCGGGTCATTGAGTGACCGGACTGTCCAAATGGTCTTGTTCAAGTTGTTGCAAAGATCTGGGTATCTGGTTGGATGAGCTGGCGGTTCTATGGATTCTGTCCGGTGAGTCTGACCCGACCCTGACCCACAAACGGTCCCAACATCTCAGGCGCCTTGGCATCACTACATACAAACATGTTGGGGAGAGAGGGAGGATTTTCGAGTCACTTTATGCGCGTGCAGGAAAAGACTCATCGCGAAACACCCGTGCACCACGAACTTGCGCCCCGCCACCGGCCTCACATTCCTCGAGACAATAGCACGCCACGGCGGTGGTCGGCACCATCCGAAACATTGCGCTGAAGCCGTTAGACCGAGCACGTGCAGCAAGGTCACGTGATTGCACGAAAGCAGAGCAAACAAGAGAGCTAGCTTCTCAAGATATTGAAGAACTATATAATAAGGCGCACCGCCCGCCTACCTCATCACAGTAATGCTAATTCCTGACATCAGGGAACGAAAGCATAGGGTGAGTCACGGCTTTACATCCGACAACGGCCGCACTCGGCACAGCGCCAAGGCGTCCCGCCAATGCAGTACTCTTGAGAAGCATTACGCAGTAGTCACGCCATCCGACGAAAAACTGATTGGGATTTTTTGCAGCCGCACCCAGGACTATATAAGGAGTGGGGTTTCCCCTTCTCCTCCCATTTCAATTCCACGAAATCACCCACACAGTTTTGGCCTCTATAACGAATGAGTGTTGTCCGTTCGACGACATGACAAGAGGTACTGCAATTTAAATATGGCGTCATAGAGATGGTGTTCATCCATGAATTTTTCTTCTTGTGCCAGCATATCTTCGAAAGCGGCGTCTTAGAAGAACTTTCTAGCAAGGGGATCCAAGTACTTGCGTACTCGCCTGGTCGACCTCTGCTGTTTCTCGGAAAATCTTCGTACCTCTAAGAAATGGCTTCACACTGTGGTGGCTGTTTGGTGGAATTATGGCCTCTAATATCATCTATGAGTTTTTATCTATGGGGTTCTTTATCTTAGGGTTCTTTATTATCTATTGGGTTCTTGAAAAAACTACTGGCTACCTCAAAATCTGTGGTATCACAGACAAAGTCAGAGAGTAACGACTTGTCATTAACGAGATGTACAGCGGAGCCAGAATCCACAAGAAACCTACACCGAGTCTAATCAGAGAACTATAGTTCAGAGGAGGGAGGAACTTCAGCTTTGAAGAACACACTGTTCACCGCCGAGGTAGAATTATCCAGTGATTCAGCCAGGTCCAGTGGCTTTTGATTAGAGTTCTGGTGAGGTGAGGATTTCTGGGAACCTTTCTGAGAAGCGTTCTGTTTGCCAAATGTCCCGTTACCTTTGGTAAAGTGTCCACGTTTGTTTTGAAATTTGGAATTGTGGTTAACCTCTCGTTTGTTAAAAGAGCCTTGTTGGTGGAATCGGAGCCGGTCTCAGCAGACGAACCCACGGAGGCATTCTTAGAGGTAGGCTCCTAGAGTCTTGCGATTTGCTGAATAAAAGGTTCTCCTCATTAATGGTGGAAAGAAACAGTCTAACATCAGTTACCAACGAGGGAGACCACTAGAGATGGCTCCTAGAACCAGACCCGCTACAAATGATACTAGTGTAGCTGAACCTGATGAGGAAGTCCATGCTTACCACTTTGATAACATAAACTTAATTTCTGATTCATTTGATCCACCACTGGACACGTGTCCATGGCTGTTAAAGGTGCTCTGCAAACACCTGGCTGCAGAAACGGAATCATCCGCTTTACAATTGCCGGTCCTGCACATTGCTCTGGTCACGTGCACTCGGATTATACAAAAGGCGATATTAGTCCCGAGAAAGGCCGCAAATCAGTGCATCCCCGCTTGTATGCCCGGGGCGGCGCCTGGATCAGATGGCATCACATCCGCCTGCATGACGCGGCCCTATGCGTGTCCCATTGACCCTAGACTATGGTCCCACCCTAGACTGTGCTTTAGACTATTTGTCCCATGCGCACCTGACTATCTGACCTTGCGCGCCTGCACATAGTCGCCGCTGCATGGCCCGTCCTGCACAACCCCGTCGTGATGGGCGGCAATAATCTTCTCAAATTGCAACCTCACTCCACCTCCGCGGGTAAGCCCAATTCTGCCCCAACTCTGCCATGGCAGCGTCATCAGTTCATGTTTCAGACCGTGTTTGCTCCATAGAAAGTCTTGTTGCCGGAGCTCCGTCATGGTGCTGGCGCTTCGAAGGGAGAAACCAGGTGAGCCATCTCCAATGCCCACACAAAATGGCCAATGCCCACGGATTTACGGCCAATGCCGCTATACAAGAATAAGCCGGCCCTGGATGGCGTCAACGTGGTACACCGATGCCCACTTGACCAGGCCAAGCGTCGTCCGTGGCTCGGGTTCAAGGTACATGAGCGCTTCAATCCCCAAGTCCTCACAAAACACAAACACCGCCGACGACGGCCAGGGGTCGCTTTCAGCGTTGAAGGAGTCGGCGCCAGTGAAGTGGTGGGAACCAGGGAGAAGGTCCGCGGGGGAGCGGTCCGCGCCCTCCATGTCAATGTCTCGTGACACCCGAGTCACGACGCACTTCATGTGGGTGTGCCTGTCCGGGTGCATCTCGACAGCCTTTAGAGTCCAGTACCGCCTCTGTTTGGTGTTCAAGTACTGCCAAGCCTGTGCGGCGGTGTGGAGCTCTTCGGCGTGCTGGGTCAAAAGGGCAGGGTCAGAAGGTCCGTGCAAGTTATAGCCGTGCGCCTTCAATGGAGCAAAGTCCCGAGACTTTGGGTATAGCGCTGTGCAGGACAAGCTGCTGAAGTGCACCGCCTGCAAGATCTGGAGCTGGTTGATGTATGCCTCCACCGACCCGGGCACGATCTTCACGTACCCGTCCACCCCCAAGGTCACGTGCGCGGCCACGCGGCCGCCGTCCGCTCCATCGTCTGCATCCCCGCCATCCCGGCCGTCTGCGCCCCATACACCCACCTCCTCGGGGCCGACAAAGTTACTGGCATGGAAGAATGCCAGCGTGGACACGGCCCCCGACACGTCGCGCGCGTAAGCCGCCTGGAAATACGAGTTGGCCGTAAAGTCCGGGAGAAGCGGGTTTTCATGGCGGATAAGCACCTCGTCATAGTCGGGCCGCGGGTCCGGGAACACAAGCCACCGCCGCCGCGACATCACCGGCACCCCGTTGCGCTCGGCAAACGCCGCCGCCATGCGCCCAGCAAAGATCTCCAACTCCCGGCGGAGAAAACCACTCTTTTCCGGCTCCGTTTCAATTGTCACGTCCGTGTGCACGAGCTCGCCGGCCACCGTGTGCTTTTTGCCCGGGCGCTTGTGCATACCGGCCGCCGCCACGTTGAGCGCCGAGCGCCGGTTGCGAAACTCATAGTGCCGCCTCATCATGTTGAAGACAAAATTGAGCTCGTAATGCGCCTCGTCCGAAATGGCAGCGGGGGCGGCCGTGGGCTTTCGGCCGAAAAGGCGGAGCCGCTTGAACACGCTTTGCTCGAGCTTTCCGGTGAGCGCAGCCTCAAGCACCGCGCCGCCGTAATCGACCATCCTGTCCCGCGCAACGCGGCCAAACGTCACATTCACCAATTGCAGAAACGCCAGAGCCGAGTCCGCAAACGAGGCGCTGTACTCGAATGTGAGCGTCATGCATGTCTGGCTTTGCGCTTCGCCGTTACTGCTGAGCACATCGGCCGCCTTGATGAACCGAGCCGCTGATGGTTGAGCGTCGGGCTGGAAGTGCATATAGCCGCGTGCCTCCGCCGGAAACGCGCGGTCGCCGCGCTCGCCGGGGTTCTGCGCCCATGCCTTGAAAGTTTCGGATGCCGGCGCAATCACCGCCGCTGGGTCTGGCACATGGATGTGGAGGAGGTGCCGCCGCGAGTTGAGCTGCTCCAACGAGAAAGCGAGCGTTCCGTGCAGGCCCGGCACAAGGTACACCTTCTGGGGCCCCGCCACCCTTCCGCCAGCGGGCCTTAGGTGCAGGAACCGGTCGCGGAAGGCCTTGGCCTCGGCTTTGGCCACCTGGTGGGTGTGGCCTGGGACCAAATCCCGAGGAGTGCATGCCACCACAGTTTTTGGCAGAACGGCCCCAAGCACCTGGCTCAGGAGCATCGGGTCGGTGAGCGGGTTGCACGGGTTGTCGTATAGCCCTAAACCCACAAGTGCGGTGTGGAGCGCTCGCGGGCTGGCGAGCGGCCCAAACGCGGGCACTTTGCTGAGAAGCCGGGTGAGTTCTGCATGCGGGTACGCGACGGCGTACTTGGCGGCCTCCACCACCGTCCGGAGCCGCGGGTTGCCCACGGTGAGGTCCAGAGTGACTTGGTCGTATGCGGCGGAGGGGCTCCATTCGGCGGCCGCCTCAAGCCGCGCGGCTAGCGTTGCGCCAACATGCAGGAGCTCCTGCTCGGAGAAGGCCATGAACTCCCCAACCACCTGCGAGAGCGCAAGCGGCGTGGCCAAGAAGCACGGCGGCGGCGCTAGCCCGTTGGACGAGTGGTGGAAAGACACGTTGGACCATCGGTCGGCGTCGTAGCAGTGCGGCACGATCCAGTCTGCAGGATTGGAGCACATGTTTAGATACAAGGCCAAAAGCAAGGCGTTCTGGTGCACGGAGACGGGGCCGGTCCAACCAGGCCACGTCCGCGCCACGTCCGCCGCCACCCGGTGCAACGACACGCCTCGCGGCCCGGGGCCCGCCACCGCCAGGTACACCTGCCGCATGTCCACGCGGCGGCGGAGCTCGGCCACCATGGCGGAAAACTGGTGCAAGTATTGCACGAGCCGGCGGCGCGGGGGATGCTCCTCGTCAAAGCGGTGCCGTAGAAGCTCGGCCGCGGCAACCGCCTCTTCATGGAGCACCTGCAGGCAGACAAAGGTGTAGTCCTGCACACACGCGCGGACGAGCTCGTTCTGCATCGTCAACAAAACCAGCCGGTTGTGGAACTGGTTGAAAAGGCACGCGGGAGGCGCCACCACGAGCCCGAACCGGACCTCGGCGCCCACGCGAAACTCCACCATGTCTCCCACGCGCGGCGGCGCCGTTCGGACCCGCGCAGCCATGGCGGCCCACGGCTCGTATGCAGGCGTGGCCGCCATCATTTCGCCAAGCACCGACTGGTCGGTGATCTCGGTGTCGGGGTAGTATGCATTGGGGTTGGTGAAGCCCGTGGACGGTGGTCCCGGGGCAGGGCCGCGGACTGCATAGTGCCGCCGCCCTGAACCCGCCCGTTCGTGATGTGAGCCGTGGACGCTGGAGACGGCCGTGGCCATGGCCGGAGGTGCCGGTGAATGGAGTGAACGGCTGAAGTTCCTCGATGCTTGCAGTCGCCCGGGTACTGGCATGGAGAAGAATGGCCGGCGGCTGGGCAGGCAATGTGGGCCATTCCGCGGGTCATTCCGCGGGCCATTCCGCGGGCCACTCGGGTGATTCCGAGGGCCGGGCCGTAGCGGACAAAAATTCAATGCAGAAAGTCGCCCCAGTGGGCCTCGTAGCCGACACATGGCGGTGTGCAGGCGTGTATGGTGGTGTTGGGAAGAGCGGCGTATGTGGAGAGGAGAGGTGATGGCGATGTGCCCACGTGATGCGGGTGGTATGCGCACGCCTGAGCTTGCGCTCTAGCTACAGCGGCCAACTCCACGGCGCCTTGATTAGTGGCGTGCCTTGCCGGATCAAGCAGGGCAAGTCCATATACACGTACCGAAGGGGACCAAGTAGTTCCATGCAGCGAATTACCAAGTAGGTCATTTCGCGGCACGAGTTGAACAGCCAAGCGATGAGTGGATCAACCAAGTGGTGAGAGCAAGTGTCCCTGATGAGCGGCACCGCTCTTGATGCACGCCAGGGTCCGTCCCTCCAACCATGGTAGCGACGATGCCGGACAACCGCCGGTTCTCCGCTCCCTCGGAATTTCTTTTAGTTGTTCCTCTTGCCTCCTTTTACTCCTCTAAAACCCTTCCATATGAGCCCCGAGCACATCCGAGCCCGTCCGAAAAACCGTTGTAATCACCACTATATGTATATTTAGACATGTTATTAAAATTCAAATCAATACAAATTATTTATTATTTTGTTATGTTCTTTCGTAGTTGTTTAACGTCAAGTACTTAAGAGAAGGTGTATTCGTTGATGATCCCTAAAACAAAGGGATCATCCAAACTTATATATGTAAACACTGGCGTGGGCCGCATGGCGAGGTGGGGGCCTGATTGCACCACCTCAGCCGGCGTGGGGCACGATGGCGCCATCCTTGGCAGAAGTGGGGTTTTGGGACCTGGCTGTGGCGCCTTGGCGACCCAACAAGTCCCAATTTGGCTTATCAGTAGGTCAAGTGGCGCCTAAGGCGCCATTTGTCCTGCATCTGAGCAAAACCACGACGTTGCATTTGGGTAAAGCCACGGCACTGGTTCCGTTTCGTCTAGAACCTCGGAGATAGGCGGCCAAGGATTGGGTCCGCCTTTCTCCAGGTAGGGTTTCGGTTTTCTCTTGTAATCGCAAGTCGCAGGTTAATTGTGTATCCATGGGTAGCGCGCTACGCATGGTGGATCTAACAAATGATAATTTTGTATTGTCTAATAGTATCTTAATTTTCAAGTATATATTTATTTTTGATGAAGTGATTTTAACCATAATTGTGTCAGGTTGGGGTACGGCGTGAGGACCTCAGAGATGTATTTGTTGATCCAAAACAAGGAAATCACCCGAGTTAGATAGTAATGTCGGGCACGACTGCGCCACGTATTCGGGCCGTCAGCGGTAGATACGACTTAAATCGGGCTAGTGGTGGAGTCGGTCTAGAACTCGGAGGAAGGGAAACAGGGCGTTTCGCACCTTGAGCACCTATGAGTAGCACACTACCCATGGGAATCTAACAAATTGTAAGGATTCATTCGTTACCTTTGAACAAATCTACTTTATCCGAACTAGGTGATTCTGAAAGTCCTTTTAGGTTCAAATAACATTCTTTTTTAAAATGCAAAATTTTACATATTTTTCTATTTTTTTCACAGATCGATCATTTATAAACTACTTCGACATGTCGACTCTGGTGGTATTTTAAAAAAGAATAAAGAGTATTCTAATTTTCATCCAATTTAAATCCAGTATTACGTAACTCCACTCGGTTAGATCCACCATGGGTACACAATTCGTACGGTTACAGGGGAAACCGTCGATCTGGAGAGGCGTGATCACCCGACCGACCATCTCCGAGATAGACGAGATGGCACCAGTTGCACCTTATCCGATGCAGCGCCGTGGCTTTACCCAAACCCGTCGTGGTTTTCTCTCCCGCAGGACGAGTGCCGCCACAGGCGCCATTAGGTCACGGGTAAGCCAGATTGGGGCTTTTTGGCTCATCAGGGCGTCCCCCCGTGTTCCAACACCCCACTCCTACCAATGGCCATCGTGCCCCACCTCAACCAATGGCCATCGTGCCCCACTTCAACCAAGGGCCATCGTGCCCCCACGCCGGCTGAAAGTGGTGCCATCAGGCCCTCGCCATATGGCGTCCGACGCCTCATGCGGCCCGGCCAGTTTCATCTATACGAGTTTGGATGATCCCCTTGTTTTAAGGATCATCAACGAACACACCCTCTCTAAGTACTTGACGTTAAAACAACTGCAAAAGAACATAACAACCACTGTATGCCTATTTAGACATTACTAAAATTCAAACCAATATAAATTACGTATTATTTTTATTCGTATTGAATCTTGTTCAGTCCTAAGTTTGTATTGTCTAATAGTATCTTAATTTTCAAGTATGTATTTATTTTTAGTGAAGTAATTTTGATTGTGTCAGGTTGGGGTACGGCGTGAGGACCTCAGAGATGTATTGTTGATCCAAACAAGGGGTTCCCCGATAAATTAAAGATAATTGGGTTGATTTCCTCATTATATAACTTTTATATATGAATATCTTTTTCTTACTTGGGTATATTACTTATAAGATTAATAATAATATCCAAAGGTGGGTTATTTAATTTAATCATTTAATTTTTAATTCTTTAACTTTATTAATATAACGTCTTTCTAAATTTGAAGCACCTGAATTAATTTCATAAACAAAAGCCATAGCTAAAGTAGATAAGAAAAAAATTGAGATACTTAAACCATCAATACCATTAGAATAAGCACTAACAACATAAGGTAAAATAGAAGAGATTTCTAAATCAAAAGGTAAGAATAAGATAGCAACTAAAATGAAAGCAACACTAAAAGCTGATCTAGATTGTTGATATGAAGTGAAACCACATTTAAAAGGACCATCTTTTTCAATAAGAGAATTAGAAGTAGAAATTAAATAATTAATGAGTATTAATAGACAAGCTACAAAAGGAGCTAAATATAAATAAAATGTAAACATATGAAATAGTTGTTAAATATAAACCTTCCGAAATAAATGGTAAATATATAAAGAAACTAATTGATAATACCGTAGCTATAGCTATGAGTAGCACACGACCCAGGGGAGTCTAACAAATTGTAAGGATTCATTCGTTACCTCTGAACAAATCTACTTTATCCGAACTAGGTGATTCTGAAAGTCCATTTAGGTTCAAAGAACGTTCATTTTGATATCCGATATTTTATATTTTCCATTTTTATCACAGATCGATCATTTATAAACTACTTTGCTATGTGGACTCTAGTGGTATTTTAAAAAAGAATAACGAGTATTCCAATTTTCATCCCATTTAAATCCAGTATTACATAACTCCACTCGGTTAGATCCACCATGGGTACACAATTCGTACGGTTACAGGGGAAACCGTCGATCTGGAGAGGCGTGATCACCCGACCGACCATCTCCGAGACAGACGAGATGGCACCAGCTGCACCTCATCACATGCAGCGCCGTGCACCAACCCCACTCCTACCAAAGATGGCGCCACAAGGCCCCCGCCGGATGGAAGGGGTGCAATCAGCCCTTCTCGATGGAGACCATAAGATCCCTTCGCATTGTCAAGAGGTCGGTGCCGGCGTTACCACTTGAAACGGAAGCGGAGTTGTACACGTGGCTCTCCGAACCCAAAAGCCAATTGTGGGCCGCGCTTCGAATGGACATGAATCTTCTTTGCAAGTCCAAAACCGAAACCATCTTGGACGAGTACTTGGAATCTTTGAAAGTCGAGTTGTGTGTGGAGGTGCAACAAGAGACGGTGAGGGTTGAAAGCCTGGCCGCTTCTGGAGTAACGCTAAATGGAGCAGCTCAGGAGCTGGCTCCTACTTTGATAGCTTCTTTAAATCAACGAAGTTGAAGTTGAAAAGTCAGAAAAGTAGCTAGTGCTAGACATTAGGATACACTAAATTCAAACAGAATAAAATACTATCAATCAGTTTTGGTCTACATAAGTTTGGATGATCGCCTTGTTTTAGGGATCCTCAGCGAATACCTCTCGTAAGCACGTGACGTTAAACAACTACAAAGAACAGAACATATCTTTATTATATCCATAAATTCCCAGCAAACTTGTTCATAATAAACCGAATCGTATATCTTATCATATAAACACAATAATTATACCTTCATATTTGCCTCGCTATGATTTTTTGTAATACCAGTAGAAATAAAGAAACTCACCAACCGGTAAATCAATTTAAAGATGCGTGGGATATTTCAACTTATAAAATAAAAAAACACAAATAAAAAAAGTAGTCGATGTTTAACATAATATGAAGATTGGAAATTATACGTATGCATAACGTTGGATCCAACATGGGTGGCGCACGACCCTTGGATACACTATTGGCCGGCGACGTGTGGTTGCAAGGGAAACCTTCGATACCCACGTCGATAGAGGCGTGTCTAACCCCGGCAGCCCACCTTAGAACGTCGTGGTTCCTCGACGCAGTCTCGCCCTCCCCCTTTCCGGGCCACACCAACCCCATCGGGACCTCTCAACGGCACCAGCCACCGGTGGCTGGCCTCTCTCCCGTATAAAGTGCCAGCCAGCTAAAGATGACTGGTGTGTTCCCTAAAACAGCCCGAAGCCAACGCGATCTGGCTGGACAGTTTTCTATAGAAGTAGTGGTGATCCCCCTGTTTTAGGGACCACACGAATACACCTTCTCTTAAGTACTTGACGTTAAAACAACTACAAAAGAACATAACATAATGAGTAAATGTGGCAAAATCTCTGTGTATTATTAGATAAAGGTGAGTATATTCGTATTTAGTTTTGTATTAATTTTATGAATTCTGTTAGGCTCCCCATGGGTAGTGTACTACCCATAGACACTCAAGGCGATGCACGGCTAGACGCGGTATGACGTTGGACCTCGCCCCCATGCTCGGTCCAGACCCCTATGGTCCCCTTCTCCCGAGATCTAGACTGATAAGCCCTTATCTC
>WFIU01000017.1:290944-338870 GCA_009756545.1 Metschnikowia dekortorum | reverse complement strand
CTGGACCGAGCATGGAGGCGAGGTCCGACGTCATACCGCGTCTAGCCGTGCATCGCAGTTTAATGGAGTGTCTATGGGTAGTACACTACCCATGGGGAGCCTAACAAATGGAGTTTTTCTTCTTTTAACAAGAAGGTTCGGCTCTGGCATTCTTTCTCTCTGGTACCCCTATTCTAAGAGTCAACGAGATCCGTATGCGCTTACTATATTCCCTAGCCAGAGGGTTATGCGTATATCCTGTATTCGCATATCTTCTTGCCTCGCTTATCTTCTTATACGCTAGTCTTCTAATTCGGGAGGGGGCTTAAGCCTACACGCCGTAAAATCACGTTTGCAAAGCTCACATGCCTCTGGTGGCCATTATTCTGGTTGCATGATGCATGATTTCACGTCTGACTGAACAACCGAAAATTTTTGTGACGCTGATGTGGACCGGCGGTAGTGTTGGCGTCGTTTGCAATTCCCTTGGAGGTGTCCCTTCTTTTTGCAATAGAAACACACGAGGTTGGAAAGGGCACGATTGTTATTGGTGTTGATCTCCTTCCTGGACAAGGATGCGCAGTCGTCGGTGGAAGGAGCTAATTCGCTGGTCATCTTGGTTGATGCAATTGCATCAACACACACGGCATTTGCCAAATGCAGGAGGTAGTGGAAAAGTTCCTCGTACGAGCGTGTCATAAGCATGCGGGCATCGGCAGCGATTTCTGGTCTGAGACTAAGGATGAGCATGGCACAGCGGCCTTCCGAGTTGAGATATTTCTCGGGGAGGTCGAAAAGGAGCTCGTTGAAGGCGGTGATGTGGGCGGCGAGTGAGGTTTTACCCTGGCGAAGGGTCATGAGGCGGTCGAATGTCCATTCGATGAAGTTGTCCGGAAAGAAGTGGGTCTTGAGGGCTTCAAGGATTTGTGCGCCGTCGCTCGTCGACCATGTCGGGGAACGACGGGCCTGTTCAATCCAAGTGCCGGCTTCACCGGTAAGGCAACGAAGGAGTGTCTTCCGTTGTTGTTCGGCGTCATTCTCGACGAAGTACTTCTCGACCATTCTGATGAACGCAGTGACCTTCGCCGGGTTGCGGGAGCCATCGTAGACGGGTAAGCCACTCAACATCACGGGGGCCAGGCTGGCAGCAACGGGAGGTATCTTTGATTGGGCGCTCATTGTCTGATTGTTCAAGCTGCGCTACCAAGAGTTATGATTGGTCGGGGGTTCTCTCTCTTTATCGCTTGAGGTGAGCTATAGTTAGGCGTTGTCTTATTCCCTTACTTATATTTAAACTAAACTGCGTAAAATAACTAGCCCTTTCATAATTCGGCGCGAGGGAGCCCCTCTTATCCTTCTTTCTGCTCCGTGTCTCGGTCACTTGTGAGCCCCACGTCTCGGTCACATGTGTGCACTCCGTCCTGCACTATGGTATGCCTGCATGTAAGCTTTCCTTAAGCCTGTCTGTGAATCTCATTCATGTCAGGTTGAAATAAGCCTGGTTAGCTCAATCGGTAGAGCATTTGACTCTTAAACTATCTAGGTCAATCAAAAGGTTGCGGGTTCGAGCCCCGCATCGGGCTTTTTTTACATTGTGTATCAGGTGGCCATCACTCTTCGCGCATGAGTCACTCTTATCCCCTTAATTTCCCTGTACACCCCCAGTCACTTTTCCTTACATCATGGCAGTCGAAACCTATGGGCGGCAGAAGCATTCCAAAGACTCCAGTGACGTTTCTTCGTATAGCTCCGACCGCCTAGTGGATGAGAAGGATGAGATCAAGCCTTATCAAGTGATCAAGAAGTTTTCTGACCTCCTCGATTCTATTGGCATTGAGGTGACTGGGATTGAGAGAATCTCACCATACAAAAGGTCACAAAACAAGACCCGCCAACTCATAACAGTTATGGGTTTATGGCTTTCTGCTTGTGGAGGCCTCTCGTCGATGTCGAGTTTTTATCTTGGTCCCATGCTCTTTGGTCTTGGGCTTAAGAAGACGCTTATCGTGGGTCTTCTTGGTCAATTCCTTGGATGTTTGGTGGCAGCTTACTGCTCCCTAATGGGTCCTCGCTCCGGTTGTAGGCAAATGGTCAGTGCTCGTTTTCTTTTTGGATGGTGGTTTGTAAAGCTTGTTGGTTTAGCCAGCATTGTGGGAGTCATGGGATGGTCAGTGGTGAACTGCATTGTTGGGGGCCAAATCCTCAGTGTTGTGAGTGATGGCAAAGTGCCGCTATTGGTATCGATTGTGATTATTGCTGTGAGCTCTCTTTGCATCTCAATCGGGGGCATTCGCTTCTTGGTAAAGGTCGAGGCCTACTTGTCAATTCCAGTGAATCTTGCATTCCTCATGTTGTATATTGCCTCGTCGCAAAAATATGAATATTTGTCGATGGCAGACCTGCCCAAGGAGGACTCTGCTTCCATTGTGGGAAATTCGTTTTCGTTTTTTGCGCTCTGCTACTCAATCACATCTACATGGGGCTCCATTGCGTCGGACTACTACGTCTTGTTTCCTCAAGACACTCCAGATGGACAAGTATTTCTCTTGACATTTCTTGGGACCTTGCTCCCTACAACATTTGTCGGCGTGGTGGCCATATTGATAGGTAATGTCGCACTCAACTACGCGCCATGGTCCGAGGCATACGAATCTATGGGTATGGGGGGTCTTCTTCACGCGGCCTTTGAGCCATGGGGCGCTGGTGGCAAGTTTCTTCTCATTTTGATTTTCTTGTCATTGATCTCCAACAATATTCTCAACACTTACTCGGCGGTGTTCGGTATCCAGTTGCTTGGAATTCCCATGGCTAAGATTCCGCGGTGGTTGTGGGCCGTGGTGTTGACGGCCATTTACTTGGTGTTGGCTATCTTCGGCAGATACAAGTTTGCCACTATATTGGGCAACTTTTTGCCTATGGTGGGATACTGGATGACCATGTATTTCACGCTTCTCTTAGAGGAGAATACCATCTTCCGCACGAAGCGCTTCCGGCATTTATATGTGCGCGAGTTCCTGGATGTTGATAGCGATACGGATTACTTGAGGGCAAATGAGAATTGCAATTACAACTTTATCATCTGGAACAACCAGGAAAAGCTTACACAAGGATATGCCGCCACATTTGCGTTTCTCTGTGGCGCTGCAGGAGCTGCTGTTGGAATGTCTCAAACTTATTGGATTGGCCCGCTTGCCAGGAAAGTGGGCGGTGCATATGGTGGAGATATTGCAATGTGGCTTTGTGTAGCTTTCAGCGCTGTGGCCTACCCTGGCTTGAGGTACTTGGAGCTAAGGAAGTTTGGCCGTTAGCGCTGGCATGCCCGGTGCTGTTTAGTGTTTTTGATTTAATATATTTGTCGATGATTTCCCCGAGAGAAGTCGTGTCTGAGTATCTTGTACCACAAGTTACCGGAAACGCCCTGAGGTATGAAGAAACTTCAAACGCAACAGATGATTGGCCCTTGGGGTAGTGACTCATATGACCCATTCTTAACTATGCCAAGAGGGGTGAATTTCCTGAAGAATACGGTATATTGTGTGATACCACGCGCGCTAAAAAAGGTACATCTGCAAATGACTGCGAATTGACGCGATGGCCTGATGCGGTAAAAACGGTTTATGTGAAGGAGAATTCTGAAACCGCGTAAGACTTGGTAGTTCGGGTGCACCCCAGGTCGGCCCACGACACACTTCCAGTGGCTGTTGAAAGAGTCTAGTAATTGCACTTTTAGTGCTTGTGAAGGTGGCGTAACTTGTCATACCAGAACCAAATACACTTGTTGTTTGGTGGGTCTAATGTTAGGAGCCATCTAAATATTTTCCCACATAGGATTCTCCTTGTTGTTCTCGTCGAGTCAGCGGGTTACTTATTTATATTTGGACCCTCGCCGCTGGAACCTGATGAGGTGCACTCTGTCCTTCAAGCGTCATGAAGAAAACAATCGAATGTTAGCTACCGCCATGCATACATGCGCAGATCAAACCAGGCCCTCAACAGTTTTGGGGGGTCTAGCGCATGAAGTACTGCTCATAAAGCGCTATTCATGCACGTTCTGCGCGCCAAATTTGGACCGTCGACGCCGTCGCAAAGTGTACACCCATCCAGTTCAAATGAGAAGAATTCACCACCCCCCCTTTGAGCCGAAAGTAGGATCATATGCTTCTTGTTACAAATTATCATTAATATGTATGCAAAAAACTGTAATACTTCGAGAGTCATATAATGATTATCCATGCTTCTAATTAGTAGTCTTGGGGTCTCGCCTGCTTTTCGCCAGCTCCGCCTTTCACAGAGCTTAGACGCTTCTCTTCGAGCCTTCAGCAAGAAAGGTGTCCGATATCTGGTCTCGTAGATATCAGCCTCGTATATTTGAAGCAGTGGTGGCACCAAACAAATTTACGGCTTATTTTAAAAGAGATCCATTCAAATAGGCTAGTGAAAAAACACGACTGGCCAAGCGAAGACAGAGGCACCAAAAGTTCCAGACGCGCCAAAAGCGCAAAAGACGCACCAAAGGCGCAAAAGACGCACCAAAGGCGCAAAAGACGCACCAAAAGCGCAAAAAACTCATTCGTACCCGCCGAAAACAGTGCTGCAAGTGAGCCGCTTTTAAGCTAAAAGAGCTGCGGGTGCCCTGTGACACATTATCGCACCCAAATTTCAGATGTCGGAGAAGATGTCTCAATCAGACCCCGTGTGGTCCATTCTTCCCTCCTATGACATGTATCATTCATGTTTCTACGGAGATTCTCAGCCTCCCGAGTACGATGATGCCCTGACCGTTCCCTCCACGTCCAACGTCTCAAGTGGCAACACACCCATCACTGAGATGAGTCTGCATCACCTGCCCTGTGCCCTTGTATCAGGCTCTGGCTCAGACATCATTGTCGCAGATCAAGCCACCACTTCTTGGAAAGAAACTATATTAGACAACATCCATAATTTGAGAAACTTCACCCATTCGGACAACCCATACTCTAAAAACATCAACATTGAAGTGCATTTCACGGCTGAGGTGGGTGAGGTGGGCGTGCAGCCCGTGCACATTGATCCGCTGAAGTTCGAGTATCAGCAGGGCGACTACGTCAACGGATATGTTCACCTCAAGAATAACCACAGCGAGCCCATTCCCTTCGAAATGTTTTATGTGCTTTTCGAAGGAATGCTCACGGTGGTTGATAGCGATCCCTCAAACGTTCCTGTTAAGCGAACCGTCAAAGTCAAGAAATTTATGGAGATGTACGACTTTGCGGCTTCATGGAATCCTGTCCAAATGCAAGTGAATCGGCTTTTGAAGGAGCTGAACAAGCATTACGATATCAAGAATACATGGGACCCAATCGACCAGTCCGAAAACTCTATGCAACGCAATATTATCCAGCCCGGAGTGTTGTACAAGAAATTTTTCACCTTCAAAATCCCGGAAAATATGTTGGATACTGAGTGTAATGATCACAGACTTTCCACTCATACTAGGCTTCCTCCTTCATTCGGATATTCGGCAGAGGAGCTTTCTTCAAATTACAGGAAATCTAGAGAAGTATCGGACCTTGCTTTTCCTAATAGTTCCACCAGCTACGGTGTCTTGGCAAGATTTATCGGTAAGGCCCTGTCTTACAATGTTCTTGACGCTACGAACATGAAAACAAAATTGATAGACTCTTTAGGTGATGAGTATGTTATCATATCCCAGAAAACTGGCTTTATTCGGGTAGTGTTGGAAGACACGCTCCCATCGGAGGCAGAAAAGGTCATAAATCGCGAAGCAACTAGATTACTTTACGACAATCTTGTGAATCGAATCAAAGAAAAGATCAGCAAGGGAAAAGAGTTGCAAAAGTACAAAGCGCAAGGAGAAGAAAAATTCAGGGAGTACCTCGCTACCACCGAAGAACATGTTCATGCGGAAATGTTGCATGAAAGCCACAAGATCCATCAGCTCTACACACAGCTTGATAATGTTACGAAAAACGTCAACAAGCTTGTTAAGCCCAGGGATTACGAGATCTCCATTCCGGTGCAAAAAAATAATTTTCTTCGAGGCTCAAAATATCAGGGAATGCTTGTGGTCAAGAGTCCTAGGCATGAGTACATGATCCACTATCAAGGGTATAATAAGGCTACACCTCACATTAACGCGTCTAAATTGCGTGTTCCGGTAAGTATCAGCTACTTATCTGCGACAAACTACAAGCTCGCAAAGATCCCAGAAATTACCCACATTGACCCCGAACTCATTGCTTTCACAATGTCAACTTCCAAGCACCCCATTCCTATAGAGTTGCATCACGACTTACTCTTCAAGAACAAATACTCACTCACTCTGAATGACAATTTTAAAAACATTGTCCAAGGGTCCATGTGTCAATATGGAAAAGAGTTGGATAAAATCATGCGTGATGTGGGTGCCGATAACCTCAGGCTTGAGCATACATTGAGGCAGGACATAGTGGCTTTAGCTACTTCAAGACACAAGGAGAACAGAATGAAATTTCGGGAGTCCAAGCTGGTCGATGCTGCAGGCATAATTCACAGCAATGAACTGCCAATCAATTTGGCTTTAACAGAGTCAGCACCTGGAGTGTACACCCATGAATTTGAAGTGGACATGGATGTTACAAAAGCTCAGAAGTACACCGGTGAACTCAAACAGCTTCCAGCAAACTACTGTTCCAACTCGGAACTTTGCCTCGTGCCAAGTTTCCAAACTTGCTTTCTTGCCAGAGCGTACTATATCCGCCTAGTGATTACATTTTCCACGGGCGATAAAGCTGAGCTTAAATTGCCAGCAACCATAGCTAAATTAGCTTCTTAAATGCCTTTACTTAAAACAGCAAGAGTGTCTTAGCTATGTGTAATTAATTAAGCGTCTAATAGTAGCCACTTACGCCTACTTGAGATGAGTTCCAGCCAAAGCATTGGCAACTGCATCCACGGAGGTGTCTACTTCTTCTGGGGAAATGCCAGCCAACTCGGCCTCCAACTGGTCCAATTCAGCATTGGCATCCTCAAAGGTGTCATCTTCATCTTCGTCGTCTTCATCTTCCTCATCGCTATCCAACTCCTCCAATTCATCTAGCTCGTCCAATTCTCCGAGTCCTCTCAGCTCAAAGGTCTCAGTGATGACCTTGATATCTTCTGAGTCCTCTTCGAAGCGGTTTCCATTCAACTCCAATACTTCGAGTACCGGAGCTTTCTCAGACACAAACCTCACCAAGCGTTTCAAAGCATCACCCTCCAACTCGTTGTACTGCAACTTCAAGGTGGTAAATCTCTTCTTGGACTCACCATTCGCAAGATGGTCTGCTAAGATTAACGAGCCTTTTGGTTTCAACAAGCAATCGGCCAAGTTCAACTCAACCAAGTCAGGCCAGGACTGTAATGCTTCGGCCAATGCTGTAGCTGCCCTTGTTGTTAATGTATTGTCCTGCAAATCAATCACCTGTAATTTCTTGTTTCTAGACAAACCCTGCTGAATCAACTTCTCCACCCCGGCGGGGCGAATACCATTTTGGTAGAGGCGAACAGTCTCTAGATCGGAATGATTTCTCAAGCCGATCGACAAATAATTAACCGAGCCGTTCTCCAAACGATTTCTCCCGCAAATAAACGTCTTTAACGATGGATAGTTTGTCTTTTTCTTAGCAAGAGACAATTTGAACAAAGACTTGCCGATTCGAGTTCCGGCAAACGGACCCATGCCGTTATTGGACAATATCAAATGCTGCACGGAAACCGCCTTGGAGATGTATGACTCGATAGGCTCGATGGTCTGCAACCCAAATGCGTTATCACATAAGTCCACTATTTGAAGGTAAGGACACTTCAAGAGGGCAGGCAAGAGGTGATCCAAGGACTGAGGGATCTCCGTGTTCAATCTTCCCGTGTAAATATCGGAAAAGTTGACCTCCACCAAGGTGTCTTTGTGCTTGAGCACCGCCTGAGCGAAAGCCTCGGAGGCCCCAATTCCAAACGTGTTACCGCTGATGTCGATCTTGAGGACATTCGATCTTGCATCCAACTCCTTAACGTATGGTGAGATATCAGCTGCGGAGTCGAGCTTAAGCTGCTTTCCTGCGATGGAGTATGTATTCTGCGGCGTTACGCCCACATCCGCTTTGACATGTGCCATGTTGGTTGAGTGGCTAGTCTCTGGTGTCTCAAACGGAAGAGCGCAACTGTCGGACACGTGATCTATGCGGCGCACCTATTCTTGACTTACGTAGTGGACAAAGGACAGGCTTGGTAGTTTAAGTGTCTTAGTTTTTAGAAGTTCACTTGACGTGTTTCGAAAAGCCACTTTCGGAAACCCAGCTGTTGTCAAGTGTGTACTCGGGAACTTGATATGTCTTGGTGAACGAGTACTGTACAGAAGCATACACCCTACGCCCCGTCGTAAAAAACCACAAGAACGAAAGGTATTGGAAGGCGGGGCTCCCGCTACCTTGAGGAAAGTACTAACCGCGATATAGGTGATTCAAACTACTTATTGGGCCCGATATTAACTCTACACTTTGGTGAGATCGAAGTGGGCCTGCACATAGGACGAAAGTTTTTCTCACCCAGCACAACTGGGCGAGGGTGTCTGAACGTTAACGTCAACATCCAACATGCCTGCTAAAGCCAACGAAATTCCCTCCAAAATCGAGCAAATCAGAAACTCGCCAGCCTTCACTGCTGCGGTACAGGTTGGGCTTTTTGCCGCCGGCGTGGCTTTCATCCAGTCTTCTCTCATGGACTTCTTGGTGCCCCAATTGTAGCCGGGGAGTTCCCTTCAAATGAAATGCTGTATATACAAATAAAGGATCTTGTGAATCAATTATGAACCCATCAAGTAGAATATCAATAACAAGAAGATAAACGCCAGGTGCACCGGCATGGGACTAGCCCCGACCGTTTTAGGCACCTCATGCACTCTACATCTCTAAACGCCAGGTATTTCCGGAGGAGCTCGAGAACAGCTTCTGCAGATCGCGTGCTGAAGAAGCACTCAACGCCCAGTAATACTCCTCAGCGTGTGATCCTGTACGGCCAAATTCACCAGCTGCTTTCCACTTATCCTGCTCGATGCACAGCCCGTCCCGCGACTTGCGACCTCGTCACCTACTACGGCCTGCATCTTTACGGGGATCAATGGAGATCATGAGGGGCAGGTTAATGAATGAATCTCGAAGACCCAACTTCCATCACTAGTGAGTCGGGCGTGTCACCTTTCGCACGCGTGCGTGCGCGATCATATTCGTCTCAAGTTGACTTCCGTCCATCCTGAGAACGTCTAAGACGCATGAAACTGGCTTGCCGCGCCGCATGACTGGTGTCACGCGTAGCGAGAAATTTTTACAAGCTTCCGCGGCCTTTAACACATGGGCCTGTCCGCTCCCCAAACGAGCTGCGGAGTTTTGCCAGTGGCCTGATTTCAAAGCGTCGGCAAAGTTATCGGGCCATCCTTACTCAGAAAGATGTCGAATCTTCTATCGCTGTCACTTGCTCCCACGGTGCGTGGTTACTTTCAGTGCCGTCAGACACCCTTGGCTCCTGCACACGCGGCCGGCGGAGTTTCTCCTTTATAACCGAACTCACGCTGGAGAAAAACGTGGCTTTTGTACTCATGGTGTAGTGGCTGGAATATGGATGTCAATGCAGCGTCAATGCGGACGCCAAGCGGCCTATCGTGAGCACAAACCGAGTGTAGTATCTGGTTAGGTGCCGCTCGGTGCCTGTCGCGCTCTGTCTCGCATGTTTTTCGCCGGCGCCTACAACCCTCGGTACAGCTGGACCGGTGCCTCGGCATTTTCTCCACATTTTTTTCCCTATATAAGCGCAAAGCCTCCATTCTTTCATACCATAAATATTTTGCCCCTCGAAGGTTGCTCTATTTGTTAGCAGGATTAACAAACCCCCAGCCCTCTCAAATCCCCTACACTAAAATGTTAAGTGCTAGAAATACTATTGACCAGGGTGCCGCTCCAGACCCACAATCTCTGATCAGAGAGGAGAGAGCAAACAAGAAGTTCAGCCCTGATGCCATGCACAACTTCTTGGAGTCGTCCAAGGAAAACTCCGAGTTGTTTAAGGTGATCATCCAACAGATGGAGAGAGACCCCATTTTGTCTAACGATGCCAGCTATTTCGAGCAAACAAAGACCCAGCAGAGGGAAATCACTGCCCGCAAGATTGCCCGTGTGGCCCAATATCTCGAGAAGGGTTTCTCTGTAAGCCACGAGGCCATGTTCAACTCCTTGTTAAATCTCGTGGACCCCCAAGTCGGAACCAGAATTGGGGTTAACTTGGGCTTGTTTCTTGGCTGTATCAGGGGCAATGGTACCGAGTCTCAAAGAAACTACTGGACCATCACCAAGGAAACCAAGCACTTGAAGACCCTCTATGGGTGCTTCGGTATGACGGAATTGGCCCATGGTTCAAATGTTGCCGGCTTGGAGACCACCGCTACTTTTGACAAAGAGACTGACGAGTTTGTGATCAATACCCCACACATTGGTGCCACAAAATGGTGGATTGGCGGTGCGGCACACTCCGCTACCCACTGCTCGGTCTACGCCAGGTTGATTGTGAATGGCAAAGATTACGGAGTCAAAACCTTTATCGTACCCTTGAGAGACAACAGACACGTCTTGATGCCTGGCATCACTGTCGGTGATATTGGTGCTAAAATGGGAAGAGATGGTATTGATAACGGATGGATCCAGTTCTCCCACGTCAGAATTCCCCGGTTTTTCATGTTGCAGAAATTCTGTAAGGTGTCCAAGGACGGAAAAGTTGTCATGCCCCCCATGGAGCAATTATCGTACACCGCTTTGTTGGGTGGGAGAGTTTCCATGGTGATGGATTCTTACAGGACATCCGCTCGCTTTGCTACTATTGCTCTCAGATATGCTCTCGGCAGAAGACAATTCAAATCTGCCTCTCAAGGCGATGGCACCGAAACTCAATTGCTTAACTATCCCTTGCACCAAAGAAGGTTGCTTCCATACTTGGCCCAAGCCTATGTGTTTAGTGCGGGTGCTTGGAAAATGGACAAGAGTCTTGGGGACGTATTGGATGCTTTAGACAAAGGCGTTTCCAACAACGACATGGCTTCCATTGGTAAGTCAGTTGAAAAGTTGAAGTCCGTGTTCCTTGACTCCGCTGCTTCCAAATCAACCGCTACTTGGTTGACTGCAGAGTGCATTGATCAATGCAGACAATCCTGCGGTGGACACGGCTACTCGTCTTATAACGCTTTCGGTAAGGCTTATAACGACTGGGTTGTGCAGTGTACTTGGGAAGGTGACAATTCTGTGTTGGCTATGTCTGTTGGCAAACCAGTCATTAAAGCAGTTGCTGCAGTGTTGGAGAATGATGAAGAGCAGTCTGGATCTTTTGCGTTCTTGAATGGAGCTAAGCATTACAACTCTAAAGATCACATTCTCAAGAACCCTGAAGATGCTTTGGATGTTAAAAAGGTGTTGCACGCAGTGGAGGTGTTGATGACGAGAATCGCTATTGAGGGCAACAAGGTTGTGAAGGAAAACAACGACAACTTTGACTCGGTTGGTGCTGCCAGCTTGGCTATCTCCAGATTGAAGGCACACCACTACTTGTTTGGTGAATTCGTTGAAAGGGTCGACTCTACCAACGAAAAAGAGGTTGTTCCATACTTGAAGAAGATCGCGCAGTTGTACGCAGTGGCCAACATCATTGACAAGTCAAGTGGCGATTTCTTGGCACACAACATCCTCTCTCCTGAGCTCCTAAATGATATTGTCAACAAGATTGTGCCTAAGGTTTGCCAGGATATCAGACCAGATGTGATTGCATACACTGACTCTTTCCAGCTCAGTGATTTCGCTCTCAACTCCCAGATTGGTAAGTTCGACGGAAACATCTACGAAAATTACTTCACCACCGTCAAAACCTTGAATCCGCCAGCGCAGACAAAGGCTCCCTACAGCGTCGAGTTTGAGACCGGCTTGAGCAGAGGAAGTATTGAGGAGAGATCCAGATACGAGTCGTCCAATGATGCTAGAGACATTTTGTCCAAGTGAATGGATGCCTTGACTGATGAGTAAATGCTTGAATGAATACTATGACAGATTAGAGTTAAATTTCAACATACTTAGTAGTCTTTCTTGAATAGACAAATTCTTAGCCCTCTGCAGACTTGAGTCAACAAAATTACGGCTCCACACCGATTCCTACCAACCGTGCCTTGAGTATAAAGCTAACTCATTCAGAAGAAAGAACCCTTTCGAACTTCCCCTGATTACCTTATACTACATTAGACTATACTTCACCAAGTTTGTCAAATATGGTTACAGCTACAAGTGGTTTATGAAGTGTATTAAGGTACAAAACCGTTCCCTTGCCCTTCCCCTGAATTCACATGTTCGCCCGAGCCCAGGCACAAATTGCCGAAAACCCGAGCAATTAGAGGAGGACAAGACGTTTCATGTGACGGCGCGGTGAAAATCAGGCGTTTTTTGGAGACCGCATGCCTATGGCGACCGCCGAAGGTGTGCAGAGGGGCATGCCTGGTGTCCGCGGGCAACTGACTCCAGCAGCCTGTGATTAGGGCCCGCGTTTTACCCCACACGAAGCATGCCCTCCCCGCATATATACCGTTAACAGCCCAACTCTCTTCTCATCACACAATAAATGCCTATCACGGGAAAGTCTCTAGTCAGCACTTTTGCAGGGCCCACGCCGGCAATCCTGATGGCCGAAGAAAGGGCCCAAGCAAAGTTCGATCCTCTGGACATGCACAATGTGGTGGAGGGTACCCCCGAAAAAGCCACCAAGATCTTGGAGCTCTACCAGCTGTTGGAGCGAGACCCGATATTGGCGCCCGGGTTCAGTGACTACGAGTTATCTCGTGATCAGAACAGAGAACAAACCACCACTCGGATTGCCCGCATGACCCAGTATGTGGAGGTAGAGTCGTATGCAGACTTCTGGCGGCGCTTGAACCTTATCACTGCTTACGACCCGTCGATGGGAATCCGCATTTCCGTGAACTTGGGACTATTCATCAATTGCATCAAGGGAAATGGAACAGATGCTCAGTACCGCTACTGGTGCTTGGAGAAAGAGGCCAAGTACATGAAGCAGTTGTGGGGTTGCTTCGGCATGACGGAGCTCGGTCATGGGTCTAATGCCGCTGGAGTCGAGACCACTGCTACTTTTGATAAATCCACTGACGAATTTGTGATCAACACTCCTCACATTGGCGCAACCAAATGGTGGATCGGCGGCGCCGCTCATTCTGCCACACACTCGTCTATCTATGCACGTTTGATCATCGACGGCAAGGACTACGGAGTCAAGACTTTCGTTGTGCCCCTTCGTGACAGCAACCATCAGTTGATGCCCGGAGTCTCTATTGGCGATATTGGCTCGAAAATGGGTCGTGAGGGCGTGGACAATGGATGGATCCAGTTTTCGTCGGTCAGAATCCCACGTTTCTTCATGTTGCAGAAGTTCTGCAAAGTGGCCAAAGATGGAACCGTGACGCTCCCCCCTCTCGAACAATTGAGCTACATTTCGCTTTTGCAGGGTCGCGTGGGCATGGCTTCGGACTCATACAGAATCTGTGCCCGCTTCATCACAGTAGCCACAAGATATGCCGTGGGGAGACGCCAGTTCAAGGGAGACCAATCCAAGAAGGGAGAAGAAACCCAGTTGATCAACTATCCTTTGCATCAGCGCCGGTTGATGCCATACTTGGCCTTGACTTATGCTGCGGCTGTGGGAACTGACCGTTTGGAACGCCAGCATCAAAGCACTGTGGATGAGTTGGAAGCGGCTGTGGAAAGAAATGACGAAAAGGCCATCTACAAAGCTTTGGCCGACACCAAGTCTCTTTTCATTGACTCTGCTGCTCTCAAGTCCACATTAACTTGGTTGGCTGAGCAGTGTATCACTGAGGCCAGGCAATCATGTGGTGGACAGGGCTACTCTGCGTACTCCGGATTCGGCAAAACTTATGCGGATTGGGTTGTCCAATGTACCTGGGAAGGTGACAACAACGTCTTAGGAATGTCTGCAGGCAGAACTATCTTGAAGAACGTGCAAGATGTGCTTCAAAAGAATGCCAAAATTACTGGTTCTTTGCAGTTCTTGTCGAACTCCCAGAACTATGTGGGCACTGAAGTTGTGTTGCTGACGGAGGAGCACTTGACTCCATCGACTATTCTTAAGGCATTGGAGGTCTTGATTGTCAGGATTTCGGCCTCGGCCTTAGAAAAGGTTAAGCTGTCTAAAAGTTGGGACTTTGTGTCGTACGAAAGAGTGTTGTTGTCGAAACTTCGCTGTCATCACTACTTGTTAGAAACGTTCATTGAGACCATCTCGAAGACTACCCAGCCTAGTCTCTTGTATCCCTTAGCCAAGGTGTTGAGGTTGTACTACTTGACTCATTTGTTGGAAAATTTTGGGAAAGAATTTATCGGATACCTGGTCTTGGATGCCAAGTTGTCTAATACCGTTTCCACGAAACTTGTGGGCGAGAGCTGTCTCGAGGTCAGAGAACAAGCTATACCTTTGACGGACTCCTTCCAGATTCCAGACACCTTGTTGAACTCTGCAATCGGTGTCTATGACGGAAATTGGTATGAGAACTACTTCAAGGTGGTTAAGACCCACAATGATCCATACAAGACCAAAGCGCCATACTCTTCGAGCTTGGAGGCCATGCTCAACAGAGCCTCAGTGGACGATAGGGGCCGGTTAGAGAAGTCCTCAGGAGTGGCTTCTAAATTGTCTAGCTAAGCGCCTAGGATGTCAAGTGTTTTCGAGTCCCTCTTCAGGAGGAGAAGTTCTGCATACTACAAGATGTCTTCGGAGAGACACACGGTACTGGCGCATTGGTAGCATACATAAGAGTCTTTACGGAGACAGAATGAGGAGGATCAAACTCACGTGCAATCTAACCTTAATTTTCGCGTAGGGTCTTCGGTAGGCCAAGTTTTGTATTGTCTTGTTAAACTTTGGGCATATGCACGCAAGGTATTATCATAGAATGAGCGCAGACAGAACAGGTACTGCAAGCAAACCCTGACGAAGAGTTTCGGTCCCTATATTACTGCACAGAGCGCGGTCGACACTTTTTTGAAAAAGGTATAGAGATTCACGACAGGGGCCTGGAAAATTCACTTCACATATACCGGGCATTGGTTTTTGTTTTCTGCCACCGCCACTTTTTCTTCGTCAGCTTCACGAAGATGCGGGTAATGCACCTGCATGCACTCCGCGTAAGCCATCCCACGGAGTGTCGCGGCTAGGCTAAATAAATGAGAGTCCCCACCCACAATTTCCTTCACCCCTCAAAAATATCGACAACATGGACAGTGAGAAAATCGTCGCCATTATTTTAGGTATGTATCTCTAAGAGAGATCCGAGGAAGCTCTTTGTGCTTTGTGCCCGCTCTATGTGCCTTGCGACTCTTACTAACTTTAGCCATCTTCTTGCCTCCCTTGGCTGTGTTCATGAAGGTCGGTGTATCCACCCCTTTCTGGATCAACCTTGTCTGTTGTTTGTTCTTTTGGTTTCCTGCCATTCTCCATGCCTTGTACGTTGTGATGAAGGATTAAACGGCCACCAAGCATTGACTGCTCAGTTTGTGGGCCTCGAGTGTATAAAGTGTCGCCTACACCTTAATAAACAACAATCAGCAGGTCGCGCGCCATTGTAGTACGTCTTTCTTCGCCACACACTTAGCCCGCATTGCTCCTTTGCATTCCAAAGCTCAGCGGCCCTTGATTTGCCTCGACAATTGGGTGCCATAAATGGTCTCGCTTTGGTACTTCAGCTCAGTTTTTCCGAGATTGCCGCAGCGCTCACTGCCTTCAAGTCCAGCGCAAGACCATGGCATAACCTACTTAGCTGCCTCGCCCAATTCTTATGAATGTTGCATAATCTACACGTCGATTAGTCTTCTTTGTAGATTTCCAACTGTTTCGGCTTCTTGCATAATCGCCTCAACCCACTATGCTCTTTGACCCTTCGGGCGCGCCTTGGGCGTCAGCTATGGATTTGTGGTGACGCTTGGCCTGGGCCTTGACTTTGTCCAGTTCGTTTCAAAGCCCGATTCCTTCCGATTTGAACTCGTTCGTTATCTGCGCCAACATCCCGATCTCGGTCTCGTATTCGCCGATTTCGCTCTCTTTGGCGCTGGTTTCCACCTCCACACTCTTCGTGGACAACTTTCCCACGTGACCTATTTGGTCTACTTGATTCTGGCCTGTGCTCGGTCCGATTAACAATTGTTACGTGTCTTGTCGAAAAGATGTTTTTCGAGTAACTTTTTTTCCAACAAAAGTGCAAGGCCGAACAGCGATCTTTGCCCAAATCCTAAAGGTTAGAATCATAAACGTCTATGCATGCTTGCCTCGAAAGCGGTGGCTCGTAGATAGAGATTTAGCACTCGAAAGACGTTCTGCTTCCCGGTAGGTGTGAATTTACTATGGGTGAAGACGTGAAGCTCCTACGGGTGTCTTGAGGGCGTGAGAAGTGGGTTCGGTGTGGGACCATGGGCTTGCATGTCGATCCGGCATACTAGCGTTCGATCTAATTTAACTTCGGAAGTTGCTGCACGTACTGTATGCACTCCCCACACGCCACGCCAGTTGTGTCGAAAAGTTGTACGAAAAAGGCAGAGGAGATGAGAGGCCACCATCGCATGACAGGTACTTTCCATATGGCCAGTGAAATTCTCGGGCTAGGTCGAGGCTTTTGTACCGGAGACGCCCCGGACCTCGAACCACGGACTGTGTGTAGTATGTGCTATTTAGGGCCGAACCCCTCCAGGAGCGTCTTAGTTGTTCAACAACTCACATAGTCTAGGAAAGTAGCAGGTCATTTCCGAATTTTACGGTTCATTGAGTGGAAGCGACATCTCGGGTGCATATGCACGTTTCGCTTATCTATCGTGCGAATCAAATTGCGCATTCGCTGACTTTCCTCCAATCTCGTTATCTAATAAATAAGCACCATAGCGCTGGTCCTCCACCCCCACGAGCCAACTTCACCAATACCCGAGGTCAAATTTAAGAGCTCGCTTACATAAAGCCTTCCCGCTAAATCCTGGGCCAATTCACAAGCGCTTCTGCCCATTCCTACTCTGCGGATCAAAGTCTCCCCGAAAGTCATCAATGGAGCAAGACCACTTAAACGGGCACGAGCTCCCTCCCTTCTCCTTCAGCAAAAAGCCCATCCGCAATCATATACAGCCCTCGGTGATCCCTTCGAATTTGCCTTGCCGACAGGGCTCGAAGGAGCCCGGCCAAACGTACCAGCCCACCTTCAACAACATCAACTATGATGAGCAAATCCGGGCACCGAGAATGTCTCTGACCGCCGCAAACTATACTTATGAGCCCGAACATCCTCGCCCATTCACTGGCAAAAGTTTCACCTCCCCAAACCTGTTAGATTCCCGCCAAGACTCTACTTCGCATGACAGACAAGACAAAGTCAACGACAACGACATCTCGAAACCCCCGCTGCCAAGTCATAGTCCTTGTACTCCGAAGAGCACTTATCATCCGGCTAGGGCTGATATCAACCAGTCCACGCGTAAATACCTGGGTCCCGTAAAACCTGCGTGGACACATGAAAGTAACCGGATTCTCACGCCGGAACTTTCTCAAGGCCGAAGATTCTCGGGATCAGAGGATTCTGCTGACTCGAAGTCGGCAGAATCGGATGTTCAGAAAGAAAACCTTCTTCGTGCGATGGCCAACCTATACAACAATGTGACCCCCGTGGAGCGTAGCGAAAACAAGATGGGGCACAATCAAACCGAGCACCAGCCGCAAGCATCTGATCGAATTGGAATGAGTGGACCTGATGGACGTGAATCGTTGAAGCAAGTGTACAATATGAAAAAACCCATGTGTTTGCCTGCAGTCCTCCGACCTATAAATGATGACACTAACTTGCACGAGGAAGACCTTCACTATGACCTGAGCCCAGAGCTTCGTCTACCGAACCTGAAACTTGAGGAGAACCCGTTCGAGCTATTGGTTCGCCCGTCAAACGAAGACAACCAGAAGACTCGCCCCACGCGAAATCACTGGCGCCCGGACAACCTGACAGACCACTGCATTAATTGCTTCGAACAATTCGCTACTTTTTTCTACCCGCAGCGGAAAAGAAGACACCACTGCCGCTTTTGCGGGTATATTTTTTGCCATAATTGCTTGTATAAAAACAGAGACCTGGCGTCGTTTGAAATTTCTCCGCCATCTCAAGAATCGAAGGAAAAAAAATGGTCCCGTGCAAATAGTGGGTCATCAAACGGAAGCTCAGTCACGTCCGCTACCACGGTTATCTCATCAATAACTCCAGATGAGTTTGAGAGCGGACTTATGCTTGATGCTAACGCTCGCTTTGTGGTACCCATGTTCAAGAATCTAGTGCATCAGAACAATAGCATGGGCGAGTTACAGAACAAATTCCACACTTGCAAGGTCTGTAAGCTGTGTGGAAATAATTACCAGCGGCTTCTGTATCTTTTTAATCAAAAAAACCGACATGAGGGCAATATCGACGCCCCATATGTTTTCATTGAGAACCCATACACTGGCATTGAGGGGCTGATGACTTCTTCAACAGAGCTAAGGCCGCTTATTGACACAAGCATAGAGGCTAGAACTTACGACGAGCAGCGACGCCATTCTTCCGTGACAAATAGTGTACCTTCGGATTGGACATGGAGTTCCTTTTGAATATATTTTGTGTGGGGGGGCAAAAATCTAGGCACTGATCGGATGCCTGCACGTGGTGAGGTGCCTATCGGACTCTGGCGCTTCAACCGGCTGCATCCGAGTGCGCCTTTCTGAGAGCCCGAATGGGCGTGGCCTCGGCTTGGTTGAAATTTGCTCGCTCGTGACACTTTTGAGGCTGTACCGAAGCGCACCCATGCACGAAAAAAGGGGGTTCTTGTATGAACGCCCCCTAGCTGTGGAGTATAGCAGTATGCTGGCGAGCCCATTCCTTCTTGATGCAACCCCTTCGACTCACTCTTTGCAGTCACATGCCATTCCCGAAACCTCAGTTCACGTCCCTATTCTTCAAGACCTGGTGCAAGCGAAACCATATCGAAGTCCTGCAAGAAGGCGATTTATGTTTAATACCGAGTAAGAACTTTCTAAGAGGCACCAAGCTATGACTTTCCTTTTGCGGTGATGTGTAACCATCCCGGAGTGAAGAAGGTGATCGTCTGTGGATGGTGCCGCCTCCTGTATGAAACGGTGCGGACCATTGCTTCAATTTTCGCCCTTGGGCCCCATCTTTTCTCGCGTGTATGCGTGCGATTATCGAAATTACACCGTCCCACCGTTAATTTCAGTAACCCACCTTCGCACGCCTGATTCGTTTCCTGACGCTTACTCCAGCTTTCATTTCCTCGGTCTCTAGATCTTTTTATTGGGACTGCTATAATGTATCAGCAAAATAACCACTCCTATGACTCGATGAGCCGTAGACTGTCTTTCAACCCCTTCCGCAGAGAATCTTTAGGACCCAAATTGTCCATTCACGGCAATGACTCTGCCCACTCTGTGCACCTGAATAATTCGGCATTCGACGAGTGGGTACAGAAGAATAAGTCTCTTATAGATGATCTGTCGGATGAAGAAGTACAGATATTCCAAAGGCCGAGCTTCCCCTCTCTGTCCAGGTCTGGAAGTGACAGCAATGTTAATTACGACAGGTATGTATAATTTTCAGCTTTCTTATGGGCTTATATCAGGATATCCACATTCATTTCCGTTCCTCGAACTTGATCAATCCAGTATACGTTTACGGTAAGAAACTCGGCGATTTGACCATTCACAATGTGTTCCCTCGGCAAGCTATAAACAATACAGCAGCTGAACATCCAGGGCTGCAATAGTAGATTTGTTTAAAGTTGGGCTTTGGGGTGGTTAGCTTTTCCGGGTGCAGGCCATTTTTCGTGAAGTTCAAAGTTCCTCAGCTTGGGCGGGTGGTATTGATGTGTTTTTCTAATGCATCCGATGAGCGCAAGTCACTCCATATTGCATGATTCTTTTCAAACGCACTGTCTCGGAAGGTACCACAGCATTCCGTTATGAAATGGCTGTGGATGGCTCAGCCGCGATTGAAATGTCCTACTTCTGAGCACGTGTTCGCTACCACGAACTGCAAGTTGATCATGGCGAATTTCTCAGCCCCGCACCCGAGCACGAGCAAACAAGTATATCACTGTCGGGGCGGATCAGTTGCGCATAAAACTCCGGGGGTCAGAGTCTTCAAATGCGCAAGGAAATAATTAGGCGAAAGCCGCAGGGGTTGGGCGATCAGCGTGGTTGCGACTAAGATGGCGAAATGCGCACTTAGACCCTTGGTCATGGATTGCGTTTTTCGTTGCCATATACCCACGCTCGCCTAAATCTGTTTCTACTGACAATGCTTCAATGCGTGGATTCACCCGGTTGTGCTTGCCTTGTGTCAGCGCTGCAGGAGGATCTCGTCTGGGCATCCTGCGTACAGCCGTTCGCCTCGAGCCGTGCCCTCCCCTTTCTGGCGCGCCTCGGACCTGCCTAGATGCAAGTGCTTTGTTTTGCCGTTATGAATACCTTTTAAGCAGGTTATCTAATGCGACGGCCCAAAGCACCCGTTTTATGCGCAGAGTTCCTCTTTTTGTCAGCCTACACCCACTTGAACCCTGGATTACAAACTCCAACCATCCCTTTTTTTTTGTTCTGATTGGCCCCATAACCCAGGCTTTTTGTGCCCTTTCACTAACATACCAGGAAAATGACCTCCAACAACCCTTTTGCCTCGGCCATGAATGGTGAGTACAAACATCATAGAGACCCTCCTCCTCCCCCCAAAACGTCGGCCAAGCCAATCAAAAGTTCAGCCCCTCCTCCTCCTCCTCCCACCTATGATGAAGTCGCTGGAAATAAGCGTTTGCCTAGCGAATACCCGCAGGAAAAGGCATCATCATCGGAACGCCGCTCGTCCCGCTCCAGCACCAAACCGCATAGATCACACAGTGATTCCGGAAAGCACCAAGATAAAAAGGGCGAGAGACGCCATAAATCATCTTCCAAAAAATCATCCTCAAAGAAAAAGTCCCCTGCGCCTCATTTGCCGCAGAATTTAGATACTATTGACAAGTTGGACGTGAGTGCATTTTTCGGCGGAGGTTTTCATCATGACGGGCCTTTTGACGCCTGTACCCCGCACAGAAACAAGAATAAGAAGGCGGCCCCAGTGGAAGCCTTCCCAGCAGACGGGCCAAACACCTCGATGAAGGGGCCCCCACAAGCAGCCAGCTCTGATCGTTTGGATCAGGCATTTGGAAATTACGGGGACCAGAGCATGATACTTGGCAGAAGGGCGATCGAGACTCCCTCTCATGAGAAACTGGAAGGTACCAGTAACATACCAAGATTGAATCCCTCAGTTGTGGCGTTTGACGCCAACGAAAAATCCGCCCCTATACATGGGCCATCCACTGCAGGATTGGGGTCCACTACATTTTTGAACGGCGCTCCAGCCCCTAAAGGCGATGATTACTTGGCTCCCCCCGGGGCCATAGGGGGTGGAATTGGCAGAAAGAAGTCTCTCGTACAAAGATTGAGGAAGAACAGCGCAAGTGATAGTAGCTCACGTCGGAGCTCCCATGATAGCAGTGGTGAGTACCGCAGACCATCTATTGGCGAAGACGAAAGTAGTGGGTCTTTGTTAAGCCGAGTGAAGAGTTTAAAGGTTGGTAGAAAATAACCCGCCATCAGTCTGACATCACATAACTCATGCATTGGCTCTCATTGTGATAAAGGCCTTCAAACTAGAGCGGGAGGACTCTAGGTCTTTGCGAATCTTTCTGGCGCAGTTTAAGCAAAATCATAGCGGGCAGTGATCTCCTCCCACTTTCCAACCCCTTCCCTCAATTCCTTCTCTCGAAATCTGTGCTAGAGCATACGATTTTTATGGCGAACTGCTGCGCCAATGCGGGTGTATTTTTCTGGATTCTCACTTCAAGATTAAGCCGGTTGAGCGGCAATCTCCATGGACTTTTCCCACCGAAATCACCAGATTTTATTTGAATTCATCTCATCGTTTGTATAAATTAATATACCCTAGCGAGTGCTGCTACTTATACTGTTTGGTTGTAGGTGTGAAATCACAATTTAAAGTCATTCACCTGATTGCCGTAGTTGTGTTCAACGGCCTGTTTCTCCTCGTACCACCATTTGTAAGCAACTTCACAACGGTTAAGGTCAAGGTTCTCACTCAAAACCTTCCACAACTTCCTGGTCAAGAAGATTTGTTCGCTGGCATTGCTCATCAAAATAAGGCCCCAAATCTTCTCTAACCAATGCACAAAAATACTCATTGGAAGGTATGGAATGACATTTAAAAGTGCCAATATGAGGCCTTCTCGCGATGTATCCGGATCGTCTCTGTCTTTAGCAAGTTCCCCCTTGAGCGAGGAGTCTCTTCTTGAATGTGGGACGATGTTGATATATGCCAAATCCTTGGGCTTTTTCCGTTTGTTGGCCTTCACAATATTAGTATCATTGCTTTTTTTCCTGAGCTGGGATAACGTAGAGGAAGCTTCGATTTCCGAGACCGGTTGCGCGGACGTAAAGGCCATTTTTTTGTGCTGTTTGATCAGCTGGCCTGAAGTGGTGACAGAACATCTGAAGTACACAAAGTCCAAGAACTTGTCAGCAGAGGTTCTGTAATAGCCATGCTTGTATGTGATGGGATTGGACATGATTTTTTTGCCCAAAGTCTCCACAGCCACGCTCAATTGGTGCGCGGTCAACTTTTGTGGAAACTGGTTAGCAGCTAGTTCAAAGTATTCCAAGGCATTTTCTAGGTTATCGTCAGTATTTTTCTTGCTAGAGAAAAGGGCCAACAAGACGGAATGACCCGCTTCAATTAAGAGCGAGTCTTGCATGAGTGGGGACTGCACCAAGGTGAAGGTCACATCGTAAATGTATGCCAGAAACAGGGCGTTAATGGCCTGGGACTGTTGGAAATAGTTCTCCCATAAGCCGAGCACAAAAGCGACTTTCGACCTGGACACATAATCACTGTTGAGGGCTTCAGGGTATAAGTTGACCTCGTAGCTACCGGCGAGCATGCGCGAGACGAGCTCAAAGCGACCTTGGACGTTGTTTTGGAGGACAAGTTCAAGACACACATAGTAGACGAGATTGTAGCTATCAAACCCACCCTGTCCGATGGAAATCAAAATGAAGTTGAGGTAGAAAAGATTGTTCACAATCAAGTAGCAGATCTCAATGTACGCCTTCTCAATAGTCTGGAGTTGTCTATTCGGAGCAAAGAACTCCAGAAACAATCCCCGTTTCTGCAGGGTTAGGAACCTGGAAACAATGCCTTGAAATATAATAATCTCCGAGAACAATATAGTCTTCATCAATACCCAGTAGTGCTGCTCATATGGGCCATTACCAATTGACTCTGTATTTAGGACGGGATTGCTTCTAGTGAATGCATTAAGTTTCTCATTGAAACGCTCCAAAGTCCGCAATGCTGAAACGACCATCTCGTCGGCTGCCTGTGTACGGGGAAGATCCAGAAACAACTTCTCTAGCAAAAAAGAAATCTTGTTCAAGTGCTTCACCACCGGCCGTTGGAACACCTGGGTAAGCACCACATGGTCAAGGTCAGGGAGTGCTGGGTCCAACAGCAGAAAAACCTCAAAGCTTGTGGCACCGCATGTGCTGGCGAAGGTCAATGCCAATAGTTTGTCGATCACGAGGTTCACACTCACAGACCCCAAATACGGGTGCAAATCCTTGCCACGCTTGAACTTGAGAGCCAAGCTAATGAGTGCTAGAGACACGATTCGCTCGTCGGAAGAGGCAGATACCGTATTTTGAAAGCAGTACAGAAACATGGAATCGATGGTGTTGTCGAATCCAGAAAAGGACCGGCGCAAGTGTACCGACTCGGCTGACAACAGATCGCGGAGCTCAGAGCTCAAGCTGATTCCGGCAAGAATAGGAAGTGCCTTCCACGAGTTGCGCATTGCGTCGTAGTGGACGAAGTTTTGAAGCTCTTGAAGAACGACATGGTAAAACGTTCGTACACACAATGTAGGCTGAGACACCTTGAGTTTCTTGTCGAAAAGTACCTTGAAAACCTCTATAATCATGTAGTTTTCCTCGAAGGGCGGTACGTTGGCACCATAAGTGACGGGGTTATTCAAAAAGCTTGCAAATATGAGCCTCAAGTTATGCTCTGTTTTCACATGAGGGAGGTAATTGTATAGGTAGCCGAGGAGGTGCTGACTAGACACGGATGGGCCGGGGTTGCGGAAAGTATTCACCACAAAGTCAAGCTCCAGGGGAGTCGCAACTGGCGCATAAGTGGACATGTTCAAACGGTAGACCAAGGCAGGAGCTGTGAGGTGATGAATACCTTAGAGTGTGGGGCCGCGGCGTACCCTACACGCCGTCCAAAGGGGATGACGCGCCAGCATGCGTAACGGCTATATCTCTGACCCTCAAGTGTCTTGTTTCAGCTGATCAACATAACATGACAGGAACCCACCAAACAGCAAAAACAAGTGAGCCCCAACAGAACTTCGACCTTGTTAAGTTTGTATGGGATGAATATGGCCAGACTCATGTTGTCAACTCATTGCTGTACTTCAAAGAGTTTACCATGAAAAAGGAACTTCTTTCGCTGAGGTTCGGCGTGACCGTCGAGTCCTTGGGCTACGGCATGATCCAAGTGCAGGTGGGCCCCAAGAAACGCCATATTTGGCTATCAGAAGTACGCTACGTGCCTGAGTTGAAGGGCTGTGTTTTTTCCCGACTCAATGGCGCTATATGGGGCCTACCTACCGTGGGCACTACACACAATATCCTTTCTACTGAGGATAATTTAGCAGTGGTGGGGTATGTTGACGATATGATTGCAAGTGCATATATGCTCAAATTGCGTGTTTTGAAGCCCAGTGCCACCAATGTGGTGGATGGAGAGGGCAGTCGGTCGGATAAGGCACTCCAAGACGCTATGAAGAATTTACGGCATCAGAAGAAGCGCAAAACCGTTGACCCCTGGAATCTTCGCTTCTTGATGATATTAGCTCTTTAGTTTAGTAGGTCATGTATGGTGGTATCGCCGGCCGTAGTGTACAAAAAACTGTGCCTGATTTGCACTCCAGCACGTCACTTCCTTAAGCCTGCGAAACACGTTGACTGAAATACCCTACGTTTGCATTTTTGCCATACTCGAGTAATTTGCGAAGATATTGCTTCAGGAAAACTGGTTGAGTAAAGTGTTTTTGAAGAAGTGTTTTTGAAGAAGCGGTTTCGAAAAAGTGTGTTACCTGGAGTTTCTACACTTTTTCCTGACTTGAATGCCCCAGTGCTTAATGTATGGGTACGCACTTCCCCTTGGAGCATGCCTGCCTACCCAAGTAGAGTGAGGGGCCATGGGAAACCGAACCTAAGATTGGCCCTCAAAACTAAGTACCTTTCACAAATGCCCAAGGCCCGATCTATACCAAAGACATCGCCGACTTGTAGCAGTCTCCTCTGTCGAATTCAACCCCGTCCTGCATACACTCACGGTGCCCTTGAAAATTTCACCGCCTCACTCCATCACGAACAGCATGCTCAGGCGCCAAATCACTCATTTTTGCAGCAAGAGATCAGCATCTTACGTGTTACCGTCGATCCATACGCTCAACAGCCTCCGGTCAGGAAATGAGGCTTTCCATGGCTTGTTCTCCCACAAGGCCGTGGAAGAGTTATGGTTTAAGCGGGGCCAGTCGCTCACTGATCAACTAAACAAGCAGCTCGCAGAAAACCAGGTGGAAAACGTGCCCGCCGACTTGGGCGAGTTGATATCCATGACAAGCAACAAACCAGATCTCCTGCATGTCAATACCAGTGCCTCTTTATTGCATAACTTACACTTTGCATTAGAGTCTTTAACTCCACTTGACTCCGCCCAAGACTGGAGCCCTACACATGCAACCGTACTGGCCTTATTAGAGACTCCTTCGATTGCCACAAAGTGCGAGAACGAACCCAAACCGGTGGCCTTACGTGAGTGGATCGAGGATTCGTTCGGCTCAATCGCAGAGTTTAGAACTCTCTTGCTTAACTCCGCCAAATCCATAAAAGGCGACGGTACCACATGGTTGGTCGCTCAGGCCACATACGCAGAGTCGAACATGAGGCTGCACATGACCTCCGTCGAGCGCACATACTACAACTTGGCCGTTATGAACACTTACAACGGGGGGATCGTGGATGGTCAGATGCGCTCTGGTCAGGTCACCAATTTGAAGAATCAGGAGGCTGCCAAGGAGCAGGCGATCAAGAAAAGACAGCAAGACAGGGAAGAGATTGAAGGCACGCTGGCTGACGGTGAATCCGAGTCGCATGAGGCCCAGCCCAGCGGTGGTGATGAATACACTTTGGGCACGGTGGAAGAGGCCGAAGAGCTTCTGTTGTTCACAGACCCCAAGCTCGTGCCCTTGCTTGCGATCGACGCCTCCATGAGATGCTACTTGTACGACTACGGGGCTTTCGGCAAGCAAAAGTACTTGGAGAATGTTTGGCGGTGCATTGACTGGAACATTGTGGAATCCAGGGCACCTAAACGATTCAAGCCTGCGATCGACATATAACGTGAACCTTGTATATAACACTAAAGCTATTTGAAACTAATTCTTGAGTGCTTTCTTGACGATTTTCTCCACCTCGTCCCAATCGTCGGTAGGCACTGGCGTTATCTCGAGGTTTCCGAAGTATTTGCTGATGGCCATGAGCACTTCGTATGAGGATTTGTTATGCACAAAAGAGATGGAAACACCAACACGACCGAATCTTCCGGTTCTCCCAATTCTATGCAAATAGGTGGATGGGTCTGGCTTGCGGAATTTATCGACGGGCAAGTCGTAATTCACCACCATGGAGACTGATGCAATGTCAATACCACGCGCTAAGACGTTGGTGGTGATCAACACCTTACTTCTTCCTTCCCTGAAGTCATCCAACAATTCATCTCTTTCGTCTGTGTCCTTACCTCCGTGTAACACCGACACCTTGTGACCCTCAGCACGCATCTTGTCACCCAAGGTATCTGCGGTCTCCTTTTTATCCACGAAAATGATCGACGATCCAATAGTCAACAACCCATAAAGACCACACAAGACGTCGAACTTGTGCTTTTCACTATCGCAATCCATATAAAGCTGCTTGATACCTTCCACATTGAGCTCCTCCTGCTTCAACTCCAACGTGTTTGCGTTTGGCACCACTCTTTCGGCATATTCACGAACTTCTGTGGGGAAAGTTGCCGAGAACAACACCAATTGCGCTGAAGATGGCATATCGTTTTTAACACGCACGCACTGGTCACCCATACCCTGAGCTTCCAACATGTTGTCAGCTTCGTCCACAACAAAAACTTTTATGCCATTAGTTCTCAACCGTCTCTTTTTGATCAAGTCGTTGACAGTACCCGGGGTACCCACAAGAATGGCCTCGGTGAATCTGTCGGAGCGAGAGTACTCGCCAGGCACCAAAAGTTTACACTTTGTTTTGGTAAACCTGCTCATGGTTTCAATAACCTCGAGGGTCTGCCTTGCCAATTCTCTGGTGGGAGCCAAGCAAAGCGCCTGAGGCACCGGCAAGGTCTCGTCTACACGCGAGAGCATAGTGAGCGAAAAGGCGGCAGTTTTACCAGTACCCGATTGCGATTGACCTATCATATTTGCGGGCGGGTTTGCCAACAATAATGGTAATGCTTTCTCCTGAATCTTGGAAGGCTTGTTGAACTTCATAGCATACAATCCCTTCAACAACTCTGGCTTTAGGCCCAAATCCTCGAACGAATTGACCGAGTAGAGGGGGGAGTTGGGGTCAGCTTGCAAATCTGCGAGCTTCACCTTGACCTCGTATGTGGAGCTGATGAGATTCGTTTCTGGCTCCTCTGGAACCTCCAAAGCCAACTTGCTATCGGAGGGCTTTTCGGGGTCTGCAGCTTCGTTTTTGGTCTCCTCGCCTTCAGACGGTTTCTTTTCTCCTGCGGAGGTCTTCTCCACTGCCGTTTTCTCTTCTCCTTCAGAAGCCTTCTCCCCCTTGTCCGCTCCATTCTTAGTCGCGTCGGAGTCTGTGGATGTCCCTGGAGCAGACGCCGCCGCACCTGCGGTATCCTTTGTGGATGCCTCGGCCAGGGGGTTTTCGGCTCCGGATAGTCCCAAGCCGCCAAGGCTTTTGACAAGATCAGAGGCGTTCATGCTTTTGTCGTCAGACATATTTGGGTGGAAATGGACTCATTAGACGCACTTTTTCGTGGACGACGCAAGGTGCACGGGTGTTGTCCTGCACATGCATATGCAACGGCCAACTACACCCCTTGTGATTCATTGTAGTGGGCTAGCCACACTCAACCCGGCTAGGCTTCTCATTGGACACGCATGCAACGCAAGCGTTTGAATTTCTTGCACATCAACAGGGGGTCTCTACTGTGCAGGCGGGTTCGGGGAGATGCGTTCTATAGATGATGCTCAGTGGACAACATACAAAATTCCACCACTTTCGCCACGCATTGGGGCCCAGGCGCCAGAGTGAGATCGAGCTTGGTTATAAGTTTTCAAAGCTGGCCAAGGACACTCAAAGCGCCGCGATTGGATCATTCAAACGGTCAGCGCTCTTTAGAATTGAGGGGCTCATATCATGTACAAATTAGAGACGCCATGCGCTTCTTGAAGTGTCTTGGGTGCAGCACATACATGCAGGTTCAAAGCAGTTGGGTTATGATATCAATACATGCGCGGATGATGCGTGGATAAGCGGCGTTGCCATTGATGTAGATATTGATGTATTCGAAGCGTGTGTAATGGGTAGACTGCGTGGGCATGGCGCGGCGCTCCATCCAGAGTATATGCAAGAGCATTGTTGGGATGCCCTCTACGCTCCCAACACTTGCAAGCGCTCATACGGCGACTGGTTGTGACATGCCACTTATTGTCCTATAGTTTATGTAAAAATGCTCGGCTCCGGCTATTGTAATCATGAGCCAGTCACAATACCAAGGGATCCAGCGAGCTATCCCAGTCGGATTTCAATACATCAGTGAAATCTAGATCGTCCCAGTAGCGGGTCTCCTTGGGGCCGTCGGAATCGGTCCGAAAGAAGATCATGGTAAATGCATTTTCGATCAACTGAACTGAAAAGTTGTCGTCGCTGGCCTTGGCCACTTTGGATGAAAAGCGCTGGATCTCTTTGGCCTCGAGTTCTAGGGAAGCACGGTTGCTTATGGGAACAATGCCATCTTTGGAAACAAATTTGTTAATATTCCCGAAGTTGGTTGTGCGGCGAAGCATTGCCGGGGTGCATGGCTCATCAAAGTCCATGTCAATATACCCGGTGTAGCTGAGGTGCTTGATATTGTCTGCAAGAGGCTCGTCCCCGGCGAAAGTGTCGTCCATTGGATGATTGTCTATGAAGAGGGTATCAAGAGAGCCAATATCGCTTTGAGATGCGACTGTGGTCAAGGTCTTTTCACTGGAGGGACTTGCCTTGGTTTTGAAGCTGACGGAGAGGCGTTTGTTAGAGGCGTCTGATTTATCGCCGTTGCCAGGGGATATAACGCCATCAGCGGGAACTGTTTGTTTTAAGTCCTTTTCCAATGCATGCTCTTTTGCGAGGCTTTTTTTAGGCTTTTCGTGCCCGGCATCGTTTGTGGGTGTTTTTTGTTTGATGTTTCTTTTGGCGGATTGTTCTGACACAGCCTTCTCGCCAGAGATCCTCTTCACGCTGGACGCCGCATTCAATTCCAAGGGTTTCAAGGGAAGAGGCTTCTCACCAAGTGTAAATGACCGCAGGGGCTTTAATTGAGAATGCAAGTCCCGGAAGGAGGCCCTCTGCCTCAATGAGGTGAAAATGTTGGATTTTCTTCTCGCTTGTGTTGACATGTTGCTTGAATGTAGCCAATCGCAGGAACAACAATGGGGAAGGAGACCAGGGGAGAAGGGGGCGGCGTTTGCTGAAAACAATGGAACCAGATGCGTGGGTGAAAAAATACAAGTGCGCTGGGGTCTTTGATGAGGCAGAAACCAGGCTATACACTTTTCAAGGGTGCCAACACAGGGGAGATGGGTGTACAAAGGGAAGCCAGTAGATAATGAGACTGGGAACTTAATATATTTTGTTGCCTTCGCTTGCTTTGGCTTTACGCATGCATATATAGGCGTGTTGTTATTGAAATGGGCATTCTGAGACATCGGCCGACGGTACGGGTGTGGATGCCTGTCCTGCATGCATCCGAGAAAAACACGCTTTCGCACTCCTTACTTGCGTAACCACGCCCGCGTTTATCAAAATGGGGCAGTCGATAGCCGCATTGGTGTATCGGCATTCCCGACTTGCTCCCCACAGAACCGCCCATGCATATCCGTTGTGAAACAATCCGCACCCATCGCCGTTGGCCCCGCCCGCGTGGCCGCCAGGTTCGCCATGGAGACTGTGACCCGTTCAGAGGCCCCGGCCCTAGAAAACGTCCCCGACCACCTCTAGCCAGGCTGATGCAAAGCGGCATGAAACATAGCCAAACGGAACGCGCCGAACCCCCTGGGTTCTAGATTGGACCCTTTGGGCTCGGCCATGCCTCGATGACACGCCGATCGCGCGCGGAGGAGTCTGGCTGGTCCGAATAAGACGCAGTACAGATGAAACGGCGTACGCGATGCTGGGCGATGGCCACGAAGAAAATTACCCCTTCGAGACAAGTCCGGGGCGACCGATTGTCACTTTGAGCAGCGCGATCTGCATGGACAGTGTTCTAGAGTAGGTTGGGCCAGATTCAAGGGGTGGGCTCGCGGATTTCTGTATATTCATGCCCTTTATGATCACTCCTCCACTCTGATCAACTCCTTAGTGAGAGTGATGTCCTTTTGTATGCGCTTCAAGACCTTGGTACTCAGCCTTACCCACTTTTCCTTGGCCAAGGTATTCCCGAACTTGTCCTTCCCAGAGAGCGACTTCGCCACATACTTGGCAATAGGATCTCTCCAAACCGCTTGGATGCCTTCGGGTAGGTAGACGTAAAGGGGCTTGGGGTCCACCGGAAGAGTGCCTGTGGCGGTGATATTTACGTACCCCATGGATTGGAGCACGAGATCGAAGGAGCCATAGAATTCCGGGACCTGGAACTTGACCAACTTCGCGCGATTGCTATCAACCAAAAAGATCCCTTCGACAGCCCTCTTGTCTTTGGCGTCCCGCCACACTTCGAGTGCCTTGTTCATGCTGTTGAAGATGTGTACCTTATGGTTGATCAAGTTCCGAACTCGGTACATGCATCCCTCGGGCACTTGCATGAAGAACGTTCCCCCAACCGTGATCACCTGCCCCGCCCTTGCAGTTTCGTAGTGGGCACTATAGGTTCCGTACTTGTGGAACTTTCTGCCCTTGTTGAGTTGCTTGATGGCGCTGGGCAGCAAAATATCAATGAGTCGGTGGGAGGTACTTGAACCAACATCGAAGCCCGGAACATCATACATCACCTTCTTTTTGGTAAGTTCCACGGCCATGATACCTCGCGTAAACCCAGGCATGTATGATACACCCGGCCCACGATGTGTTTTCAAGCGTCTAATCTCTGCGGCCAAATGTTTTTTATAGGAAATGCCTTGCGCAATGTTACCCTCTTTCTCCCGGGTTCGCTGTTTTCGAGCATTTGGCAAGCTCTCTTGTTCTTTCTGTCCCACATAAACCAACAGCTGGAGTAAGGTCAGTTTGCCCGAGTTCACAGCGCCAATAAAAAACGAGTGGTTGGGGAGGGCTTCGTAAAGCTGTTCAGTGTTCCAGTCCACTTGCCCAGATACTAGATGGACTCGTTCCGTTGGCACATTGTACTTGTTATGAAGATAGTCCTGGAAAAACTGAAGCCCGTTCTTGGAGGCAGTACTATTGCGGGCAAAGAAAAGGTCTGATTTGGTAATAACAAAATGCATCGTTTGGGCGGCCTTGAAGCGAAAGACCTGACTGTTCAAAGACATCGGGAAGTCAGCTGCACTGATGACATACACCATGCTCGCAGCCGGGGGGAGCAGGTCCATCACAGATGCCACAGAATCTACCTCATGCTGCGAGGGATCAAATACAGATTTGTAATGTGCATTGCGGCATCGAATGCATGTGTGGCCTCGAGGAGGGGCGCGAGTGGGCTGAGGTTTGGAGGCCATAGGCGCTGTGGACCCGTTTAAAAGTAACGCCTTGTCCTCTTCGCTGAGCTTGGAATATGCATTTGCGTAGATGGCATCTTCAGGCTTTTGAAACTTGGAATGCTGAGCAGAGGTTGGATTCACGTAATAGCCAGGGGCCTCTGGCTGCTTACTCTGGAGAGTGATGCCACAGGATATGCACTTGGGAATCAAACTATCAGCCACCAAATAGGAGACTTGAGGGGTGCTAATGAAAGAGTCTGCCAGGGAATAGCGACGGGATAGGGAGGGAAGGAAGCTATGACATCGGACCGCCAAGAGGCAGACTTTGGACGCGCGGCGGAATATGCGAATCATGGCGTGTGGCGATGAAGGCTAAGTGATGAGGTGGGTGCGCTTCGGGAGCAGGGTGTACAGGTGCTGACGTTGACGGTGGGGGAGCACCCAAGTTGCATGTGTCAGCACGAGAAACGGAGGTTCGGATGTAGGAGCATGCGCAAACGAAATGCCCGAGGTCACGTGGGCTGCATGTATCAAGCAATCTGACATGCATGGAGCGCATGGTCATACACAATCAAAGAGGACAGCGCATGCATTTAATCACGGTGTGGGCGCGCGCGTATGTATGTCGCGCCTGCTTGAGAAGAAAACTACAGCCAGGACAGATTTTCACACACACGTCCGCATGCATGTGTATTGTTTTGCTTGCTCTCGTACGTCATTAGAGTCCCACAGACTCCGGCCATCTGCCCCGGGGCCTTTTACGCGCTCCCACTAGCCCGCAAGAGACTGCAAAAATCATATTTTGAGTTTGCTGGCAAGAGTTCGTAATGGCTTGAGGTTTGTAGTGAGTATTGGTCGATCCATTAAGCGGGACTTCTTTTTTGTGCGCAGAGTGGAATGGTAGATACACAATCCAACAATAAGTCAAGGGAAGCAGTAATTATCAGTTGTGAATCCGGGGATTGCAGTGGAAAAATGCCGCTTTAGAATTATTATTGGAGCAACTTTATCCAAAGAACAAAGGTAACAGGGTCGGCAGTGGTAGCTTTAGCATGGCTGAGAAGTGAAAAAGGGGATGCTGATCGCAGGGAGGTGGTGCATCACATGCGTAATGCGCGACGTTATGCGTGCTACATGCAGGGTGTCGGGGTGTAGGGGATGCTAGTCTTCATACTCTGCGGCAATGTGACTGTCCCACATGACACGGCTGCAAGAAAAAGAAGTCCATGGTGGAAATTCGCTGAGCTACCCACTTTGGAGTAACTCAAATGCTAGGGATGGAGATGCGGTGGCTGAGTGAATGTCCTCCTTACAAGAGTATTTCCTTTGAAGAATCTTTCGTGTACCTATGCGCATATGCATAAACTGACATTCATGCACGGGAGCACGTCTTGTCAGATTCATGTTTCAAGGATGTTCCAAGTGAGAGGCTTCGATTTAACCTCGCAGTGAAACTATAAGGATTAGAAAGATTACAACGTATAGATGGACCGCTGATCATATCCAAGAGTCCTTTGCGAGTGATGCTTCGGACCCTCGTAATATTATGGCTACCAGGCACTTAGCGTCAAATAAGCAGCCCTGCAGGTGATGCTCGGTATAGTGACCTGCGGCAATTCTGGAACTCTTAGTATATCGCCGAACACGCATGTATACATGTATTCTCGACTCACGATGATTCCGCTTATCATTCATGTACATTTTGTAGACTTCAAAATCGTTGGCCACGTCGGAATTTAAGAATCCCGAACTCACAGCCTTGCACTTACTCACACTCTTTGTGTAAGTCTTGCAAGTCGCGTCTTTAACATGTGATGCATCCTGCCGCAATTGGCCCAACATATATTTATGCGCCGCGCGCGAGCAACGTAATTTTTTCCAGGAACTAGTGCGATAATGCCCTTGGAAGCGGCGACCAAGAATTGGGGGCAAGCGCAACATCTTCATGGGGCCAGAAGTCCTGGGGTGCTTTTTTGGTAAGAATTTTTTCTCCCAAAGTTTCACTTTGAAACTTCCAAAACGATTCTAGAAGAGTAGACTGCAGACTCAACAATTCCCACACATTGGATGAATATGCGTCGTAAAGTTGAAATGGACGCATAACAATCCTCAGTATTCTGCGCATGCATGCGGGTGAATTCTCGTTTTTAGTCTTCGAACCTTGAGCTTCCTGACCGCGCCAAAATGCCATCGTATGAAGCGAATTCGTCTCCTCAATGTGGACATGGGGTGCGCGGCACGCAAGCCTTATGTGCGTTCATGGGGCTCGGGTAAAACTGCATCAAGGCTGCATTGTAATGCAGCACTACCAAAGCTTATACATAGTGCAAACATGTTCATTATTTTTCGAAGTCTCATTCAACAAGGAGCTTGCTTGCCACTCTTTTTCTTGTGCCCCTTTTTTCCCCCGCCACTCACCACACCTTCAATAGCCCATATTTTTACATCCGCCTCCTCTCCATAGCTCGAAGGAATTCGTCTGTCCCTATATTTCGCCTGCTGCATTCAAAAGACATTTCTTTGTGATACAAAAATTTGATCGCTTCTTCAGCCCCAGACTCCCACATACAAACTCCACTGGGTGATACAAAAGCATCATACCAAAACTTCCATCAAGTTGTGGTCTGCTGCGCCTATCTCCACCTTCTGAAGAAGATCGTCATCGCGTCGGAGCAGTTTGATCCCAAGACTGAAGGCAATCTTCGTCAGAGGGACTTCCTCGGTTAATTTTTGACTTCATCCTCCCAAGAAAGCTTAAGGCCACGGAACCAGAGGGGTCTTCCTTTTCAGTCCACAAGAACTAATCATGGTGAAGAGATCGGCTTCTCAGTCCCCACGTGTACACAAACGCCGTTTGTCACGAGAACCTGGCGGGTCGTCAGATTACATAGCTACGGCAGCAGCTACCTGGACCGCCATTGGCAGCTGTGCAGTTACCATGGGTATGTACGCCCAGGCCATCAAAGCATATGATGCCGCGCTAGCGCACTATCCCGGGGCCCTTGATGCTCTACTTGGCTGGTCATATTCGCTTCGAATGGGCGACGTCGCAAACTCGCAAACGGCAGGCCTGCAAGCATCACTTCAACGCCTTACCAAGGCCGTGGATCAATACCCAAATTTGGCTAACAGCGCCGACTTTTTCAAAGAGTTGGCCGAGTGCTACATCCTTTTGGACCTGTCGGACCAAGCACATCAAGCGATCCTGCAAGCGATTTACCTCCAACCCAAAGATGCTGGACTGTTTCTCCTTCAAGCACAGATCCTTATTCGTACAGGCGCCTGTGCTCAGGCGGCGGCCGCGCTCACTCATTGCCTCCAGCTACTCCCGCCCCTGCCTCATAGCTACTCAGCATCTGATGTGGAAACAGCCCGAAGTGCTCATGCCGAGCTAGCCGCTATCGCTGCCGCAGATAACAATATTGAGTTGCTGATTGCTGAACTAACCGCTACGTTGCTGTTACCGCCACCTCCATTGGCCAGAGTCGAGGAACATGTGGCTCTCTGGTGTGCATTGGCCACGGCAAAAGAGCGCGCTAACAGAATTCCGGAAGCTTTGGAAGCTTGCGAGCAAGCTGAACTGGCTGTCGGGCCCCATCCCCGCATTCTTATCACACATGCATATTTGTTGTTGCTTAATAGTAGCAAGGCCCATGCACAACGAGCCATCGAGCTCTTGACGCAGGTGGTGGAGGCTGAGCCTCAAGAAACTCAGCCCAAAAAGGAGCTGGAGGAGGAAGCTACTGGTGATGCTCCCGGGGATTTTCTCCCTTGGTGTCTTCTCGGCGAAGCTTATACTGTTCTTGAGCAGCCTCGGGCTGCTTACGATGCATACCAAGTTGCCCTTCGTCGTGCCAGCAGCCTGCCCATCACCTGGTTGGCGGTCGGAAAACTCTACTTGGAACTCAAACAGCTCCCCGATGCTTTGGCTGCATATTCTCAAGGTTTGCGGTTGCAGTTGAATGAGAATTCACCAGGAACCGCAACAGCGTGGGATGGCTTATCTTGTGTGTATGAACGATGTGATGATCAACTTGGGGATGCCGCAGATGCTTGTTCCCGTGCTGCTAGCTGCTTCCGCTCATATGGTGACACTGAAAGTGCACAGTACTACGAAAACAAATCGAAGAAGCTTCTTGCGGCTTCGCAGGGAAAGGGTCCAGTGCCTGAACTCTGTGCTCCGCCAGGAGTACCCAATTATTTTCTTCGTGATCTCGTGACCTTGTTACCTAGTGAAAGAATAGCATTAGTGCAAGGCCACAACAAAAAGGGAACCCGCGCTGGGCCAGAGCCTACGGCTCAGAAGCCTTATGAATCACCAAGGCCACGTCCCAACTTCTCGGGCTCCAATTTGCCAGAAAGCCAATACCAAACGTTCTCACCCGCTTTCGACAGGCAGGCACAACCGGAAGGAAGACCCACGCATACTGGCGAAATGCAAGGCGGCCCACCGCTTCCACCACAACCTCCTAGTCACTTCTCTCAACCCAGTGGCTTTCCTCCTGGAGGTGGTCAGCCGCCAGTGTACCAACTTGCATATTCATACAGACCAGACACGAAGCTGCCAGGACCGAACACTCCACATCAGTTGCCACAGCCAGTTGGGCGCCAAATGTGGTCCGGACCAGAATACATGGGGGGTATTACGGATAGAGGGGCACAGGGACCCCCGCAAATCCGGGGACAGTTTGCTCCGCCCCCACCCAATGTGGCTATGTCTCCGCCTCAAGTGAATGGAGCGCCAAATGGCCCCCACCGTTCGCCAGTAGCACGTCCGCAGATTGTTGACGAAAACGGATACCCCATGCCCGGTCCGCCAGGCTATCCCTACGGACAGTACATGCCCATGCCCAATGGAATGGCTTCGCAGCTGCCGCTCTACGGGGCTAACAACTGGCGGCGTTAGTTATTTATCATTAAGTATCTGTGATTCTATGACTTTTGCTGATATTCAGAGTACGTGTGCTATTTCCTCCCAAGTGCCTCGATAAGCACAGTTCTGGCTGTTGGAGTGTATTTCCTCCACCGGAAGCACGTTGGTCAAGTGCTGTAATGTGGCTAGGCCTCTTCCCCCCTCGATGAGAATCCCGATATCTGCCAGTAATATTGGAAGCACGTCGCCAGAGCTGTCCCCAATATAAACCAAGCTGCATCCTTGGTGGCCTTCTCGAATTTGGTTTAGCCGGACTAGCTTATCATAGCCTGTGCGGATACTCATTGACTCATCAAAACGCCCCGTGCTGGTTCCCAGAGCATCGTACTCGAAATCATTGGCAAATACCTTTACTTCTGAAAGACGATTCAATAATAAAACTTTCTCAATGAGCTTTCTGCACCAGTTCACGCTAAGGATGATCTTGACGCCCACGTACCCTCGCATCATTTCAACAAAGCCAGGCCTGAGCTGCACCGTAGGTGCCCAGGCGTCGAGATCATCTAGCGTGATGTTCTTAAAGTATCTGTTCTTCTCAAGAGCACAAATGGACGAGAGCTCGATTGCATGCAAGCCCTTTTGAAAAGCGGATTCCTCCGCCACAGTGTTCCTCGGTAGCTGGAGCTGAGTGTACGACCCATAGGCTTGGAGATAGAGACGAGAGTAGTGGGCAAAATCCGGGACAGTACCGGGGTTCTTGGCAGCGGCCAACGACGCCAACACCTCGGTGGTATCTGAAACCGTGGCCGTTTCATCCCAGTCTGCCACCAAAACCCTCATGAGTATTTGTGCCCATGAAACACGACGGGCAGGCCTCGAGCGCGCGTGCTATATAAGTCGGGGCCCTCTTCACGCCGAGTTGCTAGGTCGCAACCATTTTGCTAACACCCTTTGTTTCCAATCGTGCAACTTCAAAATGGCCGGTTTGCTAGGTGAACTAGGCGGCTTGGCGAACAAGCAGGAATTACAAGAAAATATCGCATCCGAACAAATCGACGGGTTGGACGTGATTCCAGATTCCCCCAACCATGCCACAATTAAAAGCCACGAGCCAAGCGATTCAGGCGACGGCCAAGTGGGCCATATGGGCAAGACTGAGGCCGCGGGGGGCAAGACTGAGCAAAACCACGGAACAAGCGCCAAATTTGAGGGTGAGGCCGGTGGAAACAACACAAAGTTCGAAGGCAAGGCTGAAGGAAACAACACGAAGTTCGAAGGCAAGGCTGAAGGAGCCACCCAAGGAGAAAACGCCAAGTTCGAAGGCAAGACCGAGGGCAAGAGTTTGACGCCAGGGGGCACCGCGGGAAAACCGAATGCCAAGTTCGAGGGCTCCACTGTTTGATTGGCCCGGTCCTCTCAATATCAGCCACCGCATCTCGGGCGCTCGTGTCGTAAGCTTTCACAAGACGAAAGCATAAAGACTATTATAAGACAATCAAGACATGTAAGCTTTCACAAGATACGTTACGCATGTAAGCTTTCAAGGCCCGTCAGTCCGTTGAAAGGCAACAGTGGAGCGGAGTGCATATAAGCAATTACCTATTGCGGAAGTCAAGGATATAAATTGTGGGGATCGGCTTCACCATCGCCCACTAACTACACCATGCCACAGGAGGAGAAGCAGGAGGCCGACCAGCATTCAGAAAAGCAAGACATGCCTACCAAGGAGCAACGCGACGTTCTCGAGCGCTCAGTCAAAAAACTATTGAACCCCGATGGCACAAATCCCCACATGGATGGCTATGTGACCAATACCTTTGACTATATTTCCGGCATGCTTGACAAGATGGCCAACTCTTCCGACAAGGATGCTACGGCGCAAGACATTGCGGAAGACTTAAAGGCCAAGTACGAGGCCTGGGCGGCCCAGTTTGAATCGGGGGAAGAAAAGAAGGTTGAACTGGAAGACAGGACTAAGTCGGGAAATCCCACTGGCGACGAATAAAGCTCAGGAACACGAGAGGCCCTGCCCCAAATTGAAAGCGACCATGTGGCCTTCTTCTACACTCCGCCTATCGGCCACGGAAGCTTTCAACTTGTAATCAATTGATTTGGACAGTAGCACCGAAAGCCCGGGCCAGCTAAGGAAGTGGAAGTGCATTTTAGGCAAGAAAGATCACTAGTTTCAGGGTATTGTAAAATCACCTGCTTTCATCCTCGCCAGTATTCACGAAATGGACTTGAACCAAGCGCCAACCGTGTTGCGCCAACCGTAATTCTGGCGAGTCGAAAAGGTAACATTATGACAACGGCTTCCAGGTAAGGAATATGGACAAACGTCTTGTCTATGCGCCACCAGAGTCTGTTCCAAACATTTCCAGTTCTGTGTGTGAACAACCGAGGACAGTATCACGACTGAGGGAATGGCTGGCTTGACCGCGTCTCGGGCCACGCACGCCCTCATCATTGCAAGTCTACTTCAGAAGAGCCACACAACCCCATCGGTTCATACAACCCCGTCGGTTCATACAACCCCATCGGTTCATACAATCCCATCGGTACACACAATACCATGAGCAAAGTCCCCGCATGGAAAAAACTTGGGCTCCAGGTCAAAGAAGACACCGGGAACGATGTATTGTTTACCCCCACTCATCTCGACGGATCACCCATTGACAATAAACTTGCCAAAACGTTAAACAAGAAGAGACGAGCACAGGAGAGTCACAAGGACGTAAAGAGCAAAAGGCCGCCCAAACGGGTCAAGCTCCCCAAATCAGAGCGCCCCCCTCCACCGGAGAAGGACCAGCTCACGTATCTCAAGCAATTTTCTCAGGACAAGGAGAACTGGAAGTTCAGCAAGCAGAAGCAAAACTGGCTACTAAAGAATATCGAGGCCATTCCGGTGGAATATGAGCCCTATCTCATCGAGTACATCGAGGGAATCCAGGGTGGTGCACGTGACCGTGTGGTTGAGGACTTGAAGGCGGTGATAGTGCTGTGGAACGAGTACTCCAAGAAGCTTGAGGACAAGGTAAATGCGGAGCTCTACGGCGACAAAGAGGAGCCGGAGGCGGAGAAGTCTGTGAAAGACCCTGTTGCAGAACCGAAAGGCCCTTCAAAAGAATACGCTATGCGCTGCAAGCAAATCTTGATGGCACTCGTGGATGATGTAATTGAAGTGGATGGTGAGATGGTGGAGGACACGGTCCAGAGCAATGATGATGGTGTTGCTGCCAGCGACGGAAATGTTGCTGCTAGTGAAGAAAGTGTTGCTGACTCCATTGAAAACAAATCTGATGGTTCAGAGGCAGAAAGCGAGTCGAATCTTGTGATTGACGAAGTTGAGGTGGAAGAATACGACAATATCAGTGAAGTGGAAGATTCGACAGTGGAAAAAGAAAGACATGTTAAGACAGAGAAGAAAGAACCGGATGTAAGTGAAAGTGAGGAGGAAAAAAAGGAAAAAGAGGAGAGCAAAGGAAAAAAGGAGAAGAAAGAGAAGAAGGAAAAGAAGGAAAAGAAGGAGAAGAAAGAAAAGAAGGAGAAGAAAGGAGAGAAGGAGAAAGAGAAGAAAGAGAAAAAGGAAAAGGAGAAAAAGAAGAAGAAAGAGAAGGAACTTTAAAAACCTTAGGAGGCGTTTTTCAGCTCTGAATCCTGCCCTAAATTAAGACATGCATGCATCGAATCTATTCCTCATAATACCGTGTGTACATTACTGAGTCGCCTGCCCGCACTTGAAGTGACAGTCTAGGTCGCACGGGTAGCACTTGGTGCACCCGTACCTACACATGCGCATTCGGCACGTAAACCAATGTATAAAACGTGACAACAGTTCAATCCTCTTCGTTGCGTATAATGTCCTTCAATTTCCGCCAATTTGAGGACCATGCTACCGATGTGGACCCCGATCTCAGGTACATGGCTCTCGAGGATCTACAGAAATACCTAAGCAACCCCAAAATACAGGCCCGCAACGTCGCCTCCTTCGTGCCGCTATCCTTCCGACTTTTGGCTGATTCTGTCAGTGAGGTTCAGAACCAATCTGTGCACACGTTTCCGCTTATTATACGCCATGTTCCAGATAGTGAGGTGCTTCTGATTTTGGAGCAGTTGTACGAAAATTCGGAGCGAACTATTAATGACCTGACTTTTCTGACCTCAGTGCCGCACCTTGCCATCCGCGGTATCTTCACCGAGTCAAGCTCTCGTTTTTATGGCCTGCTAGCGAAATCTGTGTTTGCGCTTTTGATTCCTCGCATCTTAAGTGGAGGCAAGCTTTCTATCGATAAGGTCGAAATATTAGTCGATTTGCTCCGCAATCTAGGCCATGTTCTACTGATGGATGAGCTTGCTCTGCTTGTCAATTCTTTAGTCGATTTGGCATTTACACTGAGCGGGATTGTGGGTAAAAGATGCATTGTCGGCATTGATGAGTGCCTAAGTAGAGTCGAGGCGATGGAAATTGCTCAAAAGACTGAGTTTTACGATGCTCTCATTACTAAAATTGTGCCTAATGCGCAGACCTCCCGGGCGACTTTCTTCACCCTTACTCAAGTTATTCTAAGTCGCGCAGGAAAGTCTCTATCAATCGCATCGATCGACTTAATCTTTGATGTCATAGTAAGAGCCCTTGATTTGAATATGTGGGCGGTGAATCTCGAGGACTTAGATGTCGACAGCCTCATTGAGCTAAACCGTACCCGTGAAACCGGCCTTTTGACCATGTCTCTATTGACCGGGTGTATTTCGGACTTACACTGCGAGAGGCTACAGTCAATTATGGCTGTCACCATCAAGTTTTTGGATTATGATCCATTAGCTGATCAGGAATGTGATGATGGCGTTGAAGATTTGTCTGAACTTGACTCTGATGTCGATTTTGAAGACGAAGACATTGAACAATTTGAAGGTACAGGCGAAGATGACGCTTTGGCTGCGAAACTTCGCCTTGGCGCTCTTTTCAATATAAAGTCTGCGATGCAAAATCATCCCCATTTGGTTCTGCTGTTACTATCTGCTTCAGCTCAGGAACACATATGTCTATTGATCGGCGACAAAATCGATTTTGTGTCAGACGAGGCTGTTCGTTGCTGTGTCTTGGCTTTAAAAATACTCACTGGACCATGCACAGAGTTTCTTCAGTTGCTTCAGCATCAACTTTTCTCTGGACTTCTCAGCCAAAAGAACATCCTGAGGTTTAGCACCACAATTTTGTTAATCGAGGCAATGATCGAATGTCACTCCAAGTCACTCCCTGAGGCCTTTTTGTTCACCCTTTGTGATCGCTTTTTGACATTCGGAATTTCCCTCCAAAGTTTCTCGGATATTGCTCGTTTGTACAAGGTGATGCTCGCAAAATACACGGTTCAAGATGTGCCGCATGACTTGATGAAAATAATCGGCGATGACATGGATCAGTGTTTGAGCGATCCCAACATATCCCACAATTTGCTTTCTGAGGTTCTACTGATGCTCCAAATACTTTATACTCAGTCTGAGAGCAGCCCGGAGCTAGCGCACTATATCAACACTCGCATATTTCCTAAGATTGTGAAAAAGGTGACCAGCCGTCAATATCCCAGTGATTTAAGACAAGCCTTTCTACGGTCTTTGACAGATATCATCTTGAATGTTCTGTTGACCACTGAGAACACATCTTTGGCTACAGAGGTTTTTCTTCAATATTTTGCTCACGAGATTTCAACAGATACTATTGAGTGTTTGGTCAATATCCTCACAACTCATCCTCAGTTTTTGCAGCCACAATTGCACAAGATTGTTCTTGAAAAGGCAGTGCTGTACTTAAAATCAAGTGACTCTTCACTTTATATCCTCTCGTTGAGGCTTTTGAACTTTGCTTTGAGCCCTTCTGTGGCCGAGGCCATCCAACCAATCGAATTAGTTCACGACTTGAAGAAGATATTGTTGAAAATGGTAGCAAGCACTTCCGAAACAGTCCTTATGAATGCATGCCTTAGCACTCTTCGTCATACTATCGAGTGCATCCCAGCAGATGAAGATTTTTTCCGACAGTTGATTGACTCTGTCATCAACATCAAGTTGATAGATGTTGACAACATGAATATCAGCCCACTTGAGAAATTAATTGAAGCCATTTGCGAGAACAATACCATCGGTGGTAAAAGGATGTACGATCTCGCTATGCAATCTCTTGTTATGCGAAACTTTGTCAGTGCTAAGTTGATGTCCATCTTGGTAGTCAAGTTGGGTTTAGATAGTGAGATCACCAGGGCTGAAGACGAACTTCTCCAAATTGGCCTTCACTCCGTGGAAACCGATAATATCATTTTCGATATTCATTTATTAGGATCTGTATCTTCCCAGCGGGAAATTGCATCTATCCAGCTCAAAGATTTCTTTGGGTTCTTGAACCTGGAAAATGATCAAGTTGCATTGGCTGCTGCACGTGCTATCGGCTTATTCATACTTCGGGATTTCAACCATTACTTGCCTACTTTGCTCGGTTACTACCACGATGAAGGCACGAGCGAGCAAAAGAAGACCCTCATTTTGGTCGCGATCAAGCAAGTCTTGAAAGAAAATTTATCCGACATCCAGATCAATTCCTTGCACAAAGTGTGGAAACATATTTTTGATGTCTTGCTCAAGAAAGAAGGTCGAATCAACAACAAGAAGGTTCCCGAGCTAAAGCTAGCGGGGGATATTTTAAGCAAGATTGTTGAGCTAGATTCGAACGTCAACTACCAGCTTCAAGTGCAAGAATATTTGGACGCGCCAGAAAACCATGACAACCAGCATCTTATCTACACAATCGTGGTGATATTCAAAGAGCTTATAAACAAGGCGTTCTTTGTGTTTGACATGCAAAACATTACGAGAATCGTCGAATTTCTCCCCATTCCTAACATTGAATTAAAACTGGCCATAATCAGTACCCTTCTTACAGGTATACACAACAAGAGCAAGGAATTTGCTGATATAATTGATGATGTGCTTATGCCACGAATCTATGATGAGTTAAGTGCCAAGGCAGAGTTCAAGAAAGTGATTCCAATGGGCCCTTACAAATACAACATCGATGATGGGCTTGAGGTGCGCAAGTTGGGCTATGAGTTCATTAGTTCGGTCGTTAACATCAACAATGACCGAATCCCATCCGAGTTCAACGCGGAGGTGGACGAGGTCAGATTATTCGAGGTTCTCTGCACCAAGGGGTTAAAAGACTCCGAGAATGAAATTATCAATGCCACCATCAACATCTTGATCCAATTAATGAAAAAGGATGATAACATATTAATGAAAGTGAGCGACTTGGTAGGCGCCACCGCGTCTCTCACGAAGATTGCCAACAGGAAATTAAGTGCCAAGGCTAGCACGCAGGAATCAGAGAGCCACGAGGACACTGTACGTAATGTTATTAGGGTGGCAAAGATCATGAACGAAATCATAGAGAAGATCAACAATGCGCCCCCAGAATGGACTACGTTTTACTACGAGTTACAGAACAAGCATCAATTATTGTTTAACTCCCTCTAGATATGTCGGTGATTTGGGTTTCTTTTTTTTATTTGAAGGCTCAGTTTCAATTGCATGTGAGCATAGCAACCAACCAAGGCGGTGACGTGCTTGAAGCTGGAAACGGCAAAATGGTGAAAACTATCGGGAGCCAAGAGCATGGTTGCTGCTGCAGGAGGCGGAAGGAGCAAGGAAAGGCACATTTGTCGCTAAATCCGGGGCTTGCTGGCGAGGCGGATGCGTGGCGCATGAGTAACGGCTTTCGGCACTTGAGATGGCGTGTGATCCTGCCTGAAGCAGCAATTGGCTCGCCAGGGCGGTGGCTGGAACCTCCAAAAAAGCAACGGAGACGCCTGCCATGCGCCGAAAGGCCCGCATGCAGACCGCGGGGAATGCGTACCGGATAATGTGGGGAACGAGCCGCCGTGCCGTTCTCGTCATGAAGCGATATTTATATCGCCGCTGATGAGTATATATGTCTGCGCCACTCGCACCATCTTGTGTGTCTCCGAAAAAGCAACCTACTCATAACACACGTCGAAACTTTGTGACCAATTCGAAAGCACAAGCGCTGGCCAAGATGTTCAAAGCGGTTCTTTTTTCCCCGCTTGTTTTCGTGTGCTATTGCTATTTGGTGGCCTTCAGCTTCCTCTACAGCTTATCCACATGCATATTCGACAGTCTAAGTGCACAATTCCAAGAGCTCATTCAAATCTTGATTGAATCTGTAGAGGCGACGGTCATTTTTTCTAAGAATGTCAAGCACTATATTGAGATCAGCCTCAAATTCATCCGATACGGCATGTACAACAAGATCAACTAATTCATGGACGCCGACTATTAAACACAAAAGTGCTGGTTGACGCACAGCATTACGTATATGACGATATATCCCGCTGCGGGACTAATGAACACAAATCACTAGAGGTAATAGAATTGATACACTAGACTCGAGTATTTGTAGATTCACAATATCCCGTGCCCTTGTCACAGACTTCTTTTGCACGTCAAATTCGGGTTCGATTGCACATGGAAGTCTTTGTGGCAATTCTGGGTGTACAGGACATTTCGATCCTGTCTATGGCATACCCAACGGCACTTCACCGAGTCACGAAGAAACCTAGCGACTATTGTGGACATTTTGCATGACATAATCAAATTCAAGTACGATTTGGTCGGGAATTACCGAATACCAGGGTCTAATTTCTTATCGTGATCGTGTGACCCGCCACGGGCAGTGCGCTATCCATGTACCGAGCCGCGCGCGAACTGAGCTGGGTCGGGCCGTCTCACCCGCCGCTCAGTATTTTAGAACAAATCGATGTCAGTTTCTTGCGTGGGTCAGTGCTTCACGAAGCATTTATTCGTAGATAGTCTCTTAAACAAGGGGGAGGTATGCGGAGTTTTATGGAATGGTGGCCAAGACTGCGCCACAGTATTTGGGCTTATTGGGCTAGTCTTTGCCGAATGGTCAACCGGACCGGCCATGAAGCGGCATCCGATAGGCTCCAACTCGGTATAGAAATTGAACCAAGTGGGCTGAATAAAGGCGGGGTAAATGTAGAATCATTTTTACATTTCGCTATTTTCTTGCCCATGGTATGCCTTAGAAAAATCGGAAATGGGAGCGAGTTTCAGACTGATATCCGCCAAAGGCACATGGTTCATCACACACTTAGCCAACTACATCTTTGCCCAAAAGATGCTCTAGCTACAGGAATCATCAACAATATCCGTAAGTACTGACTCTGAATGGTGGTGTATTTTGGTCTAATAATGATACAGTGAGGTGTGCATGGCCAGCTCTGGAGCGATATTTACTGATTAGGAACTGATGAGGTTTTCTGAAGTGACTGCCCACAGGAGCGAGTGTTCAGAAACCTTAATCACGCAGAGCTTATGTCAGACTTGAGTACAAGAAGAATTTCTCATGTCCAGTCAGGCGTGGTATGTGCTGGACGCCCCCATGGGTGCAAATTTGCTGCAGATGAAGTCATGAATGGGAAGAAGCTCACATGAAAAATCAATTTTCAACATCCCCAGACAAATATTTCAGAGAAAAATGTACATGAAGGCAATTTAACATATCGTATAAGTATACTTTAGAACATTATGAAAGACGCTAACGTGCGTTCTGATGATGTATATATCAGAAAACTTGGACTCTTCATCGAAGTGTGCAACAAATGCTTCGCACTCTTCTTTGATATGTTATGCTTCGGTTGATTCAAATACTTGCGATTTCCGAGCCTGGTAAGAAATGTCAGGTTTGGCCTAAGTTGCCGCAAACATAAGTTCCCCTACAATTTTTCTATATTCTGTCTCATCACAGAACTCTTGTGCAGTGCGACTCGAGGCGCACTTGCCCGAATGTCACCCACTTGCCAGCATCCGGCCGAGTGCCGAGCCATGTCCTCTCGGGGTTCGCCGTCTTGGTGCCGTCGTGACACTCTCCTGGCATCAGGTATGGTCGAGAACCTCGGTGCGGGGAATCAGCTTGAATCGTTATACCTCCTGCTTTTAGAACTATTCACGAATACATTTTCTTCAAGCCCCACTCCTAAATGTGGCATATTCAATTCTTGGTGATTCGGCAAGGCCTCTTACCGTTGAAAACTCTATTTTCCGTGCGGCAACCCACTTTCCGCATAACACGGTGGATGGGAATTGCGCGAAAAAGAAGCACTCAGTTCATGTGCTCCACTGTGTTTGTGATCTGGACGGCACTAGAATTTGACATGGGATGCCTGGTTCGTTCGCGTCGGGCCGCCCACTTACTCATGGTTCTCTTGTGTTTCTGTCAAAAAATGTCCCATGCCGGCATGCCCCTGTGCTATTGTGTTTGAAAAGCCGTCCGCTTAAAACTGCTGGTTAGAACGCGACTCTAGCATAAGGGATTTGCATGGAGTAAACTTCTGCCCTTCAAGTATGACGAGTGTCGACCTCCTTGTGCAGCGTTTGTGACACATGATAGTTGCAGATCCGAAGCCAAAAATAGGTTCAATGTTGCACAGATGTGCAGAGGCTCACATGTTTTAGGTTGCACAGTATGTTATATTCTTTTGTAGTTGTTTTCAGCGTCAAGTACTTAAGAGAAGGTGTATTCGTTGATGATCCCTAAAACAAGGGGGATCATCCAAACTTATATAGATAAAAACTGGCCCGGCCCGCATGAGGCGTCGGGCGCCTCATGGCGAGATGCCGGCCTGGTTGCGCCATTTCCAGCCGCCGTGGGGGCACGATGGCGCCATAATTGGTCGGAGTGGGGTGTTACACACGTTCGGGCCGCCGTAGGCGTCCCGATAAGTCCTGGGATGGCTTATCTAGGCCAATGGCACCTTGAGGTGGGTATTTGTCCTGCATCTAAGAAAAA